>CM065433.1:36532500-37132500 GCA_033030585.1 Hippophae rhamnoides
AGTGCATCTTTATGAATGACAAAACAGAACACATCTTTGAGAAATTTTTACATTTATAATTTTCCCTTAAAAAGGCATCAAAAATACACAAAAAAAAATGACACTTCAAACATCAAAAAGGAAAAATAACATTAGTCTGCCCTTTTGCTAATATGACAGACAAGACAGCCTAGCACAACTTGCAAGATGCAGTTCATCCTTCAAAGACTTAAGGTCCTGCTCCAAGGCTGCCACCTGATCCTCACTGTCTAATTGGAACGTTTTGAGATTGTCTGCCTCCTAAGAAATTGAACTGAGATCTGTCTCTAACGCAAACTGCACAATCGAAGCCATCCAAGGTAAATCTGCCTGTAAGGCCGTCACACGGACCCATAACTTTCATAATTCTTGACACAGGTTCTCGGTCACTCTCTGCCCATGAAATAGGGACTACTTGGGACTGCATGAAATTACACCTTTAATCAATGGAACTACTTAGGCTTGGCACAAAAGACCAATTTTCATATATCAGAAACCCTTTCCACTATCCTATAAATGATGTTGATCGTAACTGTATCAAGCCTAAGTTTGTGGAAGAACCATGTCTAAAGGACTACTACATGGAAACACCATTAAGAGTAAAGTCAATTGGTACTAGCCATAATTTAATCTCGGTTAAAGTACACCATTAGTTCCAAAACTTTAACTAAATTCATGCATAGATCCCCAAACTTTTAAAACGTACAATTTAATTCACAAACTTTTAAAACTCCACGCATAGATCCTTAAACTTTTAAATACTATAATTTAATCCCAAGACTTTTAAAATTTCACATATAGATCCCTAAACTTTTAAATCCTATAATTTAAGCCTAAGACTTTTAAAATTTCACACATAAGTCCTAACTTGGCTATTAAAATACATATTTGTGAATTAAAAATTTAAGAACTATGTGTGACGTTTCAAAAGTTTGAATACCAAATCGTACGTTTTAAAAGTTTGGAGACCTATGTGTGAATTTAGTTAAAGTTTGGTAAATAATGGTGCACTTCAGTCTTGAATCTCATGAGATGGTCATAGACTCTTACTCTTAACATTAGGGAAGAAGTCAACAGACACATGCTACACTACTGCATCCCAATTAACACCTTAACATTTAAAATACGATAAAATGCAGAATAATGATCCAAGACAACAACCTTTATTTTCAATAATAATCATTACATTTTTTAAGAAAGAAGAAAGTACAAGTAGTGGATTAGTACTCCACTAAAATCAGAACAAAACAACTAACTCAGAACACAGAACTCTAACTCAGACCTCACTATTAGGAGATATAAGCCTTCCAGATAAACCTTAGAAGAAATTGGGAATGATCTTTGAACTCTACATAAATCCTAGGCCCATGCTGAAACTAAGAAAATCACCTTTTCTCATAGAAAATTACAAAACACACTCTGTACCATTAAAGATCCTGCAATTTCTCAGCGTCCACAGAACCCAAAAATATTTCTCTTCGTCCACAAAACCCAAAGGATAGGACAGCTCCAAACCAACGATACCATACCATCCTTACTTTCCTGGTTCTCCCATGAACATAAAAATACTTCAACAATAAAGATTTAAAAGAACCTGTAGTGTTTCACTATAACTCCATAATCCTTCGAACCCATGGGATTTCATAGAAAATTTCAGTTCATTCATAACATCCTTGCTTTCCTGATTATCTCATGAACATAAAAATACTTCAACAATAAATATTTAAAAGAACCTGGAGTAGTTCACCATAACTCCATAATCATTTCAAAGAAAATTTTAGTTCATTCATGCCAGATTGGAAGCCCTTCGAAACAGTACACAAGAACTTGGCATCAAAATATAACAAGACAGCAGATAGACACCTTCAACAAAAAAAATGGCAGAAGTAACCCAGCCACATACCCCCCAAAATCTGTCATCATTGTCAATGAACGTCCTTCCCCTTTCCTATCTTGAATCTTCCCACTAGTGATTTCGTATAATACTTATTCTTCTATTTATTCCGAACATTAATGATCTTAGTACTCTATTACAACAAAATATTGAGACAGTCTTGTTCCTCAACCCATTCCTCTTACAAATACATGCTTAATATTGTTCTCCCACCAAACCAGGAACACTAACAGAATTATAATGTCTAAAAGATTAAATGAATATACTAAGAACAAAAGAAACACAGCTTCAAAAATGCAGGACAAATGGAAAACAGATTATTTGTAAAACTCACCTCAACATTTTTTATGCTGAGTGACCCATCAACGTCATCTGGTGTCATTCTAGTTCTTCTTGAGTGGCGCATGCATTTGATAGCCTCCTGTAGTTACACGACAAGAAGATTATAAATAATCATCCAAACTCAGTTTACTAAAAACAGCATAAATAATCAAGAAGAAAACAGTAGAAAATAAAAAGACTAAAGAAAAGAATATCAAAAGTTAATAACAAACCTGCATGACCTCACGCAAGCGATATTCCACATCGGGAGCAAGAGCAAGGGCAACATCTGGAGACAAGTTGTTAATTCCAATACTCTGCGCAATAACTTCAATGCTCTCTTTAGGCAAAATGCTCATTTTTCAATCTGAATAAATGCCCTCCCCAAGCACACACACTTGAAAGAAGTTAAAAAGGATTATGAGTAAGTATATGCAGAAAACCAGCTAATTACTTCTTTGTTTCCGGTCAAACAGCTCATGAAGAAGCAGATTTCTTGAAGAAATCAAATTTCGCACTCCTTTTCTACTGAAATTTTATCGCCAGCCAAACTAACCTAACTTTATGAGGGAAAGACGAAATAAAATGGACCACGGTGTAAAATAAAAGAGACTTTCCGACGATATTTTTGCTTGTTCCGAGACTAGGGTGCAGCGAAGTTGAATCCGAGCCTGATCCGATTTGAACAAGCCCTAGTGGAGAACCGCTCGGGCTCCGAGTCTATTTAAATGGGAGGCTTATTCAGTTTCTTTACTAACTATTCGGGTTAGATGACAGAGACTTGAATTATTGAATATTCGGGTTACATGACATACAGTTCCCCGTCAACTGGATGTTAATGGCATGATATAAATTTAAGCAAAAATGGTGCTGTAATTTTAAGAAAGTTATTTTATATATGTAATTATTAATTACGATAATATAAATTTATTATTTTTATAAAAAAAATTGTAAATTTTTTTTATCTTTAAAATTTAAAATTTTGTGATTTTTTTTATAAAAATAATAATTTTTTAATTTCTTTTATAATACATATTAACCTAAAATATATGTACTCATTCAAACAAAAGTTAAGTACGGTGCTAGAAGCTTATAACCATCAAGATTATGGATTAAATGCACCAACCATTTTGTATTATTTTTCTCAATCTATTTTTATTTATATATAAATATTATATCTATTTTAATTCATATTATTATTCTATATACATTTTTATTATATCTATTTTAATTCATATAATATTATTATATATCTATTTTTCTCTATGTATATATAAATATTATATCTATTTTAATCCTTAAAGTATCAAAATAATAATCCAATCATTGTAAATTAATCCAATTAAGGATTAAGTTAGTTTTTGGTTGAAAAAACTAACCAAATTTAGCCAATTGGTTATGAAATATTACAAATCAAAATCATTAATGCATATAACATAAATGGATCGAGACCGATCAGTTACTTCAATTTTAATCTATATTAATTATCATATTATTATTTTAAAAAAAATCAACTATATCAAAGTTCTTTTTTAAAATGCTATATAATAACCTTAACTTTTCATAAATATTTAAAAATGCCTCTTAGTTATAACATTTATAATGGACATTAATAAATTCGTTACTTATATAATGTAATAAAACAGTATGTTCTTAAAATTACACTTTTGCCCTTCTCACCCATCCCCATCTTCTTCCCAATAAACCAAATCACCATCTCCATGTGAGACACAACCATAGAAACCAATACTAAAGAAAAAAAGGTCATCGAGTTTTTTCTCCCCCTCAGTTTGGCTTCATGTAATTAATAAGTAGTGTCAAGCGCCATGTAATACCAGTCAGAGACGATGATAAGCATATTGTATAGTTTTTTAATCATCATTAGCAAAAGATTCACTTTGAAGGAGAAGAAATAGAATAAAGATATTATCACAGTCAATTATAGAAACTTACTGAGTAAATTTCTAAAACATCTTTCGATACACACTGTTTGTATGGGTTACGAAATCCTAGGTCTATTACGTAAATATACAACTCAAGTCGATTTTTATTATGAAAAAACCCACTTTTTTTATTTGTCAAAATGCTGCCAAAAGGCAAATAATGAGGAGAATTTGCAATCGAAGATAGTTTCCTACTATCAAATAAGGATTATAAGCTTGGAACCATGACAATGTAAGTATCAATTAAAGATGTAAACTTTATGGATACGAGGTCTCATCTTTCTTAAAGAAGGTGATTGTAATATAAGACATCCTTTTATCCAAATTATAAACCTTCGGTAAACCATACAAGTCTCTAATATATATATTATATAAATTAGTAGAGGTCCTATTAAGAAAAGGTCTTCAAAATATAGTACGGATAGTTCTCACATTAACCTTATGTGAACCTATCTCGCTACCTGGTGAAACAGGTAGTCTTGGCATTCTGCGTTTGGGTTATCAATTAGCATCTTTGTTATTTCTTCCCACGAGGTTACCCAAATATCCCATAGATAATAAATCTTCTATTTTTTTCTTCAATTGTATATAATCTTGCTGTCATGTGGCCTATATCTTTGTGAAAGATACACCACTTAGATGTGTCCATAAAAGACACCCTCATTTTTAATGGTCACTTAACATTTATATCATTCTCCATCCTCAACATAGCTTAGTGTCACGACCTTAATCTTTCAAGTATCGATCGTATGGTAGCGCGTCAGATCTTGGCAACTGCTTTGAATCCAGAAATGTAACTCAAAGAGAATAGAAAGAATTTGCAAAGAATCTTTGTATTCTTTCTAGAGAGAGTTTATGTTACAAATGCTAAGAATTCCCGAGGATGAATGAAAATGAAGAAGATGGGTCTATTTATGAGTGTGGCTTAAGCTTAAGAATGTGCCACCACTTTCTAGATAATTCTAAGCCTAGAATATACAAGAGTGTTCTAGGTTTATGTAAAATGTGCCTGGTTCTAGGATCTTCAGCCAAACTAGAGTCTTCTAGGTTTGTCACAGCTCGCCCAATGCACCCTTCCTAGGGATGTTACGTAGCTTGGCGGCTTCTACATCCTTCCCGAACCATCAGGTATGTTAAGAATATTCCAACCCATTCTAGCACTCTCAGCGTGCTAGAACATTCTAGGGTCTTGGCTTGAGTTGAGTCGTCCATCTAACTCTAGCCCTTTCTAGACTTCTACAAACTACAGAACTTTCCATGTGTCTAGATCCTTTGTGCATCGGCATTTGGATTTTTAGGGCGGTTTGGGCGGGACGTGACACCCTCCCCCACCGAGTTCGTGACGCCACTCGTCGCGCGCTTGAGTTGAAACCTCTACATGGCATCTCGAATTACCTGAGAATCCTCGGGTTCCCCAACTTGTCTCTTCTTCCGGGGAGTTTTCCATCGACCAAGTATTTCTTATAACTTAGTACGCCCGCCGTCGGATCGACGGTCGCCAAATTGACCTACTTCCTTATCGAAAGGAGGTTACCACCGCGGTAGCGCCTCTTGGATTCTCCACTCACTAAATGTCTTTCTTGTCTTCATGAAAGGGTTTGAGCATACTACATGAAAAACCAGGATAGATTTTAAGCTTTGGAGGGAGTTGCGGTTTGTATGACACCTTTCCGAGGCTTTCTTGAGGACGGAAATGGTCACTCGTATTTCCGCGCAACCCCCTTATGAACCTTCCCAGTAAGGACTTGAATTGTTGGGGCAATAGTTTCCACGGGACCAAATCACCTTCCCGAAACTCTACCATCCTCGTTTTCTTGTCGGCCCATTTCTTCATCTTGACGCCTTATACAAATGAGGCTCGGACGACTCCGTGCTTGTTCATGCCCGGGCCTTGGCAAACTTGAAGCGCAAGAGGACTCTTCCTTCATAACTCGTGGCCGAGGCGTGGGAGTCGTGGGTTCTTCCGCCGCTGACAATTTCAAAGGGACTCTTTGCAGTGGGCTCGCTTTTCTACAGATTATACAAAAATTGGGCTACGTCCCCAATGACTTTGCCACAATCAGTTGATTGGCACTCACTGAAGTGCACGAGATACAACTCCGGACAATGCATTGGCACGTTAGTTTGCTCGTCGCTTTGGGGGTGGAAGGCGGTAGAGAAATTCAAGTCCGATCCCAATAGCTTGAATAGTTCGGTCAAAATTTCCCCCGTGAATCGTAAGGTCTCGGCCACTCATGTATTAGACGGGATCCCCGTGCTTCACAAAATTCTTGAGGAGCAAACGTACCATCTCGTCTTCCGTGCGGTTCGTTGAGGCGGTATGAATGTTGCGCATACTTCTTCGAGAAGCGATCAATCACCACAATAATGTTGCCAAAGCTCTGATTTCGGCAAGCAGTGATGAAATCCATAGAGACACTCTCCCACGGTCTCTGGAATGGGTAAATGCGCTCTAGCAATCCTCCAGTGCGTCTTGCTACATCTTGTCTTGTTGACATACAAGGAAAGTCTTCACATAAGCCCGACATCGTCACGAAGTTGAGGCCAATAGTAGATGGATTTGATCGAAAGCAAGGGTGCGCCTCGTTCTGGGTGTCCGACCCATATGAATCATGGCATTCCTTGATAAGCTCTTTCCTTAAGCTTCCCCATTTTGGCACGAAGATACGACTCTGCTTGGCATAGAGTAGTCCGTCACTCAACCAAAATCGTCTCATCTTCCATTCCTTGATGAAGGCAAGGAGATTTTGAGCAAGGGCATCATGCTTTAACCCTTCTTTGATCTTTTCCAACAGGGAACTACTTGGCCTGCTCAAAGCTGCTAGCTCCGTCTTTCCACTTGGCGGGTTAACCACCACGCTTCTGTTGCGCGCCTTTGATTTTTCCACCTGATCAGGGCTCATTGTTGGTGGTCTTGTGTCGAGCTCTAACTCGACTTCATGGTCCACCTCCTTGGAGGTAACCGTTTTAGGCGAGGCCTCGTGCATCGACCCGTGGGACTTGTCTAGGGTAGCTTGCACTTCCGTTGGCAAGCTTGGCTTTGGTGACGCCTCGAAACATCACCATGGAACTTATACGGGATAACTTGCGTCCGTCGGCAGCTCGGCCTTGACTGACTCATCATCGTACTCTTTTGAGATGGTCGGATGACTCCGCTTTCTCTCTTCAATCCCTTCTTGAATTGAAGTGCGAGAGGAAACTTGGGTTGTACATTTTGGTGGTCCTGTCCGCTCGGTACCGCGCAAGCCTTTGAACCATCCATGATGCACTGTAGAGTTTGAGTATGGCACCAAGAAAGCTCTAACGGTCCAAGAACTCAATGCGAATACCATCGAGTGTCATCTATGGCGCCAGCGATAAGTCCACGCATGACCAATCCATGCACCAAGGGGCGACATTAACTCTCGAGCGACTCCATGTAATGGCAGTGTCAAGAGTTAAGCGCTTTGAGAGAACCCCACTCCATTGACAACCTTCGACGAGTCTCTTTGCTTCTTCCACCAAACAAAGGCTGTGAGATGCACACGTGTCGACAAGGCTTTGACGACGCTTCCCGGTGATGGTGGCATCCACGAACATCAAACCTTTGGGGTCTTTGGAGCGTGCTCTGCATTGCACCCAGTAGGCGCAAAGAACCCATCTTTGCACACGTGTCCGACTCGCCTCCATCCTCGCTCGTGAGTGGAAGCACCAAGGCACTTCGAGGCCTTCCTTTCAAACATTCTCGTGCCCCGTGCGGTCGTCACGCATGAAGCACCCTACACGGGGCTTCGAGGCACCACGATCCTCCTTTTCCTTCCCCTTATCCCGTGGCTTGAATGAGGAGCTGCCTTTATGATTTTTGGACCCCTGACTTTTGGCATGGCCTCCATTACTCTTCTCTCCACCAAAATTTTTATCCGAGGCTTTGGAGCTTTTTTTGTTTGTGGAGTAATCAATAAAGCTTTCAACGGTCACAATGGCCGAAGATAAGTTTTGGACACCACGTCGCTTGAGCTCAAGATTAGCCCACGATTGGAGACCGTCCATGAACAAGAATAGGGCATCCTTGTCGGACGTGTCAGGAACTTCAAGCAACAAAGTTGTGAACTCCTTCACATAATCCGCATGCTACCCGTGCAACTGCTTGAGTCGCGGTCGGCCTCTGCTTCCCTCTTGACATTTACGGGGAAGAACTGCATCTTGAATTCCCTTTTGAAGTCTTCAAAGGTTTCAATTGTGCAAAAACCTCGTTGCACGTCTCCATGCCTCATTTTCCACCACAACGTTGGCGGTGTCGGTCAAGTACGTGGCGGCCAGGTTCGAACCCTTTGGCATGGTCGGGTTACGCCGGTAGCCTCAGTATTGTTCCAGCCCCCATAGGAAGTTCTCCACTTCCCTAGCATTCCTTACACTATTGAAGGTCTTAGGCTTGGGAACATCCACCCTCTTAGCCTCAATGACCGTGGATGTACTAGTTCCATTTGCCGTAGCCGCTTTCTGAAAACTAGATCACCACCCATATCCTCGGCTCTGCAAGACATTTGCGAGTTCTCTTTGGATGAGATCTCTTACCTTGGCGAGTTTAGCTTTCAACCCATCTATCTCTTGCCTTAGCCTGCACCATCTAGCTCGTTGAGTGACATCTTAACCTGCGTGGATCTGCACATCCTCGGCACTCCCGAGCCATTGCGACGCTCCTCCCAAGTTGTCTACTCGTTCAAACGGCTCCCTTAGCGTCCTGCGCCTTTCCCCATTTCGTGCCTCAAGCTAGAAAGCATGTCTTTCGACTTGGCTCGAATTCCTTCGATGGTTTACGGGTTTCCTCACGTCCACGTTCCATAGGTGGAACATCAACGCTTGGAGTAGATGGAGCCGGCGTTCTTCGTTATGCGAGAGAGTAAGATTGTTTCAACCGAAGCTACGATACCAAGCGCTCGTGAACTTAATCTTTCAAGTATCGATCGTGTGGCACTTAGCATCAGTGTTGCACTAAGCACGCCTTTGAATCAGAAATGTAACTCAAAGAGAATAGAAAGAGTTTGCAAAGAATGCTTTGTATTGCTCACAGAGAGAGTTTATGTTACAAATGCTTTAAGAATTCCCAAGGATGAATGAAAATGAAGACCAATGGGTCTATTTATAGTGTGGCTTCTAAGCTTAAGAATGTGCCACCACTTTCTAGATAATTCTAAGCCTAGAATATACAAGAGTGTTCTAGGTTTATGTAAAATGTGCCACAAGGTTCTAGGATCTTCTAGCCAACTATAGAGTCTTCTAGGTTTGTCTAGCTCCATCCGTACACGTTTCGGGATGTTAAAGTAAGCTTCGGCCTGCTACACATCCTTCCCCACCATCAGGCATGTTCTAGAATATTCTAGCCCATTCTAGCACTCTCCCGGCGTGCTTTCTAGAACATTCTAGGGTCTTGACTTGAGTTGAGTCCATCCTCTAGCGCCTCTAGACTTCTGCAAGCGGCTAGAACTTTCCATGTGTCTAGATCCTTTAGGCAGCCAACATTTGGATTTTTAGGGGCAGTTTGGGCGGGACGTGACATTAGGCTAGATTCACTCACAGAGAAAAACCCCTAAAAAGGGACAATGATCTATTTTAATGCCCCAAATTCTTAGGCCATTAACCACCCACCTTGTGATTTGGAGAAAAATGTTTGTTTATGTTAATCATTTGGTCTTAGTTTGATCTATATGGGCTTATTCTCCTTTTTTCTTTCTCTCGTGTAGATTCTACAATGCCTTTACTATTTTTTGTCCAACATTAACTCCTTTTCCAAATTAAAAAACATTATCACCTCTCCATAAACTTTCTCCATCGTCTCGGAAACTATTTTGGTTAATTTTGCGAATAAATCAAAATTCCTTAATAGATCTCATTTGAAAGCTTTTATCCTATTAGAGTTAATGTAGTCCATTATTTTTAGATTTTCTTCTTTAAAATCTAATTCTAATACTAGAGCAAATTTCTTCACATTTAGGAAAAAAAACTCGCACTTTACGATGAAATATGGGATGCAAATTTTTAGGAAATGTTTTAACATGCAACTAATATTTTAAATAATAACAATTATTATTTAATTGATAAAAAATAAAAAATAATTGTTAGTGTTTTAAATATTTATTTGATAAAAAATAAGAATTTTAAATAAATTATCCAATAATTAAGAGGTTAAGGGCAATTACAGGTATCAAATGAGTTGTTCAGGTAGGTTAGTTTATTTAAAGTTGGTCTATTAAGCTTAGGAGCTAAAAAAGTCAAACTTGATTCATTCACAAATTTAAATAAATAGTTTTTTTTACGAAAGTAATTTTTTTTAAGAGGCTAAATATATTTTTAACACATTTTTGGTTAATTTTTAAACATTTTTTTAACCAAACAACAAGTTATTTTCTTTTTAAATAATCTAATTTTTTCATTGATAAATAAATATGAATAATTAATTTCTTTATTTAACTAATTATAATATAACTAGTCGTTATCTAACATTTAAAAAATTAATATCATAAACATATCCAAACGAGTTCTACAAAAATAATAATCAATCTATTTAATATTATAAACCTATAAAAAATTTAAATAAGTCAATCTATTTTAAAAAATTAATAAAAAATAAATATGATTGTAAAAAAATAAAAATTAAATGAATTATTCGTGAGTTACCTATTTCAATTTAGATAAAAATGAATTTAAATCAACCCATTAATTTAAAAGTTAGATAAGCTAAGTTTAACTACGTCTCAATTAAGATGAGTTAACTTTAAGTGAACACATCTAAAGACATTAATAGTTATTATTCTAAAATATGTGAAAAGATTTATCTAAAATTTTAAAGGCGTGAGTAGAATTTTGTACATAGTATATATAATTTAATCTAATAATCTATATATTAAATATAACGTATCTTTAGATATTATATAAAATTTTAATTAATTATAAAAATATTATTAGTTATCTTTTAACTTCTTTAAAAAATTTATTAATTGAAAAATATAATTAGTTATTACGAACTATTGAACTTAACAGCATAATAATAATTGTTATGGGAGAAATTTTGAAGTAAAAAAAATTCCAAGTTTTTTTGCATGTTTATTTCCAAATAAAAAATATTTACATAAGATAAAATTTAACATTTAAAAGAGTTTTTGACATAAATTTGAGTTATTGTTTTTACAATTTCAATTAACTAAGAGAAAATAGAGACAATATGACGAAATAATTACAGAAAAATAATTTTATAAAATTTATTAGTTAAATTCTTAAATTATTCGCATATAGTTTTTTTTTGTCTTTACATAAGAAAACTTTGAGTCTAACCTTTATTTTTTAATTAGTTAATTGCATGTAACATATCTTTGAATTATTACATAATATTTTTTAATATTAATATCTTTTAATTTTTGGATGTAATATTATATTTTTAAAAATAAATATAATAGATGTTGGCAATTGGCTAATGAAAACTATGGTTAGTTACTTAAATTTCATCAATGATATTATTAAAAAAAGCCTTTTATCAATAATATATTTTGGTCCTCTAAATATTTTTTTCATTAGATTTAATTCCCAACTTTTTATTTTTTATAAATTTAGTCCAAAAGCTAAATGTATTAAATTTAGAAAGTCCGGGACTAACTTAAAAGAAAAAAAATTAATTTTAATATTATAAATTTTAGTGCTGCAATGAAATTTCAGTATAATTTTTACTTTTGAATTAAATTTAAAATGTTAGGACTAATCTTAAAAAAAATTGGTAAATTATCTAAATAATGTTATTAAAATTTATAATAATAAAAATAGTATCTTTATTTTAAACTTAAATGTATATTAATATATCATGGAGTGTTATTTTTATTATTATAAATTTTAACAATATTAGTTTTGTAATTTTCTTATAAAAATTTAAGAATCAAAATATAAAACGGTAAAAACTAGCAACGTGTGTGCTGTTCATCCATCACAATTATAAACTTCTATTGGAAGTCATAATTTAACAGTAGTAACTAGTATGATAAACCATTTCTTATTTGAGTTTGTATCACTTGAACTTTTCATCAATTTATAACTTTTTATTAAATTTACCATTAATCATTTTCATTTCTTAACGGAAAGAGTTTTCTATATATATTGTTGAAGTTATATCTTTAATTTTATATAGATTGTTTCAATAAATATATATTATACCCTGTAAATTACATTTAGATTTCGATCTAGTCTAATTCTTCTTTCATCTAAATTTTGATCTAATCATAATTTTAGACATATTATATTATATTTTAATTTATTTTATTTTTAAATTTATATTTAAATAATTATGCCGTTCAAAATATGAATATCTCAAGATATGAATGGTTAAGTTGGATTGAAAATTTATCATCGTATCAATAGGAAGAATCATACATGTTTGGAAAATTAAAAGAACGAAAAAATAAAACTTGAATCATGCTACAAATAATTTTTATTGACTATGATGATAATTTAATATATTTTTTATTTTATTGATTTAATTATTCTTATATTTTTTTATTCGAATGAAAAAATATTAACTTTTCTCAAAATTTCATCATTCATTTTATATTATTATTTTAATTTATTTTGTACCTATAAAATATAGATTTTAATCCACGTAATATCATTATCTATTTATTTTTATACACATATAAATATTAATTGGTTTTAATTATTTTATCATTTGTCATCCATTTTCCTCAATTTACAAATGAAATTAATTTTTTTGTTATTTATTCTCTTAGTGTGATTTGCATATGTCTATAAGATAAGGATAAAATTATAATTCTATTTTTTATCATTAATAATTTTATTTATTATTTTAAATTTCCTTATAAAAAAAATCAAAATAATAAATAATTCAATATCTCAATCAAAAATTTAAAAAATTGTTTTTCCCCTTTATAAAAGAGCCATGGTAGCTTCTGTTAGAGAGTCTATAAAATTATTTTTAGAAAATAAAAAAAAATAAAAGAAGAAGAATTTTTAAAATTTTGTTTTTAAATAACTAATTGATACATTGAATAATTAGTTTTTGGAAGAAAATAAAATATTATTAGAAATTTTATTTATTTATTATTTTTGAATTCTTTATAAGAAAATTTAAAATAATAAATAAAATTATTAATATTAAAAAAATAAAAATATAATTGCATCTTGATATTACGAGTATGTGCAAGTTATATATAAGAAAATAAGTAATAAAAGTTTAATTTCATTACAAAATACTAATGTTTTGATATGGATGGAAATAAATATAAAGAGATAGAATCGTTTGGATTTATTTTTTTTTTGGTGATTTAGTAGGTTAAATTTGATTTTTTTTAAATCAAATGAATTTGTTAAATTTCAATTTTTTTTATAGAAAATAACCCAAGATCGAAACGAATTAACTTATTAAAAAAATATTAATACTAATTATATTTAATTTAATTATTAGTTGTTGTAGTAATATTGATTATCTTTTAAATTGAATGTGAATTAAATTTGATTATTAATTATATTTAATTTTAGATAGAATACTTGAATTCATGATTTTATTCAAATAATAGAAAAAAACTTCACTTATATTATTGTGTTTTCCTTCAAAAATGTCCTCAACTTGTTAAAAATGTCAAACAAACTCTACAAATTGAATCGAGTTAACTTAAATTAAATTAACAATGAAATAAGGGTAAAAACATAGTTTTGAGATTTGGTGAATGAGAAGTTACCGTCCAATACTGAGCATACTTTTTCTTCACCATTCCAACGTGCCTATCTCTCCCTCTTCTTAATTCTTCACCATCTTCACAACTTATCTCTTTTTCAAAATTAACATAAAAAGAAAAAAGAAAAATACTTGAAATGGTAATCACCCTACGAATAGAATCCTACGATGTCTACTGAATCATGATCAATACTGGGAGCTCCATTGACCTTCTTTTTCTGTTAACAATGAAGGCTGTAGGTATAAAGGAATACAACATCGTTAGGAGAGAGCAACCCCTAGTAGGATTCAATAGTAACACTACCTATGCAGTTGGAACTATGATATTATTTGTCATGAAGACGTGATCTACTTTCCACCAAGTTATCAAATACCCAACCAATGAAGGCATAAAAGAGATAAGGGAGGACAAATAAAAGGCTAGAGGTTGTTATAATGCTACAATGAGGGAAGTGGTTCCCAAGTAGCAATTACATTATGTGCCTTGTCAAAAAGGCCAATGGATAGATGCCTAATAGAGTTGGTTAATTCAAATGAAGTTCAAGATTTAACAGTCGAAGACAGGGGGAAGACCATTATCTAAAATTGAGTGCCGACTTAAAAATAAAGGTCACGGAGTAGCTATCCCAACTCCTAAGAGCCAATTATGATATCTTGGCATGGAAACACATCGATATGCATAAGATTGAACCAAAGATTATAACCCATAGGTTGAATGTTGATCCAAAAGTTAGACCTATCAAGCAAAGAAAGAGAAAGTTCTTAAGAAAAAAGAACGAAGTGATTAAAAGTCAAGTAACCACACTTAATGAGACAAAGATTATTAGAGATGTAGACTACCCAACTGGTTATCAAATACGGTATTGGTAAAAAAGGCTTGTGGGTCACCCCGCATGTGTGTAACCTTCACATACTTAAATGATACATGCTTGAAGGACTATTTTTTCCTACCAAGTATTGATCACCTAGTCGATACTACCATCAGATTCAATTTAATGAGAATCCTAGATACATATTCTAGGTATCATCAAATCAAAATACACCTAGAGGATGAGAAGAAAAATCTTTTATTACGAAGGAATGGATCATCTGTTACACCCAAATGCCATTTGGTTTAAAGAATGTGGGAGTTACGTATCAACATCTTGTTAATAAGATATTTGTAGACCAACTAGGAAGAGATTTAGAAGCATATGTGAACGACATGGTGATAAAGTCAACACAATCGGTAAACCATGTCAAAGACTTGAAAGAAATATTTCACATAATCTTAAGATATCATATGAGATTAAACCCTAAAAAATGTGTTTTTAGTATGGCTTCAGAAAAATTCCTAGGATATCTCATATTTACGTGAAGAATTGTGGCCAATCTAGACAAGATACAAGTCTTAGTCAACATGAAACCTCTCACTAGCCTAAAAGGGATTCAATAATTGAATGAAAGAATAGTGGCATTTAACAAATTCATTTCCAAATGCACAGACAAGTGCTTACCATTCTTCAAAATAATGAGAACGAGCATGTCGATTTTCTGGAATAAAGATCATGATATAGCTTTCCAAGGAATTAAATAGCACCTAAGCAAGCCTCTAGTCTTGGTCAGCCCCTTCCCAGGTGAAAAGCTTTATTTATATTTGGCTGTTACTCCCCAGACTTGTAGTCTCGTACTTCTTGCTGAAAGAAACAAGGTCCAACACCTCATCTATTACATCAGCCAAATCCTAACAAACGCCAGAAGCGGATATCTAATGATTGATAAGTTGGACTTCACTCCAAAAGTGATGGCATGAAAAATCAGACATTATTTTGGCTCACATATAGTGGAAGTACTCACCTTACAACCACTTAAGAACATATTGACAAGGACAGAGGTTGTAAGGAGACTAGCGCATATTGCAATAGAATTGAGAGAATATGATATCAATAATATGTCTAGGACTTCCATCAAAGCGTAAGCGCTAGCAGAGTTTGTTATTAAGATCAATGAGTCACCGGAGGTCACCAATGATGAAGTGAAAGGTGAAGTATGTGGCATGGATGAGAGATAAATACCAATATGGAAAGTATTTGTCAATTGATGCACAACTTTAATGGCATTGGGCTTGGGGTGGTCATAATAGATTATGATGAAAAGTGTTTTGAATACACTGTCAGGATGGACTTCCAGGCAACTAATAACATCACACAATATGAGGTAGTTATATTTGATGCCATGACTACAAAGAAGCTTGGAGCTAATAGCATTTCCTTAGACAGTGATTCATGATTGGTAATCAATTAATACTTGGGCATGTTTGATGCTAAAGACAATAAGATGAGGATATATTTGGAGAAACTAAGAAAGGAATCGTTGAAATTTTCCTATTTTGAGATCAAGAAAATATCCATAAATTAGAATGGTCATGCCGATGCTTTGGCTATACTAATTGCTATACGTGAGGCCAACTATAGTCGAGTAATTTCTATAACAATCCTAACAGAAGCCAGTTTGAAAAAGGTTGAAAAAATAGTTGGAAATGTAGATAAGGCCACTAGTCTATGGTTTACTCCTATCTTTATCTTCCTACAAAAGGGAAACCTACCTTAAGATCGAAAGCTAGCAAAAGAAATCAAGTCTAAGGAAGGTTAGTACATTATCTAAAATAATAAATTGTATAGAAAAATGGTCCTTGGGCCCAGGCTCTTGTGCATAACTAGGGAATGGTCTACAAAATCATGTTTGAAGTCCACGAGGGAGAGTTCAACTCCTATTCGGATGGAAGAAGAATATCCCAATGAATTATGAGACAGGATTACTACTAGCTCACTATGCTAGCAGATTGCACAAGGTGCACCCAAGTGTGCGATAAATTTCAAAGGTTATCCCCATGATCACATATGCCACCAACTACAATAATAAGGATGGTTAACCCATGACCCTTCTACAAATGGGAGCTAGATATAGTAAGACCTTTACAACTAGTGATGAGCCAAAAGAGGTTCTTATTAGTTACCATAGATTATTTTTCCAAATAGATAAAAAAATAAGAGAAGATAAGGTAATTTAATTTATTTAGAAGTCCATAATTTGTCATTTTGGCCTTCCTAAGAAGCTCATTATATATAATAAAAGGTAGCTTACAAGCTGTAACATCAAAGAATTTACCGCAATGTATAATATCAAAATGTGTCATTCAATGCCATATTACCCATAAGTTAATAATTAGGCAAAGTCTTCTAATAAATTGGTAATCAACCTATTAAAGAAAATAGTTTGATGGTGCTAAAGAAAGATGGGTGGAGGAGTTACTTGGGGCATTATGGGCCATCAGGACTAGTCCTAAAGGTAGCACTAATGAGACATATTTCTTGCTAGTATACGAGACTGAAGTTGTGATACCAACTAAAATCACAATGCACACTATAAGATCGACTCTAACTAAAGACCAAAATACCAAAAGTAGAGAAATTTACCTAATCTTAGTAGGGAAAAAAAGAGATGAAGCCTTGGGGAGAATGGTCAAACATAAAAGAAAGGTGACAAGTTATTACAACAAAGCCATACGCTTTAAATCTTTCGTCCTAAGTAATTAGGTCCTCAAAAGGGTCTTCCCCAACAAGAAAAAGTTGATGGTTGACAAGTTGCGTGTAAATTGAGAGTGTCCATATAGAATAAGCGTAGTGACACCAAGATGGGCTTACTTATTGAAATCGATGGAGTTGAATATAGCACAAGCTGGAATGTTTGACATTTGCAAAAGTATTACTTCTAATGTACTTTAATTTATCATCTTTGTGTATCACCTTATATGTATAATAACTTTTGGTGAGTAGAGATGCTATTACCCACGAATATTCCATGTCATAAGCTGATCATCTTGGTTAGGAATCAGGTAGAGTGCTTTGATAGATGATGTTAGAGAATTGATCACCTTGATCACAAACTAGGTAGAGCACTCTCCCTTAAGACTCCATGTTATGAGATGATCACCTCAGTCAGGAACTAAGTAGATCGCTTTGAAAAATGATGTTAAAAAGTTTATTACCTCGGTCACAGACTAGATAGAGCACTTTCTCTTAAGACTCTATGTCATGAGTTGATCACTTGTGTTAAAAATCATGTAGAGCACTCTAACAGATGCTATTGGAGAGTTAATCATCTCGATCACAGACTAGGTAAAGCGTTCTTTTTAAGACTCCATGTCACAAGCTGATTACCTTGGTTAGGAACCAGGTAGAGCGCTCTGATAGATGATGTTGAAGGGTCGACCACCTTAGTCATAGACCAAGTAGAGCACTCCCATACTCTCTTTTAAGACTATATGTCACGAAATGATCACCTCGGTCAAGAACCAAGTAGAGCACTCTGACAGATGACGTTGAAGAGTTGATCACCTTGATCACAGACTAGGTAGAACATTCCTCCTTAAGACTCTATATCATAAGTTGATCACTTTGGTCGAAAACCAAGTATAATACTCTGATAGAGGATGTTAGAGAGTTGATCACCTCGATCACAAACAAGGTAGAACACCGATTCCATGTCATAAGCTGGTCACCTTAGTCATAGATCGAGTAGACTGCTCCAATAATTGCCTGAGTTAGGATGTAGGTTTATTGCATTGATCGAGCTTTCCAAGTTTATCGAATTAAAAATAAAGTTTATTGATCGAGCTTACAAAGCTTTTAAAGCTTATTAATAGAGAGCTCGACCTTCCAAAATTATTAAAAATTCTTAAGACGTTTAGATGCACGACCAATGTCTGATTAGTTTGCCTCATCCACCAAGGGCAACAAATTAGCCTAAATCTTGATAATTTTCTTACATATATTGGCCCCTGTTTCAATGAAGGCTAAGCTTGAGTTAACTATGGAATGTTTCAATTCCATGGTAACACCCATCACCTTAAGGAATACTCCTTCAAATTACTTTATATAAAAGTTTGCCCAATGGGACTCCCTGTCAACCAGAGTAGTCATTTTAGTCATTGTCCTTCTCTCACGAGGGCAAGTTCGATATAGTTGCTCCTTACAAGAATCAAGCTCACACTTGGTCTCTTCATAAAGAGAGAGCTCATCCTTATGGCTGGACAGCTTGTCTTTTAATTTCTCTACCTTAGTGCTGAGCCTAGATTTCTCTAATTTTAAAGCTCGAGTTGAGTGCATATTTTCCCGATTAGAATCCATTAGGCACGAACAAGAAATATGGAGTGAATTTTTTAAGTGCTTCAAAGAAAAGAGGATATCTGAATTACCAGTATCCTTAATTCTTTTTTATAGGGAATGACATCGGGACAAACATTATGAAAAATTTCCTACATGTAATAAGGTGGGTCAACATCATAAATAAATATTATAAATGCACAAATATACATACAACATAAACTTTTCAAAATAAATCTTATTAAAAACAAAGTTTGTAAGTTTACAAGAATAGTTCGCACCTATATAAAAGGAAGGAGTGTCGAGCCTTTTCAAAAATAAAGGGACTCGAGCCCACTAAAAAACTAAGGATCCCTAGCTCCATCACCAGTTTTTTCATCTCCCACCCCGGGTTAACCATCACTTACCTTAGATTCTTCACCATGTTCATCACCCTTATCCCGAGTTTATGTGGACGAGTAGGATGGCATAGCTAGGATGTTAAGGATTTGATAGTTGTATTGGGTAAGGCCTTTATTTTTTGGATTATTTCTTGAGGGAGTTCATGGCTAAGTTATAGCCAATCTCAACACTCGAAGATAGCTGCTTGATCATGACATCAAGGTCACGTTTGATTTCTCTTATTCACGAGAAATTGTGTCTTTGGCATTGTTAAGCTTACACTTATAAGCTTCAACCTCATGCTTGAGTTTTCTCTGAGCCTGCTCATGCATCTCAAAATGCCTTAAGTTTTCATTCATGTCATGTATGGCCTTGGCCAGTTTTTTCTCCTTGTTGATGGTCTCACCCTTCCACTTGTTTGCTTTGGCCAACAATATAGCATTCTTGGCTCAAGTAGAGAAGCGACTCTCTTTTTTCTACCATGAGATCATGCTTCAACTTCTCAACACCTCGAACTCTACTAAGCGCATGAAAAAGCTAGGCTTGAAAACGAGGGAAACGTAATGCGAGGTGAGAAAAATATAAAAACTTAAAATGGAATAAATAAAAGCTCGAGATAATACTTACTTGACATAAGAGCCTATTGAGCATGACCCCAAAGTCAGCATCCTCACACATAGCATTGAGTTGTTTCTCATGTACCATTTAGGGGAGGTTATCCATTTAATGGTCCTACCTCTTTGGAGCCATACCCTTATACAAAGCCAATCCCTTAACATCAACAATGAAGTCATCAATAATGTCTTTTCCCTCCTCAAGTCTCTCACGGGGCATAGGCATTTGTTGGCTCGAGGTGTTAAATATGGGAATATATTAACTTGGGGATGCTAGAGTGGGCCTAATAACATATTGGGGGGTAGGAGTGAGCACTGGCTTCTCGATGTTCACATGCTTTTTCTTTTTGGGAGCTCACTTCTTGTTTGGCCACCCTTATTTGAAGTTGTGCCAATAAGGTATTGGCATTAAACTCCATAGTACCTGCAAAAACAAAAGAAAGGGTTGTTAGATTTTAAAGGCTCGGTTTAAACAAAGAATGAGCTATTACAAGTAAGCTTGGGGCTAGTTCAATATCATCAAGGAACACTTCAAACCTCCCATCAAAGTCTGTGGGAAAGTTCTTGTGCTTTGTAGGTTCTTGAGGTTTACGAATTATCTTGTGGGATGGTGAGCCCCATCTTATTAACCCAAAGGCAACAAAGCATGAGGTGTTCAACACTTTCCTCCATTGTGTTTTCTTAAACAAATAGTTCTAGATACCAGCAAATCTTTGTTTAACTTTTAGGCTCAAGGTCGTGATAAGGGAAACCATATTCCTTATCAAAATTTCAGTGTCAGTCCAGGTGTTCCTTATTAGTCTAGTGTCACTATCTGACATTTCCCATCAACCAGACACATAAAAGAAATACTCCTTCTAGTTCTTCTTGTTTTTAGGAAGGATCATGTTTATGCTCTAGTCATACTTAATTGACATGTAGACCATTCTCGTGTCTATGGGATTTTACTTTAATAAATATACATGATTGAACTCAAGCATTTCCAATTCGACTCTAAGCTCTCTGCATATGAGGGTGAGACAAAGTAGGCATCTCTATCAATTTGGCATCAATTGTCCTAGTGCAAGCTAAGTTTTGGCCAAAAACTTCCTTGTGAAGGGTACAATGGTAATTTGACCCCTAGTCACAATGCCTTTTCATAAAAGGCTATCCATCCAGTTGAGGGTGGATCTCTATCAAGAACACCTGACCTGTGGATCATTATCTAAACCGAAAAGGGAATATCGTACATCTTATTTAGCCTCTTCTTATCTTAGAGAGATAAACCATTGAGTTTGACCTTGGCCTCCCAATCTTTGGTTCGACTTGTGGTTTCATTGGTGCATTTTCTTCTATATTTTTTCCTCCATGATTTGGAGATCGATATCTGAGTCTGAGGCACATTTAACCTAATTGTAGGTGTTGTTGGTGGGCAAGACGTAGACATAAAAGGAGGCTTCGCTAGAAGACCCTGTTGCATCACTTTCAACCTGACCTGAGTAGTTTGGGTATTGAGAGCTCTCCCAAGAAGAAAAGCCCAATGAAGATGAAGGAAAGACTACATTGCTAGTAGCCCATGATGATACCTCTCTACATATGGTCTCTACAAAATATTACATAACACAAAATAGTAAGGTACGAGGAGATAGAAGTTTCCTAAGGACAAGTTTTCAAAGTCAAAGATGAGTGAATCTAGAAACCGACCTGAAAAGAAATCAAAAAAATTGTTAGACTCGATGAGTGATCTCTAAAAGCTTAAGCAAAAGTAAGTACGTGCCAAATTGTTCTTATTACCACCAGAGCAGAAAAGTTATATGGCACGAGGTGAAAAGATAGAGCATTTTTGTTTCAATTTCTATTTGATATCCTAGAAATGATGAAATGAATAATACCTTGGCTCCTCTTTATATGGAGGTACAAATATTCTCTCTCCAATTAATTGAAAAGTATTTATTAGAGCATGTCGAACGTTTCAAATTCGTTGTCTAGTTGTTACTTTTCCACCCTAATTAAAGAATCGAGTTGAAATAGTAAGGGAACTTTATGTTTGAACATATGAATCGGCATTAAACCCGATTCACGAATAGCCCAAGCCATCAAACATGTTAACCTATGAAGGCCTAATTTATACCCGCACCTACAGTTAGGGGTGTCCAAAAACCGGTCCGGACCTGACCAAACCGTAAAATCGGACCGAATCGGACCAAACCGAATGGTTTTACTAATTAAACGGTCCGGTCCAGTTTGTATTAATTTTAAACCGTTCGAACCGAACCAAACCGATTAAATAATATATTAAAAAATTTACATTATTCTTCATTAAATTATAAAAAAAATTAGACCAAATCGGGAACCAAACCGTTTTATAAATCAAATGGTCCGGTCCGGTTTTATTTCTTAAAACCATTTTAAACGGTCCGATCCGAGTAATATGAACGATCCTGTTTGGTTTTTTTTTTAGGAAAAACCGGACCGAACCATAGACACCACTACCTACAACGATATTCATAAAAGGCCTACTACCAGATCGAGCAATAAAGTGATTGACCTCAAGATCATATTGTGTTTTATATATATATCTCTTAATACTCTACAACGTGTATCCTTATATGATTGACATGTATACGTGTAATGTAATATATATATATATATATATATATATATATATATATATATATATATGAATCTAATAATAAAACCACTAGTTTTTTCAATTTTTGTAACCTCTTTATAGTTTTTTCTCTGTAAAAATCAAACCATTGTAATAATTTACAAATGTAGTTTCTTGATTTCAGGTTATGTTGTTATATATATATATTCTTTTCTTATATTAAAAACATTTGTATTTAAAGCAAGTTAGTAATACAATATAGTTTTGTTTTCACCGGATTAATTACATGGCCATATTTATCTGGAAAAAAAATAGCATATGAAGTACGGTCTTTGCAATACACACGTATCTATTAGCTTCGTGGAATTTACCATTTAAATTCTATAATTTTTTAATAAAAATTTGAAATAATAAATTTAAAATTTTTATTTAAAAAAATATGTTAACAAATATTTATATTAAAATTTTCTTTAAAAAAATAAATATTAATTTTTAAAAAAATTTAAAACTTGATCATATAGATTAAAATATCATTTTTATTAAATTAGTGTAGTAAACTATCACAAAAAAATTACCAAATAATTTATCTATAATAACTAGTAGCCTAATATAAATATATATTATATTTTTACTATTAATTATACTTTAATATAATTATTATTATATATAATTATAAATCTAATTTGTAAATATAATCACATTTAAAAAAGATATACTAATATTCTAAACTTCGAATTAGTTTTGTTAAATTCATATAATAGTTTTAATATTTAAAATTTTTGAATATTGTTTGAATCATGATTAATATATTTTATGATATACACGTGTAATCCAGAGTTTTGACGTTGATATTCTGTATCGATCTATGTTCATAATAATGTGTTTCTTTTACTTTTCTTAAGTTTTTAACACAGATTCTAATCTTGAAATAATTAATTTTAATTAATATAAAATATACTAATTCACTGTAACTCTATTTTGGATGAAACTGTAGTGTTAACTTTACAAATATCTTATACATAAATAATGTCCTCAGCACCTTGGCTTTTCAGCTCCCTAAAGATTAGTGAGGTAAAGAAAGAATAAATAAAAATGACTGAGAGGGCGTCATAATTACAAGCACAAACAAACACATAGTTGATCCGAAATAAATCATTCTTAATTATTTTCCACGTGAAAATAGAGGCCAATAAGTACAATATTTTATGGACCACTACAAAACCTTCACTCCATACCTTCTTATCCCAAATGCATACTTACAATCATATATATCATCACTCTGCGTTTTATTCCTAGTGTATACCACATGCTAACCTTTATCTTATGATGCTCCAAACTAACGACTTTTCTGTCCTAAATGGATTCACATATACAAATCCAAGTTCAAATCTCCAAATTAGAATTATATTGCTTTTTTATTTCATTCATGTACCAATTCATGACACACAAAGAGGAGTATATTTCGAATTAACGAATTAGAAAGATTTTCTTTAATATATAATCGTAGAGAGAAACTACATGAAACAAGAATCTATCACAATTTTTTTTAGAAACATCAAAACATCAAATTAAAAAGGTTAAATTGTAAAATTAATTTTTCAGCTTTAATTAAATTCAGACATATATTTAAGCTTTAATTAAATTCAGACATATATTTAATTTTTAAAATGTGTAATTTAATCGTTAAACTTTTAAAATTTTACACATAGATCTTTAAATTTTTCAAATTTTACGTGTAGATATTTAAATTTTTAAATCCTATAAAGTTCTCAAATATTTAAAATTTTACGTATAAGTACTAACTTGATTACTAAAATACATATTTATAAATTAAAATTTTAAGATATACTTATAAAATTTTAAAAATTTTATGAATAAATCATACGTTTTAAAATTTTGATAATTTATATGTAAATTTAGTTAAAATTTGAAGATAAATAAATTACTTTAAACAATTAAAAAATTAAAATTAACCGTGATTTTGTTAATGATAATTCTAATCAAAAAGTTATCTTTGAGTAAAAAAGATGTAATGGTGTGTTTTATTAGGAAACATAAAATATGTTAAGTGGGACATGAACGCACTTTATATATTTGTTTTTTTTTATAAATTTTAATATCACACATATTTATCTTCAATCTCTTAATATCAAAGTTATTTTGAAAATGCAAAAAGTGCTCATTTTCTTTAAGTGTCATAACATGGAGGATGGAAATACAAAAATATGTATAAATTTATGTATTTTTAATATTTTGTTATTTTTAAAAAATTGCTTTTACGGAATTTTAGAATCAATCTTACCCTATGCGTTTGTCTATGTAATAAAGAATACTCAATTTTTTGTAAAACATTTTAGGATTATGTTTTGGCTTCTCACACACTTAAAACTGGCATTCTTTTTTCAGTTTCACCCAAAAGAAAAAGTGAATTCTGGGAAGCAGCAGTAAGCAGAAAGGAATACACATAACTCCAATAACAAGCAAGCTTTATGAATCCAATCTGTCACCAACCACGTGCAAAAAGTGTCTGCCAAAGCAATAAAAATTATTCACTCCTTAAATACATCCTTTGTCTATCTAATCTAAGCTTTCCATCCTCTATTATTTTTGTGATCTAAAGTTAGAGTGTCCAGCTCTAAAGCCTAACAAGCTTTTGTTAATCTTCTTACTTACTATTAGCTAATGTGTTTTTTCCTTTTTAATTAGAATGTAATTAATTTATTCCCTCAAGCTTTATAAAATTGGCTTAGTCACTAATTGAACAAAGAGATATAATTTCACAAAGTACCCATCAGTTTCATTGTAATAAATGATAACTTTAATGTTAATTTTTAAGCTTTAATTTTTAATTATAAAACGAACAAATTAAGAAAGATTATCGGATTAAAGTACCACAATTTCATAGTTATTATACTAAAAATATCATAATTATAACGATAATCGATTAAAAATCCTTTAAATTTACTTATTACGTGATTAGATATCTTATCGGTGAAAATAATAAAATCAAATTATTCATTTTTATAATATTATAATAAAGAAATATAAAGAATCAATTCTATTAAAAATTAAAACTTATTTAAAATAATTTCTAATATTTTATTTATACTTTAATATTGTGGAAGATTACTTTACTTTATCTTTATAACTCCTTACTTAAAATTTCTTCGACAATAAATTTCCGTATATATCTTTTTTACAATTCCTATTGAACTTGGGAATTCTAAATAATTTTAGGTTGATATAAAAATTTGATCCATGAAGGATCTTGCGGCTCTAATACTATAAAGAAGTGCTACTCACAAAATCTCTCAAACTCGAAAGCTTATAAGAGGTATAAGGAACATTTCATTTATAGTATTTAACATAAAGTACCCTTTCCTCATTTCACTTCAGGTGCTCACCTTTTTTTTCCCCTGAAAATGCTAGCTTAGGGAATATTAGCATATTTTGAAGACATTTCATGCATTTTGAAGTTTTGAGAAGAAATGGGTATTACTAGAGGTTTGGTTAAGAACGTCTTCTCAAAAAGCAGGTCTGCTGGGAATCATGAGAGCAACGTGAGTAGTACCTTAATTGTTCTTTATTAGTATAACCAATAACTAATTGATCAGTTCAAGACTCTTGCTAACTAAAGTTAAATGCTAATTGATTTTCTGTTTGATCCTGACAGATAAGGAACAATATGATAGAAAGGAAAAGATGGAACTCAGTTAGATCATATTTATGTGGGGATGAATTTAATTCACTCCTTGCAGAAGAAGATTCTGCTTCAATTAAGAGCTCTGAGGCCACTATCAAACAGTTTACTTCAGTTGTTGAAGAGGATGATTCAAGCTCAATCAAGAGCTCTGAAGCCACTGTCACTCAGCCCATAGCTGAGAACTCTGCGGCAAAAGACGGCGTGTGTGGACAGAAAGCTAAGGAAGACATACATTTAGGGAAGCTTAAATCAACCTCCACAACAATAATGCATGAAGAACAAGCTGCAATAGTCATTCAGTCAGCATTTAGAGGCTTTCTGGTTCTCACACTGTCAGAAAATTCTAATTTACATCTTTATGCAAGAAACACATAGTTTAAACATCTTAGAACACTTGTTTGGAACATTTCCGAAGTAATTTCATAACACATTAGGTTTTTTTCTAGTATTTATGTTAAAAGTGATTAATGTCATAATCAGTTTCAGAAGAAAGCGCTTACATTATTATTATTTTTAATCGTCAGAAGTGCTTTTACATACTCTCAAAAGGAAGTTGAAATTCTTGTATAAATTTTCCTGAACTTCTCACACGAGATTACTGCATTTGAAGTTTTAAAATTTGGTCATTAGAAGGCTTTAATTGTAGGTAAGGAGCCAACTTGATGAGATCAAAACAATGGGGGGACAGAACAAGCTCATTGTCGGAGCAGAAAGTCCGAGTAGGGTATCTCATGGCACCTCAATTGAAGTTCAAACAGGAAATTCTGTGGAAAACTTTGGAGCGGTAGAAGAAAGAACAGCATTTCGCCAACAAAAGCAACAGAAAGCCAAAGCTCAAGCTATAAAGCTTAAGGTAGAAATGACAATAACTTGTTTTAGTATGTTTTAATACGTTAGATAATTACTCAAATCTAAAGTTGATTGCTAGCTCTATCAATTCCATCTGTATTAGAGGCTTTTAAGTAGGTAGGTCATGCACTTCCGGTACAAATAAAACATCTCATGTTGAAGAAAGCTAATTTGTCTTCCATTAAACCACAGAAAAGACACTAAAAGAGAAAAAGTACTTGAGCAGATGTATGAGATTAATGATCACTACTAATATCAGATTCAATGTATGGCTACTTATAATGATATGTCTCCACATAAATGGTTAAATAAAGAAGTTCCATATACAAAAATATATTTCTTTAAATAACAAAGCTAACCAGAGAAAGTTATTATAAGATGGGTGAATAAATTTCATGTAAGTAGTATCATCTTTATCGATATAATATATGCGTCATTACATCATAAATTACAAATAAGATTGACAAAATTTTTAAAGTATATTTTAAATCATATTGACTATTCAACAACAAACTAGATTAAGTCATGTTTCATACCAACCTATGATAAAAG
This sequence comes from Hippophae rhamnoides, assembly GCA_033030585.1. NCBI lineage: Eukaryota > Viridiplantae > Streptophyta > Magnoliopsida > Rosales > Elaeagnaceae > Hippophae > Hippophae rhamnoides. The sequence goes on from CM065433.1 coordinate 36,560,219, forward strand.
TTGACTAAAATCCAAACAATAATTATATTTACAAAACTTGTGTTCTGTTGAATATTAAGAATTCAAATACTATTACTCAATTTGTCGATTCAATATTCTATCAAATATAATTTACAGGAAGATTGGGATGATAGCACAGTTAGTAGCAACATATCAAAAATGAGGATTCAGAAAAGACTAGAGGCAACAACTAGGCGTGAAAGGGCACTTGCTTATGCTTTTTCACAACAGGTACATCTCCAAATCCTTTATTTCTATATACATTTGTATTGGCTATTACGTAGAAATGGAACCATAACTTCACAAAAAATATAGTTTAGTATACTATTTTCTGATTAAGCATAATATAAAGACACTAACTCCATAAAAGTTTAAAATAAGTTAAAAAAATCATATTTGAACCCTGTACCTGGCACGTGTATTCTTTTAAAGCAATTTTGGTATTTTGAAAATTTGAATTAAAAGAAAAAGAACCAGGCAATAAGAACCATTGCTGTTTCGGGTTAGAAAGAAAACCCAAAAAGCGCGAGTGGGGTGGGGGTGCAACGGAGATGGGGTCGTGGGTAGAGGGGTAAGGGTGGGAATGGGGCTCACGGGTGGGGGTTGGGCTCGTCAGTATTAAATTTTAAAAATATTAAAACTGTTTTTAAAAAAATACATGTATTTTAAATATGATTTTTTGGACTTATTTGAAAGTTTTATGAAATTAATGTCATTTTTTTTTGCTAGACTACAAAAATTACTATATTAAACTATATTTTTAGTAAAGTTATGGTACCATTCCGGTTATCAATTCCATTTGTTATCCTGTCAATTCTTCAAAATTTTAGAATTAAACCAACACGATAACATAACACAAACATGATTAAAAGACTCAATTTGTAACCCCTAATTTGAATGTTTGTTTTAACGGTTCTTCTGAAACATGATTTTTTTTAAATACAGCTACGTATATGTTCAAAGAAAAAACAAACCAAATCAGATGAAGCCGATCCGAACATGGGTTGGAGTTGGCTAGAACGATGGATGGCAACTCGCCTTCCAGATGCCTCATCAGTTGAAAGCCGTATAAGCCAGCAAATTAGTCCAATCAACAATAAACAAAAGGTCATAATCAAGAATAAGTTCATTGATGTAGCAGGAGAAGAAAAAGAAAGCTGTGGATCAAATGAAGTGCTTGCCTTGTTTGATAGCTTTTCATTAACATCACCAAATGATAAAGATGGGATCAAGCCAACTCAAGACAAGCTTGCAGATACAAAAAGCGTCTCAAAAAACAGAACCATTCCCAGCTATCAATTCACAAATGGAGCTATATTCACTAGAGAAACCAGTCCTGTAAATATCAGGAACCCACTCAGTTCTTAAGAGACAAAATCACCGCTTTTCTCCTTTCTAACTTCTGATGTATAGAGTTCTAATACAAAAGAATGAAGTTAGATGCATATTTAGGCAAATAAGTACCGTTTGTTTCATGTGGTTTAGTTTGTATATTTGTACAGGTGAGCAAAGAAGACCATCTTCGAGATGCTGAAAAGGAGAGACGTAATGCAAAACAATCAGGATGAATCAAGTGCTAGTACTCCTCTGCTTAACAATTTGCTAATAATCTTTAAATTGTAAGATAAGTTTTTCTTTTACTTTACATGGAATAATCCCCCCTTGTATTCGATGTGAATCAAAGTTCATTAGCCTACTTGTTTTTTATGATGAGTGACATCTACTTGTTTAGCGTCTAAAATGACATCATCACAGTTTTTTTCTTCAGGTCATACGATACTATAAGCACCTTGTATAAGACAACTAACATAGTTACACCAAAAAGTACCTGACAAGCATTAACGGGTAAGACAACTAACATAGTTACACCAAAAAGTACCTGACAAGCATTAACAGAGTAATAGCAAAGAATGTAAATCCTGGATAAGTCTGGTAAGGCACTACCTAAATAGTTTTAGAACGAGACTTAACACCAAACATGTATACTAACTTGGCCCAAAGTATGAATTAGTTCTAAATTTCATAAAAAAACATATATACATTTGAATACCTTGTCATATTTTATAATTTCTTATATCATTTAAACTTCAAGATTAACTTGAGTCAATGGAGTTCACAACCTAAATAGTTTTAGAACGAGACTTAACACCAAACATGTATACTAACTTGGCCCAAAGTATGAATTAGTTCTAAATTTCATAAAAAAACATATATACATTTGAATACTTTGTCATATTTTATAATTTCTTATATCATTTAAACTTCAAGATTAACTTGAGTCAATGGAGTTCACATCCCTAGTAATAGGAAATACGAGTTTAGAATATCCCTAAATTTCCACCAATTAAGCTTCGAAGGATTCACAAAGAACACCCTAATAAGGAACCAGAAATAGCTTCAAAAACAATAAGACCACAAATAAGTGGATTGAGGAGAAACCGCTAAAACAGAAACAGCAAAGGAAAGCAAAACGAGAACAAATATGTGAAGAACAGAAGTAACATGAAATATTATCAATAGGTAATCTGATAACACCAATTCAGTAAATGCAAATTTAAACATTGACTAACATCGTTCTCATCTACTATCGTTCTCCATAAACTGAAATTTATAGAATCAAACACAGAATTCAAATAGAGTAAACTATATCTTATCAATGTCCTCGTCCTCAAACTCAATGTAATCGTCACCACCACCTTCTTCCTCATCTTCAAGACCTCCAGCAATGCCCTCATTAAGACGGGTGTTATCAGGCAGCTCACCATATGCCTTTAGAAGCCTGGCTTCATCAGGCATGTACTTGAGGATCACGTCGGCTTTGTCATCCTGATAATCACGAAGACCGACAAGTATGATATCCCCAGCTGCAATCCAAACTTTTTTGTGCATCTTCCCCCTGATATGGCAAAGACGCTTGGTCCCATCTATGCACATAGCTTCACACCGGCCATTACCAAGCATTCTAAGCACTTGGGCATACTCTTGTCCATCTTCCTTGAACACAAGTTCACGCTTTTCATCATCCGCTTCATTCTTTCCCCTCTTCCTGTTCTTTCCTCCCTTTCCCTTATTCTTCGGCATGGTTTCTGATTCTACTGTAAAATTCAAAGGGATTTCAGAAAAGAAAGAAAGAAGTATCAACAGATTTTCTATAAACAAAGGGGGCACGAACAAAACCGCTACTAGTTAAATTTCCCCAAATGAATGCTAATTCTTCTAGCTTTCTAAAATTCTCAGAGCACAATTGTTTAATAAATAAAGGCATAAAATCGCCATCTTGAAATTCAGATAACCATGGCATCAGCACATCAAAATAAGCTAAAATTAAAAAAAATATTGCATTAGTTTCAAATAAATTAACATCATAAGTCCAAATAAAAATAAAAATACGTGATTCAGCGAATACAACCAAGAATCAGCGCATAATGAAAACGTAATTTAGGAGAAACACTAATATGAAAATATTTTTTTCGTTTTCCTCGAAAATGTTAATCATTCATCCATGAATTCCACGAAATTTAACAAAAACAATTCCGATAAACAACATAAAGATAAATCACAGATATAGCGAAGAATCAGTTTCTACTAATTACAACAAAAGAGATCAATAGAGAAAAAGAAAGTAAATTCGAAGAATACCTCTTTGCCGAGTACAGAGGAAAGGTGAAGCAGGTAGATATGAATGAAGAGAGATTGATCTGATCCGATACAATTACAATATTTAGGACCGAATTGAGCCCTAGCGCCTTTTGTACACAAGATTGTCAGAGTCGGTTCCAGCTGGATAATGATATACTTGGCCCATATCAAGTCTAAAAGGAGTTCATTGACCCACGAGTTCTTAAACAAATTACGACGATGGGCCTAAGTCCTTACTAAGTTCCAAATTAAAAAAAAACAATAAAATAATATTATTAAAATTTATAATTATAAAAATAATATATTTTATACTATTTTATTTTAAACGTAATTTAAACTTATTCAATATTATTATAATTTTATTTTTATTTTTATAAGCTTTAAGTATATATTTTTAAAATTTCCAATAATATTTTTGAAGGTATATACTTTCTTCTTACATTGTTAGAAATGTCCTTATATTTACTTTTTAATTAAGACCAAAATTTTAAATTTAATGACTCGAAACTCTTCTAATAAAAATTAATTAAGACGTTCAAATTTATTATGATTTTCATAAAAAAAAGGTGTTATATATATTTGATGAGTACTATTAAACCTTATAAATTTATTAATAATTTTTGAATGATTTTTTTTAGAATCTCGCTAATCCAAACCTTAAATTATAATTTCTTATTGATTTCTTTCGGAGAAAGGAGGGGATTGACTAAGGCCATAAACCTCCTCATCTTTATAAAATTCAACTATTGTATGTGATTTGTTATAGAATTGACTTTCCATATAGATAAAATAGATTTTTGATTCTTATTTCAATAAAATTAATTTATTATTATACGTATTTTAATCAAAATTGGGATAATTAATTATTTAGGGTGCTGTGAGTGGACACCAAACTTTAAAACTCTAGCCATTGATATTTCTTCTCTTTTCCAAAATTTATTTTATACCGGAAATGATTTTTTTTTCTACAGGATTCCTTCCCTAATAGATTAGCTTAACTCATATCTTTATCTTTGCTTTAGATAAAAATATATTTGCATCTCTTTGCTTAGATCTTGTTATAGAATTTTTTTTAATCTAAATATCATTCTAGAATTATTTATGTTATGTTTTATACTTGTTTTGCTTATGTTTAGTTAAAAATATAAATCTTTATTGAGATATATTTTCAAGATTTTAGAAGTTATAAAATGTTATCACGATTAATTTGTTTTAATATATCAAATAAAGAACTTTACAATAAAAATAACGCATTAAAATTCAATTTTCTTAATGTATCAACAAATATAGTTAGTTTTAGTTTATTAAATTTGATTATTGATATATCTAGATAGATTAGTTTAATATATATTATATCTATGATATTTATTAATGAAATTTAATTTTATCTATATAAAAAAATTAATCAAAACAAAAAAATATATACAATTTTATCATCTTTTTAGAGTACGTATTTCTTTGTATTCCCACTAAATAACTTAAAATATGTCCTGTTGGGGCATATCACTACTGTATCAAACTCGCTGGCTACCTTGGTTGATGGTAGCTTCTCTTGCAAATATAATATATTTTTAGTGGTGTAAGTTGTGTTTGTTTTTCACCCCTTATCTGCGATGAAAAATACATCATTCTATGTCCACTAATAGTAGTAAGATGTTTGTAGCATAAACACAATTTTCAACTTTAATTACAATTATATATGCACAGTTAAAGAGAGAGAGAAAAAAAAGAATTTCACTAGCTTTACATGTTAGTTGATGATCGATAAATGTTAAGAATTCAACTTACTCACTATCAGAAATTTTGGTTTTTTAATAGATGTATAAATTGAGATAAAATGTTAATAAAATATATGATATAAATTATTAATTTTTAAAATTATTTTCTTGTTTTATAATATAAAACGTAACTAATTGAAATATTTTATTTACGATTAATGAATTTAAATTAGATAAGTAAGAATATAACAAATATAAAATATGATAAATAATTATTATAATTTAAATTTAATAAGAAAAATGAAACATATGTTTAAAATTATATTTATTAAGACTAAAATCTAAATGAGATTATATTTAAATAAAATAAGATTATTATATTATGAATTTATTAAAAAAATTAAACAAAATAAAATAAAATAGTTCACCCTACATTTCTATTTTCTAATTACAATAATTTGTATGTTTTTCATGTAATAAACATAAGAGTCGACTATCCTTATTTCCTAGCCGTAAGCCTATTAACGTTAACAAACTCTATTATTTTTTATTTTTACCTTTTTTATTTTTTGTTGAAGCAAGTTTATAAAACACAGTGTAGGAACAATATTACCGATAATTTGAAAGTAACTGCTTGGGTTAAGTCGCGGACTAGGTCATTTCTCTTTAAGGCGTTTGGTCTGTCCGTCTAATTGTCAATAACATTCGTCGTCAGGGATAAAACAAAGAATCTTAATCTTAATTGCCTCGAGCTTATTCGATGAAGATTGGAATGCTACACCTGAAAATTTTGTTGCTCGGAAAACTAAAAAAAAACTTAGAAATTGTAGAGAGAATTTTTTTCGTAGGGAGATGATTGTTGATTGTTGTATTTCAAATGAGAGCTGAAGCCCTCCTTTTATAGATTTTAGAAACCGTGTAGCAATTATGAATAAAACGGTAATATCTGGGAATTAAGAGCGTAACGGAAATTCTGAGTAATGAATAGTAACGGATAACGGATATATTTTTTTTATGAATAAATACGAGCAACAGCTCTTTTTCTAAATAAATAAAACAAACGGCCATATTCTTAATAAAAGAAAATAACGGTCATTTTTTTCTGAGAAAAAAAATATATATATATATATAACAACCATTTTGTAAGTGGAAATTTTTTCCTTAAAAAAAATATTATACCAAAAAAGAAAATGCCACCTCACCTCACGGACTTGGCTCGGCGTCAAACGGCCACAGCGTCTTGGCGTGTGATATCACATTCTTGCGTCATATACTCCTTCCAAAAAGTGGGTCTTGCACGTACTAATCCAAATAACCAACTCTGCACTATTTAAACCTTTTTAAAATAATGTAAAAAAGCAATGTGGGACAAGGCATATTTTCCAACAAAAAAATTTTATTTAAATTTCATATTTTCCAACACTTTTCATTCTCAATTATTATTTCATAGACATTAGATTAATAATTATGTTATAAATTATTTATATTAATAATTCTTATAATAATCTTTAATAATTAATTATTTTAATAAAATTTTAAAAACTATTTCAATTAATAAATAAATATCATTGAACTAAAGCATTTTTAATTAATAAGTTTATTATTAGTTATTAGTTAATATCATAAGAAATAATATAAAGATATAATTTTTGTCTTAAATTATAATAATGTTAAAGTTCTTATTTTATTATATAAATGTAAAGTTGACTATCTTGTTTCATATTATATTTTATTTAATATCTTTAATATGCTCATTATATAATATTATCTAATTTCGTTTAAATATTATTTATTCTTAATTCATCTCATTTACATTATATATTTTCTATCATTTTGTATTATTTCTTGTTTCGTTTAAACCTATTAAGAATAAATGAGACATTTTAATTAATACTGTTTTATTATCATCTCATTTTATTAAAATTAAGTGAGACGAAACAAAATAAATTTTAAAAATTAATATTTTATCTCATGAATCTCGTCAAGATATTATCTTAATTTACATTTCTATTTTACCTCATTCCAGCACTAAATTGTATACTGCACAATCATAATAATAATAATAATAATAATAATAATAATTTCTTTAAATTCCATTTAATTACTATTATCATTACTATTCATATTTCATTTAGAAAACCATACGTGCCCGGTCCATTAAATTCAGGAACGAAACATTCTTGACAGATTTAACTACATATAATCATAAGCTGTTTATAAATTATAACGTACATATGTGGGATTTCACCCCTTAAATGAATCACAGTGACTAACTAAATTACGACTTAATGACCAATGTACTTGGGTATTTGAGCAAGGAGTGTATCCTTGGATTTCTTGATCTATTAAGGCAGCTATTAAGAAGGTGTTTTGTGTGGCTTTTACTTATTTAAGTCAAACCTTCGTTTTGATATTTTTAGTATACAAAAACTTTCAATTTATACTCAAATCTAAACATACATCTAAAACGCTAAAATTCATCTCTATATTAAAATAGAACAAATGAGATGAGTCTTAAAAAATTTCTTTAAAAATTTTTTAAATAAAATAATTGATTAAAAGATATTATAATAACATAAATAATCAATTATAAAAAAAATATAAAAAAAATAATAAATTAATTTTTTTCACGTAACATAAATACCAAAATAAATATTTACTGTTTTATTTATTCAGTGTGTTGGTGGAATTCCTATCAGTCTGTCAGATGGATTCCAAGTGAGAAAAAAGTACTGGTTTCTAATCTCCAGTCCAAAACCTTGATCTAGCATCACGTATAGATTATTTTGCTCGAAAATAAGGTATGTATCCATTTTAGAGATCTAAAATAAATTTTGCTCGAAAATAAGGCATGTATCCCTTTTAGGGATCTAAAATAAATTCTCTATAATATCTCTAATAAATTTATAATATAATATTATCCCATTTTATTTAAATACTATCCTATTTCATTTAAATTATAATCCTAATACATATATTGTTTCCTTCTTTCTTATTAAATTTACCTTATAAATTATTATTTATCATATTATTTATTATTTTTATATTATTACTTATCTAATTTAGATATAGTAAAAACAAATAAAATATCTCAATAACCAGATGAGACAGCATGAGATAAATTTTAAATATTAATGAAATTATAACATCGCCTCTAAATTTATATCTTTAATTTAATTTAATTAAACTTTTAGTTTGACAAAAAAACACCATATGAGGCAAAAATAAAAATAAATATAAGGTTGAAAATAAAACCATAACATTACCAAGTAAATTGATTCTAACCGCAAAACTGTAAAGACAACCAGATCAAGACAGGAGTCCTAACCTAACACAGAAATATACTCTTCCCAGTTTAATCCCTTTACTACAGTAAGCCATTAGATGATGCCAATCTTGTTGGCCACGTCCAAGGCATCATAGTCGGGAGTCAATCTAACATATGCCTTCTTAGTTCCATCAGGCCTGCATACGACAGCGTTTAAAGTAGGTTAGAAGATAATTGCATCAATCATGCGTGTGAATTATCCCACAACTAGCAGAAGACGAGTAATTAACCACTAGAACTAGAACAGAACACCATTGACATTTGAAATCTTCTATCAATAGAACAGTTCAATGAAGATAAATCTATCAGCAATTTTCCCCCTTAACATGGTTGGTATCAGCAAATAATTCCATTTCTACTTTTACTAACATTTATTGGTTGAAATCTTAAGGACATTTGTCACAAAACTTCTTGCTAGGTTTTTATTTTGGGGTTGGGTACCACTTGGATACTATATTTTTTAAGTGGTACACAAGAAGTTGGACCAATTTTTAATGGTACAGTTTTTTAAAAAGACCACCGACGTACCCTCACCAAATTAAGATAATAATTGTGTACCCCTTTATAGTTTTGATACTAATATGTACCTTCATAAAAAATTAAGGTGTCATATAAAACTCTTTTTTTTTTTGCTAATAAAATGTATATTAGTTACCTGATCAAAGTATTCACTTTCTTGGTCTGAATATCATACATCTTTTTCACTGCATCTTTGATTTTTTTCTTGTCAGCCCGGATGTCCACAATGAAGACGAGGGTGTTGTTATCCTCAATCTTCTTCATAGCAGACTCAGTAGTAAGTGGGTATTTCAGAATTTGGTAATGGTCTAATTTGTTTCTTGGAGGTGCGCTGATGCGTGGATACTTGGGATTCCTATCCTTTTTCAATGTCTTTGGACGGTGAAATGTGACTTTTGTCCTGATTTTCTTTGCCGCCTTCTTGAAAGTTGGACCTGATTTCACAGCCTTTGCAGTCTTCAAGGCTTGAGCCTTGGGATCAGTCTTTTTGGAGCTATCAGCTAGAGGGAAAAAAGAGAAATCTAGGTAAATTTGAAATATTGCGAACTGAGATATAGGTTAGACTAAAAAGAACTAATGACCAAACATGAGGCAAAGTTTACCAAGTCTTAATCTGATTTTATTTCTGACACAAAATTAAGCAAGTAAAAATTGCACAAGAGTAGCTGTGAAAACATATTAAGAAGAAACAATGAACTAGGACTCCAAGATCAACCTTTGCAAAAACATAACAAAGCTGTCTATACACATTCAGGCACTTGTAAAGTTTTAAGAGTTTTAGGTATTAAGTACAGAAACAAAATTGTCAAACACAAAATTAAAGTAGTAAACTGTAACTTGAGATCAGAGAATCATGACCATGAAAGTCATTAGCACTAATCTCATTTCCAACCACGCTACCGTCGCTGTGTGGCTGGTTGTGGTATCAGCAAACTGTTGTGTTTGCAACAAACTCAAGAACAAGACAAGCAGTTGTTCTCTTTTACATAATCTATGAAAGTTGTATAGTATCACATGAATCATGTCATGAAATGCATCCCATTAATAGGACTGGCTAAACGGAAATTCCATATAACAACACACAAACTTCTTCACTTAGAACAAAATTATTTAAATTAGCATTTAGTATTTATATTTTAAATCACAAAGAAACGTTTAGAACCAAATGATAATTCATACCTGTTTACTAACAACTGCACTTTATCTAACATAGAATTGTTGGTGAGAACACGGAAAAATAAGCTTGAATGTAACAAGCTGAGCTTATTATAAAAAAAAAGTAATGCTTGAGGATTAAAAAGAATGCTTCAAATACATGATATATTGTGTTGTGAGTACCTTTAGGAGCCATTGCTCAAATCTCTGAAGTAAAATACTCCAATCTGACAACAGATCGAGGCGATTATAAGAAAAACCAGCAATTAGAATACAGAAGACAAGTCAAATAGAGAAAAGGATAAGCTCAAACCCTAACTTACAGGAAGGGAAGAGGCAGAGAAAAACCTACCAACAGCGGAGTAGGGGTTTTGGGTTTCCGCGTGCGAAAATGCTCTTTGTAGAGATGGTAGAGTAGGGTTACTATTTGATGTTCCTAAGCAAATGACTTATGGGCTCGATAAAATTTGAGATCCAGGAACCAGGATGCGTTAGCCCAAAAGATCAAAACCTCCTATTTTATTTTTTATTTTTATAATAAACTTATTATATTATATAAAAATAATAAGAAATATAATACAGTTTAATTCAGAATTACATTACTATGAGTATATTAAAAATTAAAGTCTCCTACATGCTTTATTAATTTATATTACAATTATGTCTGGTTTTATTCATTTACAAAATACCACACTTATTCATCCTATCCAAGAGTAATCATCTTTTTTGTCAAAAACTTTTACAAATATAATTTTTAAATATTTTGTCAATAATAAGTAACTACACTTATAAATAAAATAAATTCTTACCAAGATATCAGAAAAAGTTAGTTACATTGATTTGAAAAGTAGCTTACAAGTGATAAAAGTTACTATACATAAAATCAAATAAACCATACAACCTCACGTTAATAGAAATAAATTTTTAAATATGATGTAATATTATTCTACAATATTTTTAAAAATTTATTACATACATTTATTATAAATATATTAAATATGCAATTATTATTGTGCTCGTCATCAGCATTATCTTCTGTAAAGGTTTTCGTAGCAAAACTAACTCACCAACTTATAAGATGGATTATTGATATATGAGCAAATTAAAAGTAGACTAGTAAAAAAAATTGATAAGGAATTTAAGGAGCAAAATTTTTTAATAAACAACATTAATTAAAACCTCCATGCAATATAGAAGCTTGAAGAAGCCAAATTTTCTCAATCTCATTTTCTCATTATTTTTATTTTATGATGCGTACTTAAAAAAAATTAAAATTAACATAATTTAATATACTTTAATTAATTAAATAAGTTTATATTTATATGATTTTATTATATTCTTATATAAATTTATCTTTTCGGAATCACGGGTATTTTTTATTTTTTATAAGTATTTTAGTTCAAAAATAACTTAAAGACTCGAAGAAAAAAATACTGGAGATAATACATCACAAATATATTGAAAAAATAAATGAGAAAAAGTAAAAAAGATGAAAAAATTGAACAAAATGGGTCAAAAATATCAAAAATACAAAAATTGCACTTGCAATCGCCCAATCGTGTCGAGAAACGCACATAGTGCGCTCAATCTCGCGCGCATAGCCACCTATCGCGCCAAGTTTCGCACGCGCGCCAACCGCCCATCTGTCGCACCGATAGCCTGTCTGGCGAGATTTTCGCGTGCGAACTTGTCCCCAAATTCAATTTTTGAAATATTTTCTCCCATTTTTTTGGTTTTTCCCTCATCTATAAAAGAACATTTTTTTCTCATTCCAAAACACACATAATTTTCTAAGCTCTTTCTCTCCTTATAAAGTTTTTTTTTTGTTTTTTTTTTAATTCTTTTTTTTAAAGGAACTAGTTATATTTTTATAATTTTTTAGTTTTTGATTCAATAAGCAGATATACAAATCCGTTTAAAGGTTTTTCAGCAACATAATTAAAATCAAACTGTTGTAAGGATTCTTTTAAGGTATTATTTTAATGGATTTTTTACAGTTATCATTTTATGTTTTATTCTTATATGTTATATTTTAATTTGTCTGTGATTAAAGACAAATTGTTTATATTTTATGATATAATTATAACGTTATTATGCTTACGAAATATTAAATAGATAAAACACTTTTATAAAATAAATTGATTTTGTTTTTATTCAAGATTTTATATTAAGGATGTTAGAGAGAAATACATTATTTTTTATTATAAACTTAAATTTGAAAATTAGATTTTAAGGTTTAATTATTCGGTCTAATTTAGAATAGTGATCTTTTATTTGTTAGTACAATCGCCCGATAGTTAGAGTGAAATTCTATTTTAAAAGTTTTTTTATAAGAACTATTATTCGAAAATGTATTGACGATATATTTTCAATATAAGTTTTAAAACTTGAAAGCTAGTACTTAGAAAATTAAATTCTTAGGTTTAATTTGGATACCTTTAATAAAGTCTAATTATTTGACTCCGCCTAAAGTTGTGATTAGATGATTTGTTATTTTCTTACAAATAAAGCTAAAATTTAATATTTAATTAATTAATAGGCACTCGCTAAGTATATTAGTTAGTTAATATTAAACAAAAAAGTTTAGACCTTAACTAAGGACAATTTCATACCAAAAGGAGAAAATCAACAAATATTAATTTATATTTTTAATAATCTAAAAAATACGAGCAAACATAATCAACTTAATTATTATATGATTAAATACTATATTGTTATGAATGATAAAATTTGCATTATTATTTATTGAATTTATATCTATGTTTATATTTATTTTCGTGTTAGTAGATTAGAAAACAAACAAACCAAAATATTATGAAAGAATGTTTAGGATTTAATTTTTTTTTAAGATTTTGAATAATAAATTAAAAACTATATAAATTCATTCTTTAGATCGACTTTGTAAGTATACTTATCATTTTCTATAAAATGATTCGTGCATTTACGATAATTTTACAAATAATAAAACCATAAAAGACTAATTTTCGTAATATCGGTATTTAGAATGCAGATCTTGCAAATTGATTATCATCAACACTTTACTGATATATTTTCTACAAAACTTAGGAATTTTTTTGGATATGCTAAAATATATTTTTCCTTTTTTTTAAACAAACAAATTTTCATGTGATTCGTAATTTGAAACCGAGTAACAGTCAATTGAAAGAATCAAATCAAAATCTATTTTTCATGGAGCAATCCAAAAGTTAAATGCAAATTTATTCCATTTCAAGTCAATTTTTTTTGTTTCATGTAACAATCCAAAGGTTAAGCACATATTTATTCCATTTTAAGTCAAACTGCACCAGTATTATTTGTTAAAACAATAATAAATTAAATTAATTTGCTATTAAATGCAATTTTTTTTTAGGTCTAAAATATTTCTCTTACCTAATTAATTATAATTGTTACCTAATTTGTTTTTAAGTTGTGTTTAATTAAAAGATGATTGTGTTTTAAGTCGTTAAGTAGAAAACGAGTTATGTGTTTGCCTAACTCTTTGAAATAAAAATCCACTCCTTCCACTTATTTTTATTTAAGTGAAATATTGTGTTAGAACGAGAAAGCTTATGTGTTGATTATAATGAAAAATGATGTCAATAAAAATTATAAGAATTATAAGTGTTGATTATTTTCTTAGATAAAATATTTATCTATAAACTTGTTTTTAAGCCTGTTATCAAGTTTATCAAGAAAATTCGAACAAATTCTCGAGTTCTAAATAGTCATACTTCATGTATATTTTTTATAACTATGACACATAGAATTATATTCATGCATTTAATAGCACATGTTTATAAATTTGAAATTATTTTTTGTACTAAAATATTTATTTAAACTTGAATTAATTTATGAAATTATTTTTAAGATGCATTTTAAAAATAATTTTGTTTATAATATTAAGGTTTTTAATGGACTTCGAAAAAAAATAAACCTAAAATATATTTAACCCTAATTCAATTAAGTCATTATTATTATCTACATATATAGAAACATTAGGGTTAAATAACAGATAAGTTAGAGAGTTTAAAAAAAAGAAAAAAAACCTTACATAACAACAAAGCATACAAGATTTTAAAGAAAATATACATCATTGTCTTGTCTACATCATCATTACTTCAAAGGGTATTGGCATTAAGCACATGTATTCAAAAAGGATTGCACCAAGAATCAATATATACATATGTGTGAGTTTATTGGAACGATCTGATTGACAGAGTGTTTATTGAAATGTTGGTCTGAAAATCGCTCACACTAACATTAGAAACTGTGAAAATAGAACAAATGTTCGTAAGTAAAGTATATTGGGACATTATCCTATGGAGGGTAGTATAAGACCGAGTTTGTACTTAAACATTTGATTTTATAGTTTAAAGTTAGGTGATTCGATGGACCGGTGATTTTTCTCTTAGGTCATGGTTACAGCCTAGGTTGTTTCCACCTAAAAATATCGTGTGTTATTTTTTTATTTTCACACTTATTTTTACACACGATTGCATGTCTGATCATTTTGTTTAAGTTATCAAATTATAAATTGATAAAATTAAAAATAACTTATTCACCTCCTCTAGGTTAATTCGGTCCGTATCTTATAAATTTTTAAAAACTCACGTAGATTGTGTAAGTGATTATTAGTATTTAAAAGAACTTTATTTGTTCCCTTGTTTTTTGCTAAAGGGATTTAGAATGAAATTTTTATTTTTAATAAAATATATAATAAAATATTATTATTTGATACATGTTATTAAAATATTATTATTTATTTAAGAATAAAAATGTAGCTTAAAACTAAAAAAAAGAATAAAAGAAAGCGTTGGAGTTGTTGAATGATTGGAATAATAGTTAAAATGATAATTATAACTTTTATTAATGAATTCATGTATGAGTCGTGTTTTAAGTTTAATTAAAAACAATCTCAAAAGCTAATGTTTCATTCCATGACTCTTTTCTTAAAAAAAAATGATAAAAAAAAGCTTTCCTAATCTAAAGAATTAAATAACCCAAATCATTTAACTTAATAAATTATCGTGACTCTTTGTCCCCATTATAATTAAATTATATACCTGTAAATCAAAGACAATTATATCTTCTAAGATGCATTTTTTAATTATTTTTCAATGGTTAGCTATTATAATTTGCTCCTTGTCATGCAATTTAATTTGCTACTTAAAACTTGTAATTAACCAAATATTGAATACCTTTCAATTTTCTTCTTTTTTCCTCGCTCGTACCTTTTCTTGCAACATGTTTGTTGATTTTTTTTTTATCAAATGAGATATTACATTGCTTAAAAGATAAATTACATAGCATAGTTTTCTTAACAATCAAACGAGCAAGAAAAGGAAAAGCAATTACCTAGCCTAAAACATCAAACAAAATATCTAATAGTTCTCTTATAATTCATTGCATGACAAGCAGAACAAAAAATGTTAGATCCTTAATATTCTTAAGTATTTTATTCACTCACCATTCTTCAAGAACATTAGTCTCTACCATCTATCATATGTGCATTATTGAGTTAAAATTAAGAAGATAATTTGCAAGGAATAAAAATACCTTCCATTAATATCAAATTGTCTCCTCATCTACTGATGTATCCAAATTACAAGTATTCATAAAGTTTTAAGTGGTTAAGATAAGGTTTTAAAGTTAAAAAAAACGAAAAAAATGTGTTACCTATCCTGAGGTTGATCTTCTATATATATCAACCAAGTGGAACTATGATACCTCGAATAGGCGTTCTACCCAAATATTCTTAAATATGTGAACCCAGGTTCAAACATCAAAAGGCACTAGTCTAGATGGTACTAACTTGTTTCCTATTAAGGTCTTAAGTAATCATGACCAAGTTAAAGAGTTAAAAAAGCGAAAAAAATATATTAATTTTCTTGAGTTTAGTCTCCTTTGTATATTAATTAGGTGGAACCATAATATCTTAGACGGAAAACCTACACAAATATCCTTAAATGAGCGAAATTAGGTTCAAACATCATGCAATAGAGAGCATTTGGATTAACTGCTCTAAAAAGTACTAATTATGTTTGTTGATTATTGGTGCACTTATAATGACTCCTAAATAGTACACAAAATTTAAGATTCTTTTCAACTGATAAAATAGGTGAGCAGAGGAATTTAAAGCAATATGCCGGAAGGGAAAATTTAGATGATAACAATACTATACAGCAACTCCAAGGTTCACACTCGGGCATCTTATTATTGGGGAAAAAATAAATCCAACATATATCTTTCGATCGCATAATACATGTATAAGAACAATATCATGGTGTATAGTCTTGATGTGGAACATAATTACAAACATCAATAGCAGAAACATATGAATCACGAATGTGCATCAACAACAAAGTGGCTCACTCAAAAAACCAATCATAAAAATGAAAATGTATATCACAAGTTTGAATCCACAATGTCTCTTGTAAAAGAAATCCCAATGGGATATGATCTATGTATTCTTGGTCTCCTTGATGCCTGTACTTTGTGCGTGTCGTCTTTAACTGCATCATTCTTTGTGGTTACCATTGGTTTCCCAATTGCAATTGATTCCTCAGTTTCAGCAATGAATTGAAGGCCCTGAAGTTTTGCCATTATTCCATGTTATTAGGAAGGGGAATATGAGATGTCTATGTTACTTCAATAAAGGAGTCTATGAAAAGTACCTTGAGTGATTTTTCTTCAAATTTTATTGCTGAAGAGTTTGACAGCATTGCAGAAATATTCTATAAATGTATAATAAACGAAGGCTTATTCCTCCAAAACATTACTCAGTTACTACAACTGCAGGGTCTTCCCTCTGCAGCTAGCAGCACAGCCAGAAAAAGGCAGAAGAAATCTATAGTCGTATTTAAAAAGATAGAATAATTCACCTGCAAAGGTTTAGGATCCAGCCCATCTTTAAAACCTTTAGTTGCTTGGCATAGATACCAGAGACCTGAGTTAGTCATATCCTGTGTCAAGTTGGAAATTGTAATACAGAATTAGGCAAAGAAAATATGAACACTGCAACAACTTCAAGCATTTATATAAGTTAATTTGAATGAATACAAAAATTAACCTGATTGCTTTCAATGACCTCTAGTTTTCCTTCCTGTCAAAGTAATCCACCAACACAACACAGGCAATGTTAAAAATTATTTGAAGCCAAGCAAATCACGAGAAACAATTAACACAAAAAGAACAATAAGAAATATTTATAATCAGCAACTTACCAATCCGGATACCATTTTATGAATTATTTCAACATCAAAACCAATCTGGGAAAGGTTTGACTTCACCTCATTTACCTGTATGAAAAGGAAGTCACAAAAAGGAGCAAACATGGTTCAATACGTAGAGTGACACAGTTAATGCTTTCAGCATTATCCACTAGGTTGCCTGTTTATTGTACTTAATCCTATTATCCAAATTCCAAATAGGTGCTACTCATATTCTGACACATACAAAGGATGGTATTTCGATTTGAAGATTTCAAATTGGAATCTAAATAAGATGATGCTCTTCCCTGAGTAGAAGGTGATTGTTTGAGTTTTTATGATGCTTCGACCAGAGGAAAAGTGCTGATTCGATAGCCTGAACTGTGACTGAATAGAAAGCAAAACTGCCAAATGCTTTTTTTTTGGGAGGGGGAATCATACTTATTCCATTCCAGAGCTGCATTATTTGTGTCTTATTGGACAGTTTAACTAGTTTGAAATATAATAATTGATCCATACATCATTTGCTATAAGCTGAGTAGTTTCCTTTTGCTCTTCCATCTTCCAGTCCAAGATTTCCAGCCTCTTCGTCAGATGCCTTTTTGTGGACTTCACAAAGTAGCAGCAAAAAAATTAATAATGTGCCATATTAAGCACCTGACTGCTGCCATATGGAAGAAGGCCGACTAATACTACTTACAGATAAAGCATCATGTACATTCTCTAATTGCTTGGACACAGTTGCAACAGCATTTGCCATGTTATGTTTTGTCACAAACATGACATCAGAAAATGACCAGCCCTGCATATTGTTACAAGCAACACTTTAAATCAGCAATCATAATTGTTCATGCATGTGTGCTACCAAAATTTATAAATAGGAAAAGCTTATTTTCACAAGAATGATCACCATCTCAAATGACAGGAAGATTCATGATTGGAGATAACTAAAATATTCTGGGCCCCAACATTGAGGATCGCCAATTGAAAGTTGCATAAGTTGAGATGGGTCATAAGAAATTTTGTCCCATAGGATTATTCTTATAAATACGTGTGTTGTCAGATAAAATCCCTAATGATGGGTCATGAGTATAAATTTTACCTTCCACCACATATAACAATATCCCATTGCACCAAGTGCAGCTGCTGGCAGTATGTAAGAAGCATAACTCCCTGTGACATGAAATGTGTAAGCATATCTATGTGATAAAATCACATTTATTTCACAATAATGTAATGCGAGATAATAATTATATACTTGTATAAATGATCGAAAATATTTGTTATCTACTACTCTTCTTGTTTACAAAGTTGAAGGTACAATGTTGTCAGAAAGTGTAACCATTTATACCAGGGTTCATCTTAATGATAAGTTAAGATGCTTGAAGATTTTACGACCCACAACCTTTCTCATCTTACTAATGATTCTATGGCAAATTTATAGTCAGGGCTCAACTTGAATCATTGAACATGTACGGCCATCATTTAGAGATTGGCATGTCATTCACAATACATTTAAAGACATCCATTCAATATTAGGTTATAGAAGGCAAACAACGAAAAGGTATTCTTCATTATTAAAAAAAAGTGACCTCTAAATGTTGTGACTGTCCAATTATTATAAAGGGAAAATGTGAACTTAATCAACCTAGACATATGTAAACAGAACCCTATATTTCACTGGATGAGAATTCATTGTTGTTGGATACATTAAGATGTTAGCCAGAATCCCATTCTCAAAACATTTCTAAGCATCAGGATCGTTTGACAAGGTTATTCTGACAAATTCAGCAAGTAAATGATAATTAACGTGAAATCCACTTCTTTTTGTGAAAAAAATAAAAATAAAAATAAAAGTATTACAAAATTGTGAATTTTGACTAACCAACATGCAACAGAATCAAATGTACATACCACCAGAGGAAGAATTCCCATTGAAGATGCTTACAGGGCCAGATACTGTCAACTCCCTGATCTCTTGTGCCAATTGCCGAATCTAATGGGATAGCACAAGCAAATGTACTCAGTATTTACCTATGTGGAGCTTTTGAAGATCAAATCATAATAACCAACTATCAATAACTTAATTTAGAGATGCAGATAGATGGAAGGAGAGGCCTGACTGGTCAACAACCCAAGTAGCTAGCAGGAATCCCTGCCAACTCTCGTCATGAGAGTCTCATGGCTCAACCTAA
The DNA here is from genome assembly GCA_033030585.1 of Hippophae rhamnoides. Taxonomy (NCBI): domain Eukaryota; kingdom Viridiplantae; phylum Streptophyta; class Magnoliopsida; order Rosales; family Elaeagnaceae; genus Hippophae; species Hippophae rhamnoides. The sequence continues at coordinate 36,579,981 of CM065433.1, forward strand.
GTTAGGGGGCTACTTTTTCCAGTAATATAATTAGGACTGCTGAGAGCAATCCCAGCAAGCATGTACGAGTTCCAACATAAAATCCAGTTCCTCATTTATACTCAATAAATTTTGTGGATCATTTCTAACCAACAATGCCGTCAATGTAAAATTATAGAAACTTGTGGCGTTGCGAAAGCTTATCAGATTTTAATCCTGTCTTTGAAGGCTAGAATTTTTAAGTCCGTTTTATTAAAGGTAAAAATGCAGTTGCATTCAGGAGTTTCCAGTACCTGTGCTGCAATAAGTGCAGTGTCATATTTGCTAGGTGAAATTTCAGCTTCCTTTACTCCTTTAAGTAATTCCTGAAGCTGCAAAAGAAGATCAGACAGCCGCCCACTCCTCAAAACAACCGATCCAGTCAAACCTAATTTGCAAAGGGGGAAATTAAATTTAGCAAAGTCATAATGACAAAGAAACAGGAACCTAGATACAGTATTTCCATTCATGATGGTATTAAACAATTTCTTAGTGTATAAGATATAACAAACTACATCCAAATGACAAGCCACAAACCACTTGTCTACTCTTAATAAGCTGATAATTTATCTTAGCTCAATTGTTCGGTTTTATTCAAAATATTAATGTGATTTTACCAAGACAAACAATTATGACTCGGTCAACTAAAAAATGTACCACTGAATTTAAAACGTTTGTATAAATTTATCACTTAACTTTGAATTATGACAATGTATCACAAAATTCTTATAAGTGTTACAAATCTACTACTTTCATGACAACTATATCATCAAACTTCATATAAGTGTTAGAAATTTACTACTACCGTTAAAATTTTCATAATAGATTTGTATAATATAAAGAGTTCAACAATAGATATGTCATGAAAGTGATAGATACACTTACAAGAGCTTGGTGGTAAATTTACTATAGCTCAAAGTTAAGTAATATATTTTTATAAATGCCCTAATTTCGGTGGTACATTTATTAGTTTTACTGCATGCAAAAAAGCAAAACCACATTTCCATTTTTATTAAAAAATTAATAAAATTAGAAAATAGCAACAACAAAAGTTTTAAGAAAAATAAAAAATCAACACCCTCCTCCTCTTGAATTTAGAGGGGTATATATGAGTTGGTCTAGAGCTACAAGTGCATTTTTGTTATAAATTTTGAAGGACTTTGCCGCTATGGATATGCAATTAAAAAATAAAAATAAAAAGAGGATAAGAAAGAAAAAGGGAAAGAAAAGGAGAAAAATAACGAATTGTCTGCTTTCCCATAAAAAAGTACATAAAATAAAATTCGATGTCGAACTGAATCTCAATTCAATAATCATTGTCAAAGATAAATAACAGGTTGCTAATTGAAGTATCTAAATCACCGATTTCATAAATTTTTGAATCCTATGATTTCTCGAACTGCAAATATCCTACTGCAGAGTACAAAAAGTTCACAGAAATAGGCCATGGAATACGACGATCATCGCAATAGCATATAAGAAAACAAAGAAAAAGAGATAAAAAAACAAAACCTGCTCCAACTAAGATTAGAATCTTGGACGAAGATACCCCAGCTTGCAACGCCATTTTATAACCACCGTTGTTCTGCCTCTGCACCGCAAAAGAGCAAGATTAAATGTTTTTGACTCCCTATTGAAGCAGAAATAAAAAGTTCTGTGGGTATTTTAGACATTTCACTTGTTTGGGAAAAAAGAAGAAGGCAAGTTTTCATTCATGCTTGTAGTTCTTGCTTTTTGGTTCTCTCTACCTTTCTCTTTGCACCAAAACAAACCTCCCTATACAAATCTAGCTAATTTAATGGCGCCATCAATTGTTTTCCTGATTCTGGTTTCCTCATTCTTCATTCCAACACATACACATCTTCAATCCAGCGATGAAGCCTTCACATCTCTTGTAATTTCGCAAAAGGGTATTGACTTTCTTAAGGACTTGCTGGTAAGCGAGGCGATATCTTCGATTATATCGCTAAAATTGCCCCAAATTGAAAAATCAAAAGAAATATCATTTCTTGGTAATGTGGAAATGGTACTATCAAACATCACGATATACGAAATTAATGTCGGTTCATCGTTTGTCAAGCTCGGTGATGAAGGAATTGCTGTTATCGCTTCAGAGACGACCTGTAATCTGAGCATGAGTTGGTATTATGCATACAACAATGCATGGATTTTTCCTTTTGTTGTTTCTGATACAGGAGAAGCTTCGGTTAAGGTATGAATTTACTACACGCCTAGGAATTCTGATAAATATACATATTTTATGGAGATTTTTTATTCACTTTTTAAATATATGCAATTGGGTTTTGTTTATTTGATTTGATTTATTCATTTCTTCATCATGGTATATTTTATTTTAATTTCCATATGTATTAATTTTTCAAGCTAGTTTCCTTTTTAGTACTTAGGATTGCAATATCCTACAATTTGATTGGGTTCTTTTTGAGAATGTTAACAAATATGGAAGGACATTTGAAGTTGGAGACTGTGTAACCATTCCATGTAAATTAAGGCCCTCTCATTTCCAATATGCTCTCTGCTTTTCGGTTTGCGTTATCAAAAGGAATTTGATGAGTGCTGCTTCTGGATAAGGTTGAAGGCATGCAAGTTGGGCTTACTTTGGGACTGGAGATCCAAGAAGGAACACTGACGCTGTCCCTTATGGATTGTGGTTGTTTTGTTAAAGAAATCACCATAATGTTAGATGGAGGAGCATCTTGGCTCTATCAAGGGTATGCGCCTTCGTACTTGGCTATGGGCCATTACTATTTTGATTTGATACTTAAAGTGATTTTTGATTCTTTCCTCTTTCATTCTACTATCCACATAAGATATAAGAAACCTTTTCTGAAGACTCATTTTTATGCATGACTAACTAGTTCTAGAGCTTTGAGGGGTCTATAGTCGGTTCAATTGTGTAAACAAAGCTATCCATAATTTGTGCTTCTTGACTGATATGCCTGTGATGTGCCATGAATTCTTCTTCTCATCAAGTTTTATAATTTAATTAATGTTGCATGCCTGTAAATTATTTGCCTTTTTTTTGAAGAAGATAAAACATCACCCGTTTTGTTATCGAATCCTTTTACTTGCCATTGGACAGGATGATTGATGCTTTTCAAGAACAAATAGGGTCTGCAGTGGAAACTGCTTTCACAAACAAACTCAAAGAAGGGACTTCAAAGCTTGATTCACTTTTGCAATCACTTCCTAGGGAAATCCCAGTAAATGATAAAGCTTCTTTGAATGTTACTTTCGTCAATGAACCTTTGCTGAGTAATTCATCCATTGAATTTGATATTAATGGTCTATTTACTCCTGTAAAAATGGTTTCTGCTACCGAGTACTATGACAGGGATCCACAACCTCTAGTTTACTGTAACAATCCATCTAAAATGCTTGGAATTTCATTAGACGAGGCTGTATTCAACTCCGCATTAGCCTCATACTATGACGTAAGCTCTAATACCCTGGAATTTTTCATTCCTGTTTTCTTTTTCTTATTCTTTTTTCTTTTAATTTTTTTGTGGGAGAATTGTGTTTATATAAAACATGTTTTAACTTCCCTATACTTTGGAACTTTTCTATGATGTTTTTTTTCCTTTTTTTTTCTTTTCTTTCTAACTATATTGATATAAACTATCTCTGTACAGGCAGAATTCATGAGATGGATTGTGGACAAAATACCTGACCAGTCTCTTTTAAACACCGCTGGGTGGAGATTTATAGTTCCCCAGCTATACAAGAAATACCCCAATGATGATATGAATCTGAATATTTCTTTACCTTCTCCTCCAGTCATGTGGATTTCAGAGCGAAATATCGATGCAACTATTTATGTAGACCTGATAATTGATGTACTGGAAACAGACGAAGTGGTACCGGTTACGTGCATCGCATTGGTATTCTACATAAATAAATCTTCTAATTATTATCTTTTCTGTTTTCTCTGATATTTTTGAGATTTTATGATTTCAATTCCATTATTTTCTTTAAAAAAAGAATCCATTATTTTCTGACTAAGGTAACTAATTGCCTAATACATGTATTTGTCTAAATGCTTTATTGATTAGGGTCACTTTTTGATATGATAATTGTGAAATCAAATTCTACATGGTATATAAGTGACAGTTAATACTAATTTTTCCACATTCATACTGCAAAACACATGGAGCTTATTTAATTTTTTAACAAATTGGGTTGCGACTAATATCTACTCTAGGCTGAGATCAGTTAAAAAAACTCTAGTTTGACAGTAGCTAAGCCACTCTGAGACAAAAGCACATGTGCGCACACACATAGACAGTCTCTCTCTCTCACACACACACACATAGAAGCCTTTGAAGGGTGGACCAGAAGATTGCCTTGTGTAATATTGCTAAGAGACCAAAATGTATGTATGTTTGTATATGTAATAACAATTTCTTGGATTCTGAAAGGTAGAAATCTTGAGAGTAGAAGTAAAACTAAGTGCAAATTGCACAAATCTAGCTTATACTATCATAAAAGTCTTACATAACTCGTTGGATCTATAACTAAGAGTCTAAGAACTAACAATGTATTTTTAAGATAGAATATCGAGTGATTTCTCTAGTTGAAGAAAAGGAAAACTGCAACATTGGTGAAATTTTTTATATTTCAGTACAAAGATACCTCATAATGATGATACAAACACTCAAGCTAGCAATCCCCCCTATATTTTTGATGTATTGTTTGTTTTTAAGAGGTGCAAGGATGAATTACAATTTCTGTTCTTTTGTTTGAAAATTATTTTAAACAAAGCTAATTTTGGTACAGGTGATTCGTGCCTCGGGTTTTGCTGATCTCTCAGGAAATAACATCACTGGGAGTATAAAATTAGAGGACTTTACAATGTCATTGAAGTGGAGTAGTATTGGTAATCTGCACTTGTTTCTAATCCAGGTATTCTTCTTTTGTATTGCTTAATCATATCAAAATTTAGCAATGCATGTTTTATTGATTGGTATTTCAATATGTCTAACTATTGCAGCCGGTGGTGCGGACTGTTCTTCAGACTGTAGTCTTGCCATACGCCAATAAGCACCTTGGAAATGGATTCCCTTTGCCAATCATCCACGGTTTCACCCTACAAAATGCTGAATTAATTTGCTCAAATATGAGACTGACGGTCTGCAGTGATGTTACATATAGCGGATTGGATAATCTTAGTCTGCTTCCCGTACATTTTTACCATACAAACATACCTAAATACGTACCTGATACAATATACACATGACATGACATCATAAAAATGTTCATAGGAAGGAAAAGAAAGGGTCAATTTTCTTTCACCTGTTGTACAGTGTTATTTGATACTCGGCAAAACCCTCAACCTATGTAATTGTAGCATATCTCAGTTGAATGTTGCGGGAATGCTAGTCGAGTTGGTTGCATACTATGCATATGATTGGAAACTGTCTCGTGTACATAACTTTTTACATTTTCTTAAGATCAAATTTTTATAACCATTTTCCATAACAGCTGTTGTGACAGGTTGAGTCTGACCATAAGAAACGGGAGGTATAAAATGGATCTTCTTCCAGCAAGCCATATTCTATTATGGCATAATGGCTTGTGCCTGGTAGATGTCACATCAAAGTTTAACCTAGGCTTTGTCAATAAACAAAAAGCAAAAAAATTATTTCTTAAAAGCAATGGACTTGTATTATCCTACTTTTGCAATGATACATATTTAGATTTGTATTTTGGAGAGAAAAAATAAACATATTTTAATAAATTATTACCTTATTTATTTTCAAATTTTAAATACTTTTAACAATCTTCATTTACATGCTTCAATCAATTGACGTGGAATTTAGTGTACATTTTGAAGTCTTTCACATGCATCTATAGTTAGCAAAGTCAAAACATTTTTGAATCACAATACATAGAGAACATATATTGTGTTAAGTTTTATTCTTATTTTTAGGTTTTGTTTTGTGAAATAATTTATAATAAAAAAATATAGGTTTAAAATTATCAAGTCATCATCATCAATCTAACTTTGTAGTTCGGTGTTTGAGGATTATTTTCTCTAGTTTTTTGTTTTTTCAAAATCACTATAATTAAATAGTTCAATAAGCAATTAAATCGATTATGTTTAATTTTATATAAAATTATAATTTAAGTTATTTTTAACGAAAATAGGTTAAAAATATAGTCTAAAATCGATGTGTAACTTTCAATTAGAGAGTTCTAATTATTAGAAAGTTTGAGTTTCAAACTTAAAAATTACTTAAAATATGAGCACTATAGTAATTATTTTCTTAAAATATTTTAGATACATATAATAGTTTTATAAAAATGAATATTTTAGTCATATAATTTTATAAAAAGACATTTTAATATTATCTTTTTTAAAATTAAAATACTTTGATCCATTCTCTTAACCGACGATAAAAAAACAAATGAATTTAGTTACGTGAGAAATTTATATGATTGTCTTCTTCTATCATTTTTTGCTAAGTATTGTCATCTTAATCACTACCAAAAATCCCAAATTTCTTAATTCCATGTAAAGTTTGCTTTGATAAGTATCCTCAATGGTTTAGTTTCCAAAAGAAATATTGTATCGAAAAAAGATCATCAACTAGAAGAATGGAATATCTCTCCAATAATTTGAGTCAATTGCATTGCTTTGGGACATATCTCAATCTGATCAAGTTTTGTTAATTCTTTAACTGTAGCCCATTTGCATCATTTTGCCCATAAGAGATTTGCATATGTAGGTTGGGATAGACCTCAATCTGATCAAGTTCTTCAGTTGCAACCTCTTTTGCATCACTTTGTGAAAGAAATATTTGAAGGTGTAAGTTGGGGAGATAGAACAAAACGGATCCTATATATTAACATAACTAAAGAAATGTACTAACAAAAGAATCTCCCTATGAGTAAATAAAAATCAAGTAACAAGAGAATGATAGAGATTGTATAACAAGCAAGTTTTAGTAGTTGTCGTCTTCTTTATCACGTGTAATCCAAATAGTCAAAATCATATAAAACATCATTCTCAAATAAAGAACAATTTCCAAAAGCTCAATGACTATCAAATATACAAACCAAAACTGTAGAAGAAAATTCACAAGCAAACCTTTCCACATGATGAACAAAGCAACAGTAAATAGAAAAAATTTGAACATGTTATCATGCAGAGTGGTGGTGGTCTCCCTTCCCGGTTAGTGTCAACTGGTGAGAACAAATGGATTGACATAGTGGCCGATGTTGTCTTCTTTGTCATATAAAGTAACAAAATGTTGATTTCATGAATATAATAAGCTTAAAACCTAACAAAATTGCATGAAATAAGAGTAGGAATCAACTAGTTATTCATGAACAGAGAAGGCATAGCTCATGAAGAAAGCTCGAGACTAGCGATGACATATCTCATAGGTTATGTGAATGTCTAAAATAGGGTTTTATTGGAGGATCCAATAGGCCTCTATTCTGGTACAACCTATAACCTCCTTTATTTATCCTCATCTTTGTGACTTATCTGACAACAACTTGCAACAGATTAGAAGGAGAGCACAAACTTTTTTAGGGTTAGTAGGTCGAGAATCTCCATTGTGTTTTGGGATTTCTCAACTGTTTCGAAAAGTGAAAGGGTGATGTCGTTGTCGTTGACAACGATATATGTAGAGTGGTAGAGTGGGCAAATTGTATGGTCGGAGTTGGGTCGCGAAAATGAATGGTGCGTGTTGGCGAAAAGGAAAAAAGAGAGAAAAAAAAACAAAGAAAAAGGAAAAAAAAAAGAGAAAATAAAAAAATAAGAAAGAAAAATAAAAAAAATTGATAAAGTATGTCTATGATCTCAGTTTTTAAATAATCGTGGTTAAAATCTCATGGTATTGAGTTTTAAAAAAATGAGGTTAAATTTATGAGATTATATATATGTATTATAATAATATTTTATTCAATATAATTTCATATTTTAAAAAGATTTATATTTAATAATTCAAATAATCACTTTTTCAAGCATTTCAACATTGAAGTACATGGATCTTGATATTCTTTAAGTAACGAATTAGTTATTTTTTTCTAGTTAAATGTATAAATAACTAAAATTTAATATATAAATTTGTAATCGATGAATAAAAAAAATATCTTAGCACTTATGTGGAACGATTATTGTTGGCACTGTTACAAAACGATCAATGGAGATTACGACAGTGGCTTGAGTAGCGGCATTGTCAAGTGTTTGGTGAAAGAATTGTTAAAGATTTGGGAAGACAATGACAAAGAAGAGCAAAGATAACATTTTTGAAGAAAAAAAAAAGACTTTTTTAAGGTGAAGAGCAGAAATAACAAAAAGAAACAATCATGTGAACTGTATATGTAATCAGATCTGTTAGTTTTTTAACGCAAGTTAAAATAATAGATTAAAATGTATAGTCTTTTTTTTTTGTAATAAAAGTTTATTTATAAATTTGTGCGTATTTTTATAAAATTATAGTATTGTAGGGTATATTTCCTTTTCATTTTTTTTTTAAAGTTTGGCATCTAAAACATTTTACGTTTTTGGCACACCCCTGACAAATTTTACATTTTAGACAAAATCCAATCAATACCAAAAAGACCAGAGCGATAAACCTCTCTAAATCCCCTCCCCTCTATATTGTTTATCTTAATTCTTATGTGTTCCCCTCTGAAATCCACCAAAAATGCAAATTTCTCTGACAATTTCACCTTCCAAAGCTCCTCTAGTATTCCCGTTCCAACAATCCATTTCACCAGCTCTCAAAGCTCACAGAGTTTCACTGCAAACCCATGTTGGTCCTTTAAATGCTCTCAAAGAATCGGGGTTCTTACCCGCAATTACCCGAGCCATCGAAGAGGATGAGTACCGGATAGCCCGCTCTCAGGTTCTCCGTAAAGGGGTTGATTTGGAAGGCTATTCTATTGAGGGGATTTCCGTTGGTGGGCAAGAGACTTGCGTTATAATACCAGAATTCAAATGTGCTTTCGATATTGGAAGGTGCCCTTCAAGGGCCATTCACCAAAACTTTCTTTTTATCACTCATGCTCATCTTGATCACATTGTAAGCTTCTTTTCTTTGCTTTGTTGTGTGCACATTATGAAGGGTTCGGTAGTTACAAAGTAATGCATTGTAGTATTAAAATGTTTGTTTTAGTATCTAGTTTAAGTATTAGCACACATTAGCCATTTTAAATTGTGTTTCTTTCTTTTTAGTCAAAATTGGTCTTGTGAAAATTTTGGAGAAAAAAGTCACGAGTAAAAAATAATAATTTAATGGTTAAGAGAGTTACCTATAATTAAATTAGGTATTAAAATTAAACATTTTAATAACATAGGACATTAAAAACACTAATATATTAATTAAGGTATCAAATTTCATATAACAATAACTAGAATAATTTAAATTTATTATCTGTTTTTTGTGTTAATACATTGCTATTATCATCAATAATTCGAGAAAAAAACATAAAAAATTAGAATGAAAACATCATATTTTTTCTTATGAGAAATTTAATCGTAATTCTTTTTTTTTCCTTAAATTTTCAAAAATATTTTTGTCATATTTGTCATTTAAGACATATAAGGCTAATTTTGATCAAAAATGAGAAAACACTATTCAAAATGGTTAAAAGATGCATCGATACTTGAATTAGGATAATAAAACGCAACCTTTAAACGATACCAATCTAAGTCCTTTAATGTACCAATCACCATTATGAGTATGCTTTCTTATGTCAGTAATATAATGGCTCTGTATACGAATATCCTTTTGTAATTTTTTTTTAATTTCCTAATTGTTGCAAGTTTTCTTCTTTAAGTTGTATGTGAGCTCTGTGTTTGGATTTGACTAATTGCTACAGTGTGTGATGAGCCCATTTTTTGGTAATAAATAATGTTGTTTCATGCTCAAAGCAATGTTGTGAAAGGCAAATATTGAGGCATTTTTCTCAGACGAGGACGAGGTGCGGCGTAAGCTTCAAATTTTACCTCAAAACCTTTAAAAAAATTAATAAAAGAAATTATATAAAATAAACATGAAAATCATGATAAAACATATAAAGTAAATCATATAAGTTTGTAGTTTTATTATTCAAATGTCAATTTAGAGCTATAAGATGCATTACTGTGGTGGAAACAGAACACAAAATTGAAGTTAAAAAAATGTTTAAGCAATTTATGTGTAGAAGATGGAGGAGCTATAGGCTCCAAAGAAAAGGAAGAAGAAATAAAAATAGAAACAGTCAAAGAGGGAAATATATTGTTTGAAATGTTGGAACTTAGTAATTGTCAAATTTATGATGTTTCGTTATTTGTTTTTATTAATTTTGACTTTATGTCTTTTTTAAATATTAATGAAATCAAATCATTATTTTATAGGTAATCCATGAAACAAAACGTTTGAGGTTACAGCTTCAATCACCTTGAAGCGTAAATGCCTTAAGGCGTGCGCCTTATACCAAAAAAGCAAAAGTCTTACTTTACTACATAGCCTCATGCCAAAAAGGCAGAAGTTGTACTTTATTACATAAGGCTATAGCCTTAGAATTTTTTTTTAAGCCTCACTTTGAGGCGAGCCTCAAAAATATCCTTTTACAACAATGGTTCAAAGTATAATTGTACTTTATAAGTTTCTTGTCTGTAGCTAACTATCAAGCTGATATTCTAGCCTGATAGCCTAAAAGCCAAATTGGGTGGTTTTCTGTTCAGTGACATCTGAAGAGTGAAAAGATTTGTAAGTTCATTTAAAGGAATAAAGACAAATTGCAGTTTGTTAACCTCACTCAATCATCTAGCCTTGTCATTAGCCAATAAACTTTTGTCTCTTCCTTGCTATGCAAATTGGGCATAGTTTTATTTTTTTTGGCCATTTCTCTCAATTGGCAACTTAATGGACACTTGAAGCTTATGTTGTATTTTTGTTTCAGGGAGGACTGCCTATGTACATTGCTAGCCGCGGTTTGTACAACTTGAAACCTCCAACTATATTTGTGCCTCCTTGCATTCAAGAGGATGTGGTGAAGTTACTTGACATTCATAGGACCATGGGCCAAGTTGAACTAAACGTTGATTTGGTTCCCTTGGATGTTGGTAAGTGGCTTTACTTTAGTTTGTTTTATTCGTGCTTTAAAAATTTTTGTTCTGGAAATGATGCTAATTTGAAATTCAGGTGATACATATGAAATGCGGAATAACCTTGTTGTTCGATCATTTAGAACTCAACATGTTATACCAAGCCAGGTGTGCATCACTTTTTTTCTTCTTTATAATAGTCAAAATAACACAGTACATTTTTAATGTTCACACTAATTAGAAACGTATTTGAATAGAATTTAAGGAACAGCTACTATGAAGACTCAAGTTCAGTGCTGATTATCATTCCAAAATTGCAAATTCATTTAGCTGGTTGTTGCTTCTTGGAGCATATCTTAAGGCGTGCATAAGTCAGGATTTAAGATAACAACATGCATGTTTTTCTTTGTGTGCCTTTTCTGTGTTAGGTAACCCAAGTGATGTTTGAGAGTTGGATGCCTAACTCTTATGTTTTCACAACATAGAAAGAGAAGAGTATATAAATGTTATCACTTGTTTTCTGCAGGGTTATGTAATCTATTCAGTCAGAAAAAAGCTGAAGAAGCAGTACATTCATCTGAAAGGAAAACAAATTGAGAAATTGAAGAAGTCTGGTGTTGAGGTTTGTACATCTGTTTGGCAGTTCTGCCTTACAGATTGATTATTTGATATTAATTGGAGTTTTTGACCTTTTAGATTACAGACACTATTTTGTCCCCCGAAGTGGCCTTTACTGGGGACACGACAGCAGAGTATATGCTTGATCCACGTAATGCTGATGCTTTGAGGGCTAAGATTCTCATCACTGAGGTATGATCACAATTGTTTTCTTTCAAGACAAAAAAAGAAAAGAAGAAAAGAAAAAAGAGAGGTATAATCACAATTGCTGCAAAATAAGATAATTAGAATTTTCATCCATAATTAGGGTTTCTCTATTATCCTAAGGTTGATTATATCATACATGGAATTTTAAATATTGTTTTGATTTTGTATCATATTAGCCAACAAAGAGGACCTTAAGCGGTGTATTTTTTTATTTAGATAAACTGGGACTTGAGCTGTGTTTTTTATTAAGAAATCAGGAAGTTGCAGTGTATTAAGAATATGAACTGAATATTGGATTTCTCCACTGATGATCTTTCTCTTATTTCTTTTCTTCTCTTCTGTTAATCTCTTCTTATGCTTCATCAACTTTGGGACCATATCATTGATTCATCATTGTTTTATTGTTAAGGCAAGATCCCAATCGATGCCTTTGAAAGTTCCATATGAATTTTGTTTTGGGTCTTGTGGTGGCAGGTGGGTGGGGGGTAATTGCACCTAATAAGTTAGATAATTATTATTTTGAATATTTGGACATTTTCTCAATTTTATCATAATTTTAGCCATCCAGAGAGTTTCTATTTAGTCATAAAGACAGTTTCCGTGGGATTGTTTTATGCATACAGGAATAAGCTGATCATAGCAAGGCATTGCGAGTAAATTTTGTTGGTGGGTACAGAGCTAGACATAGAATTGGACCTTAAAACCACCTTAAGTACTGCATTATTTGAACAGTTTCTTGTAATAACATGTTTCTACTTTGAACCTTAATAAATTCCATTTGTTTATATGGTTGTACAGCTGATATAAGAGAACTTTTGAGGAGAATGTACAAGTTTTGCTGGAGTTTGTTTCATATTTGGCTTAGAATACACAATCTTAAGTTGATATTAAGAGCTTAGCTTTTTTTGCTAAGATTTTTTTTTATTTTGGCTAAGATATTAAGAGCTTAGTCGCATGCATGTGTTTTGTGTTATTACAAGAATGGAAAGATTTCATTTCTGAAGATAAAGATGTTTGTCAGGCTACCTTCCTGGATGATGCATGCAGCATCGAACATGCCCAGCAACATGGTCATACTCATATTTTGGAGGTATATGTATGTTTGATGTTTGACATTCATTCTTATATTTGGACTAGTACTGTTATTATCTTACATTTCAAGGGAAATAGTGGAAAAAATAATAAGCACTTGGTTTAGACGGTGAAAGATGCTTTATTGTCATACGTTTAGTTTGGTGCTATTTGATCATACTCTATATGTTTTCTACAAAATGTAGAAGTCAATTGTTACAATAATTAGTGAGTGATGAGATTTTAATCGAAGATTGATGGGAGTATTACTGAACCAGTAGTTAGAGGCAGTCCAGTAAATAGCCAACATGCACTCTGGATGAGCTTGTGGGTGCCATTTTCAATATTTGACTCCAGCAAGTCTAATTTATTAAACCGTTGTTGTATATCTAATTCATGGTTAGATATCTATATTTTATACATCTTGTGCACAAACAGTGTTTGATCACAAATTCAATTTAGGACTATATTGCATGTTCATTTTAGAACGACTTTGTAATTTTGAACATGGGTTTTGTTACGCTTGCAGATAATAGAAAACGCCCGGTGGATACGGAATAAAGCAGTTCTACTGACCCATTTCTCTGCTCGGTATCATGTAGAGGTAGTCTTTTACTTATCCGATTAACATTCGGCATTTATGTCCGTCCCTTTCTAAATAGAAAAGAACCATTTGTGGAATATTTATCCCATAGTTTGGTTAACTTTTTCAAACCAATTTATTTATGGATGTAATCGGGAGATGCTCTTAGATCCCAAGTCATTGGTATCATGCTTAATCAACAAATGAATAGTTTTGGGTTTTTTTTTTTAAACATGAATTTTGGTAGATCAATCCCTTAATGTTGTAATGTTTTTTTTCCATCATTTTAATAATTGGTTATCTTACCATGTTATGCATCCTGTAGAAGCTGCTAGATTTTTATAGCATGAGTTCTTCGTTTAAAAATCTGAATAAGCCCATGTCACCTGCAGGACATTCGTCAAGCTGTCTCAAAATTGCAATCCAAGATATCAGCTAAAGTTGTTCCTCTTACTGAAGGTTTTAAATCAATGTACTTGTAGATACTGGAGTTTATTTTGTACAATGGTAGCAATGTAGCCAATTCTCTGTAAAAAAAAAAAAAATCCTACTTAAGTTCTTGTAATTTTATAATGTATCCCTTTTAACCCCTTTTTTTGCTGTTAAAAAACCGTAAAGTAACAAGGAAAAAATGAATTAGTAGCAAAGCATTAGAACCTAGATTTGTGTTTTAATGTTTTAATCTTTAAAATATAAAAAAATAAATTATTTTAATAAAATAATAATTAAAATGATATAATTTGTTATTTTTATAAAAAGAAATGTATTAAATGACACCAATAGCCCCGCTTCTAATTAATATTTTTCGAAACCTTTTGTCGCTTTTTTTCTTTTCTGTAAGAATATTTTCCTGTTACGTGTATTTCCCCGTAAGATTTTCTTGAACTTTGCATGATATCTTGCAGCAGTTAAATTCAGAGTAATCCGTTTGGTATGAGTGAGTATTAGTCAACGTGGCAAGTAGGGGCTCAAAATGGAATGCGACCAACAAAGCTGGGTACGTGTAACGTGTTCCAGTTCAAACACATCATGATTGTATACTGATAGATTATGCAGATTTCAGACCCTAGAAAGGAAACTCCGGACTGTTAACTCATAAAAAAACAGTACTCAAATTACAGATATATATATATATATAGGTTACAAATAGTTGCTTTTCTGGTTTTGGCATTTATTTATTAAAAAAATTGCTAATTATATATTAGTTAATTATGTTATGTGTTGTATTTTTTTTAATTCAAAATTTATTTACAATGTAACACCATACCATAAACTTTTTTGTTAAATATCGTTAACATAAATAATTTAAATGTAAATATGTATAATTTACATTCCCTCTATTTATTAAAAAAATATTCTAGAGAGCGCAGGTTTTGGCTTCCTTACTCAACCAGTGCAAAACGACGTTTAACAGTTATCAGACCACTAAAGAAAAGTTTTATTTATCGGGATAAATATAAAATAAAAAAGGATTAATTTTATTGATAAATATAATTAAATTTATATAAGATTATTATATATAATTATATTAAATAAAAGATTATCATATATAATTATATAATATATATATATATATATATATATATATTTATTTGTATTATACCACCAAATCCAAATCCGCATCAATATTCTACAACTCCGGCTCACTACTTACATCCTATCAAAGAAGCTTAGTCATAACTCTCTCTCTCTTCTGCAACTTAGCGAGGCACAATCTTCAAAACCTCGACTTTTTATTTTTGGCATCTCTGCTGGAATCCGTGTTAACATTTGGTATTTACGTTATATGGGTTTTCGTCCTTTTGTGAATTTGAAGTTGATTTCTCATCTGGGTCGTATTCATAATCGCTGTTCATTGCTATGAGGAAGAGGGAGAGAGAGAATCCATGTGGGATTTGTGGCCACTATCACAAGTATGAAGAAGGAGAGGTTTGTGGAATCTGTGGCCATCGGATTACGGCGTCTTCCGAGAAGAATTCGACCCATGTTAGTGCCTTTCCTTCTGAGATCTTACCGGAATTTCTCTATTTGGGTAGCTATGACAACGCTTCACGCTCGGAGCTTCTCAAGACTCAGGGGATATCTCGTGTTCTCAATGTAAGATTTTTCCTAAATCACTGCGTTTGTTGAGGCTATTTCATAAAGAAATCCATCCATTTCTTGGGAAATTCATAGTTCATTAAATTATGTGGAATCCAATAATTTTTTCTTCTAGGAATACTAGATGTTGTAATTTGTGAGGTTTCGTGCTCGGTGTTTCTTTTTTTTTTGGTGCTACGCGTGAGGTTTCGTGCTTAGTTTAACATTTGTTAGGACTAATATGATTTTGGTGTAATATTATGCTGAAAAGGCTCAATCTTTAAGGTCTATGCTAGGAAACACTTTTGGATAGGTTTATTAGCTATTCGTGAAATATTAAGTAACGTCCTTTACCAAAATAACTTGTTCATACAATAAAATCTTTCAGGCTGATCTAAAGATGGATTACCCTAGTTTGTGAAAGATTGCAGATGCAAAGGATAAGGGAAAAACTTTTATATGTATTGACATGAAGTGGTGTAATTTTTTTTGGTCAGAATGAATTGGTGTAACTTGAAAATTATAAGTTTAAGTATAATAACTTTTACATAAGTTCTAAGATTGTTAAGTAAAATAATCTCCATTGACTCTTAATCAAACCTCACTGCACATGTTCCTATAGCTGCTACATACCTTTTAATTGTAAAATGGAGTACTCAGGGTAAGATCAGAGAAAACAATCTAGCATGGATAGTTCATTTATGTGCAGCTTGAGATTAGTTTGTTTTGGCTCGAATTTTGAGGAGCAATGTAAACTAATAAGGTACCAGCTTGTCAATATCAATGTATACCTGCATAGATCTTATTGGCTGTAACTTGAATTTCTTATTGTCAATATTGGTTAGCTTCACCTCCTTTGGGTTATATAGTAGTTTACTTCTGACGATTGAGTTTTTTCTCTACCTTTATATATCTTTCCTCACTTTCTTTGTGGGTATTTATGGAATACTGATTTCTCTAATCAGAAACATTTGATATTGTTCAATACTATTTCCCGCCATGCAGACGGTACCAGCTTGTCAAAATCTATATAGGAATTCTTTCACCTATCACTGTCTGCCAGATGAAAAAACCTTACCGTTTGATGATGCAAATCAATTTTTAGGTCTGTTTCTTTTTTCATATTCATTAATTAAATTTTTTTTTATTTGTATATGTATTTGTATTTCTTTTTCAGTTCTCAATTCTCATCTTGACAATTGTGCTCATTTGTTTTTGTTGTGTGAGTAATATATATGTGAGTCAATAGCAGGGGAATTTGTAGTCAAATATGCTGCTTCTATGTGTCTAATTTTTCTAGATGTTTGCAATATTCAAGGCAGTTATGTTTATGCTGAAAAGTGTGTTTTATGAGGATATTTCGAGAAATAGGAATTATTGTTTCTGCCTAATTTAGTTGCGGCTTCATTCATTTACTTATATTGTTTCTTTTACTGCTTAGGACCCTTCTAGCCTCACAAAAAGGGTTTAGGCCCACAAAAAGTTGTATAAATTGAAACTTCCGGTTCCATCTAAGATTTTTGTTAATGATGAATGCCATTGTTTGGGTCAATCAAAATATTTCCATGCATTGAGAGTTTCCCCCAATTACAATTCCTTGGATAACTTTATTTTTAATATCATACTGAATTGGTTAAGCCACAAAATTTTTGTTTTTCCTTGAATGGAAAAATATAGCTTCTGCTCTTTCTGCATATTTGCTTGGTGGGTGCTGAACTTCTTCCTCGTCAACCACATAATCTTTCTTTTTCTTATAACCTTTTGTTAATTGGGCCAAAACTAATTATGTTCAAAGCTTGGGCTCACAATTGAAGCAGCTGGTACTAAGTTGCACTCGACGTTTGATTTCATAGCAAACCGAGATGCATTTTTGAACAGATTAAATGTAAAAGTTTTACCATAATTCATATATTTATATTGTAATTATCATTATTGGCCCATTAATACTAATCTAATTAGCAGTTTGAATCTATGATTTGCTTAATTTAAACACTGAGCCAAGATCATTTTTGTTTGAATTTGCAGAGCAATGTGAAAAAGACAAGGCTCGTGTTCTAGTGCATTGTATGTCCGGCAAAAATAGGTTTGTTATTACTGCAAAGTCCTGCCATAGTTTTACATCTTAACTTAATTGCTCTTGCACATGCATGTACATACAATCAACTCCACAGTGCCATAAAGGAGAGTATTTTATGGCAACATGGATTGGAGTTTTTGTTGGGTTAGAGAGCTGTTGCTTATAACTGAAATTAATCATTGGAAGCTGTCTTTGTTCTTAGTGTATTAGACTTATTAGCGTGTCCATTTGGACAGATCTCCAGCTATTGTAATTGCGTATTTGATGAAATCTAAAGGATGGAGACTTGCTCAAAGCCATCAGTGGGTGAAAGAGAGAAGACCATCTGTCAGTTTGAACGAAGGTATGCATGTGGTTTGGTATGATGATATTGCCTTAGCATTTCTGCACTAATCCCTTGTTTAGAGGGCTGGATCTGATGAAAACATGACCAATATTTTCATTATTAAATTTGTCCAGGGTTTAGGATAACACTTTACTTTAAAAAGCTGAGATTACATTCCGAAAAGATTATAGATATCTAAATGGAACACTTTGAGTCTTCTTCTATTTGTGTCGTTTCCCCCTTTACTATTATTCTCTCTATGCTTCCCTTTCTCTTTTTATGGAGAGATGTAAGAAGTTTGTCCAGCAAACTGATCAAAATGCCCTTTTCTCATGGCTGATTGAGTATTTCTGAAAAATGGTTCTGCTGTAAGCCGAGATCAATCCGAACAGAAGTGGAATTGTGGTATTGAGTAATGTTAGGGTTACTTAAATTTGCGGTCACACTAATTATGTTGTGACACATGGCTAAATAACTTTAGAAATGAAAAAAGATTCATTTTTCAAGTTTTGTTGTCACTAGTCGTATCATAATTGATGTGAGGGTAAATGTAGATACAAATCTGTATGACCCTCGTTGGTATTTACGAGGCTTCCATGTGATGGGAAACAAATAATAATACATCACGGTCAGCTTCTGACTAACAATTATCTTAGAACAATGCGTGAAGTGGCTCGCAGACCATGTAACATTTATAGCTTTCTGAATGCTTCGCTCTTTTTCTGATCGTCATTTTTCTGTGTATGTAGCTGTCTACCAGCAATTGCTGGAATACGAGCAGAAGATCTTTGGATCAAATGAAAGTAGCAACCCTACTCCTCCTGTTTTTCCCCCTGCCGGTGATCTATCATTTTCCTTTGGCTTCCCTAAAGCCAATGATTCAATCCCTGTCCCTGCTTTTAATAGCGCAGGTGCTACTTCCATTTTTGCTCGTCCTTCTCTAGGTGTTCCTCATGAGTTTGCATTTGGAGCTGGCTCCGGAAGTCCTATGAATTCTAACCCTCTGAATTCAAATGCCAGTGATATTCAAATGGATAGCTCTTGAGTTTCCTGCTTAATAATACTTTTAGAGATAAAGAAGTGGTCAGTGAGTTGATTGTAAGGAGTTCCATATGAGTCTGGAGTTCTGGTTGTACAGTGGGAATGACCGCACATAACTTTTGCTCTGTAACATTTAAAACAATGTTGTCAGTCATGGGTGTCTTATTATATGAGTGGTGTTTTGTAAGTGCAACAGTTTTTTTTTCGTTGAAATGCCTTGATACAAAGTGATCGCCATTCAAAAATTTGGAATTTTTTTTTTTTGTGTACTAAGGTTGGAACTTGGGAATTGGGAGTATTGAATCTTTTATTGAATTGAAAGGAGAGTCACCTAATCACTAAACCATCTTCTGGCTCTCACTCAATTCAAGAATTTTGATGCAGTTTTTCTCATGCCCCATGTGATAGTTATTACATCTTTCCCAGACGGGATAGGGGGCCTTATTTGTAGCTTTTTGATAAAAGTAATTTAGGTATGTTTAATTTATTATTTTAAAATAATGAATTAAGTCTATTTTTTTAAAAAATAAGATATGTATTATTGAATTTCCACTTAATATATATATATATATATATGGAAACCAAAAATATCTTCTCCCTCCTTTGTTTCCCTCTTAGAAAAAAATATAAATCCTTCTCTCTCTACTAAACAGATATAAATCTTCATGCTTCAAATTCGCACCCATATCTTATCAGTAATTATATTAATTTTTTAGTATCCATTGTTGCTCAAGTTCTCAAGTGGTATTTTAGAATACATAAATTATTTAAAAACTATTTATTTGGTAAAAAAAAAAAAGAAATATTTGCAAAAAAAAAAAAAAAACTTAAACGCCATTTTAGTCATTTATTATCATTATCATTATTCTTTTTTTCCTTTCTTCTTCTTTTCTTGTGTTTATTATTTAGATTTAAAATATAGATTTTATGATTCAAAGTTTAATAAGTAGTGTTTAAGATTTAGTGTTTAAGGTTTGTAATTTAGAGTTTGAGGTATTGAAAGAACAAAAAGTTTTATGTAAAATATGAGAGAGAACTAAAAAGAAAAAAAAAATGAAGATAAAGAAAGAAAATAATAATAATTTAAAATACTAAAATAACTTTAATGTTTTATACATATAAATTATTTTTGATTAAACGTGTCTTTTTTATAATATGGATTTTTTAAGGTATCACTAAAAACTTAAAAAATAATGAATATCAAAAGAATATCGACTATCATTTACACACCCAAATATAGACCCAATGCTAATAGTCTCATCAATTATCCAAAGTTTTTTAAGTTTCTTTAATATATTTATTTTATCTTACACGTGGCAATTGGAGGGTTTATTTTTGGTATTAAACATACTTCTTTGTTTATAAATTATAATGCAGTTTGTGGAGTATAGTTAAACGTTATATCAATAACCAAGCGTAATATTCTCTTTGTTTGCCTGCACGTCATTTTTATACTTCTTAATTTCTTCTCCAAATTTAGATGAAGTTACAAGAGAACATAAATACAAAGATAGATAAAGAGAACATAAATACAAAGATAGATAAATAGATTTACTTAGTTTGCAAGTATATGTTTCACATTATTTAATAAGTTAAGTGATAATGTGTTTATAAAAATACGATGAGTTTTTTTTATAATCAAAATTGTGAGGTCTCACTAAACTGTCAAGTCATGACCGTGAGTCTGGTGATCTTACAATTATGTACCAAAGTAGATACCACATGAAGTAAGTACTATCCGCTATAAACAAATGGATTAACCGTTTTATATTAGTTGGTATCAGAGTCATTACCCTATTATACTAAGTTGGTTTGCGTTCTTACGAGAACATAAGACTCCTTAAACGAGGTGTACGATGTAGTGTGATTGTACATATCTCACATTGTTTAGGAAAAATTAAATGATGATGTACTTATAAGAGGTAAGTATTTTTTAAAAGATATGACGCGTTTTGGGATTTCTCCAAGTAAAACCGTGAGGTCCCTCTAAACTGTCAAGTCATGGTCTTGGGTCCGTTGAACTTATAATTATGAAACAAAGCAGACAATTTCATACCACGTGGAGTGGATTCCGTCCTATAAACAGACAGATTAATCGTTCTATATCAGAGATAGGGAGGATGGAGAAGGAAATGGGGTTTTCATAGGCAAGATGGAGAATTCTTTTTAAATAAAATCTGATCTTACTTTGAAAAAATACAATTTTTTAAAAATTTAAACTAGATTGATTCGATATTAAAATTAATAAATTAAACTTATCTACATTTGTTAATTCATTGGTGCCTATCCGATGGGAGGTGTCCCCATTGACCTACAATTTTCTTTTATAATACGAGGTCACTTTTTGACACATTTGTTAATTCATCCTTCTTGCAAGTTTGTACTATATTTTCACTTATAAAATTGACCTGAAAAAGTTTACTTCACTTTCATAACATAGTATAAAAGTTAACTACGAAAGTAGTATTTAATATAAAACAATTACATCAAATTTTAGATTTTTAATTTTCAAACAAATAAATTTATAAGTTTTTAAAAATTAAAACTAGAATTTGATTATCAAACAATCATTATTTTTTTGAAAAGTCAATTTTAAAACTAAAAAAATGAAAACAAAAAATTAAAATATTTATAACTAAAAAAAATGATAGGTTAACTAGAGAAGTAAAAGAAACGTACAAATGAATGTATGGACTATCGTTGGCATTATATTACAATAGACAAGCTATTGGAGATAAAATTAAGGAGTAATTTAAGGAGTAATTTAAGGAGTAATTTAAGGAGTGTTAACTTCTTAATTGTAGGAGTAAATCAAGAACCTTAATTCAAGGAGTAAATTAAGGAGTAAATCAAGGAGTTATCATCCTTAATTTAAGGATTAATTCAGGAAGAAAAATAAGAAATCATTAATTCAAGGAGTAAAACAAGGAATCCTTAATTCAAAGAGTAAATCAAGAAATGTTTAATTTAAATAGTAATTCAAGGGGTAAATCTCCATATATATAGCTATAGAATTGTAATGAAAATATGAAAGAAAGAATACAACTTTGAGAGAGCTTCTTTTATTTGGCAAGGACTTTAGGCCTTTGGCCTTTGGCCTTGGCGTTTTCAACACTAATTTTCAACACAAGCTTCAAAAGCTTAAGGAATAAAAACATTAAAAATTTACAAAAGCCGAGCAATCCTCATCAAATAATATACGTCAAATAAAGTGGTTGATAATAAGAGGATCAAATGTACATTTTAAGTATACTCGAATGACTTCACATCTTCACCAAATGTCATGCCAAAACTGGAGAAACACAAGCACACTATATGAGGAAGGAAATTTTTTTATTAATGCAGCATTAAATTTATTAATGAATGAGTAAGACCACTTCAACATGAAGGGATCTATCATCTTTGAAGATATTAGTGTTGGGTTTTCCTCTTGATTTGGAGGAGCCCAAAGGAAGCCCATATGGCATAAAAGCCCATGGAGTAAGAAGGGGAAATTATGTCATTTCATTTCCTTAATTAATAAACTCATTTAGGGTTTTTTGTGTGTGGAATTATGAAGAGAAAAAAAAAAGGGCAACAGCTAGAGAAATCTGCAGAAAAGAAAAGCAGAAAAGCTCTCAGTTTTTCCTCTCCAGCAAGCCTTCATCAAGTGCTCCGATGGAAGGTCGTTTGTGGTTCGATTAAGCTGAAATTTTGCAGCCAGGTTCACGACTCAAGACTCTTTAATATGTACAGTGGGATTCGGATTTGGCTCACCGGTTTTGGAAATTCTGAGCAGTGAACAGTGACTACGAATTGGGTTAAATTTCTCCATTTTTCTTGAAATAATTGTTAGTTTCCAAGAAGTGTATTCTTGATGATGTTGTTTGCCTCTAGTTTTACCTAGAGAGAACTGTTGTACAATTGTTTCTTGATAATGGAAGTTTTGGAGAGGAGTGTCGTGGTTGTTTCCTTCCTACACCGGGAAGGTTTTTCCACATAAATTACTCGTGTTGATTTTGTGCATGTTTCATTTTAAGCTCTATTTATTTGTTTCCTAAAAGATTCACACAAAGAAGGAGAATAGGTTTAATTCCGCTGTTTAGAGCTTGATTAAGTTCGAATTGAAATTGTGATTCTCCTAACAAAGTGGTATCAGAGCTGTGGTTATTATTGTAAAATTTCTTGTGTTGAATAATGGAAGCAAATTTGAGTAGAATGATTACTTTGAATGGTTCTAATTATCACACTTAGAAAGGAAAAATGGAAGATCTCCTTTATGTCAAACAGTTTCATTTACCGGTGTTTGCCTCTGAAAAGCCAGAAAAGTTATCTGAAGAAGAATGGACTTTGTTACATCGACAAGTTTGTGGGTATATAAGGAAATGGATAGATGATAATGTTTTGAATCACATTAGTGGAGAAATACATGCACGGTCACTATGGAACTCCGTTGACAGATCACTTGAATACATTCCAAGGAATAATCAATCAGTTAGTTGGAATGGGTATCAAGTTTGATGATGAGATTCAGGGATTGTGTTTATTGGGTACGCTGCCAGACTCTTGGGAAACATTTAGAATGTCATTAAGTAACTCAGCTCCAAATGGTGTAATCAATATGGATCTCGCTAAGAGTAGTGTTTTGAATAAAGAAATGATAAGAAAATCACATGGGTCTTCTCAGCAGTTAGAGATTTTGGTTACAGAAAGAAGAGGGATGAGTAAAAGTAGAGGTTTCAAGAACAAAGAAAAAGGAAGAAGCAAGTATAGGTTTTCTAATATTGAGTGTCATCACTGTGGCATGAAAGGGCACATCAAGAAATATTGTAGACAGTTGAAGCGGGATAACAAGAAGAAAGACAAAGAACAAGAGGGTGATGTTGGTAAAGAAAATGATCGAGTTGCCACCGCTAGTTCAGAAGACTTTCTCGTTGTTTATAATGAAGATGTTGTCAATGTTGCATGTCATGAGGTCATTTGGGTTATTGATAGTGGAGCATCCATTCATGCTACGTCTCGAGAGGACTTCTTTACATCCTATACAACAGGTGACTTTGGGACAGTGAAGTTGGGTAATGATGGATTGGTTAAAGTCATTGGTATTGGAGATGTGTGTTTGGAGATGAATAATGGCACGGGGCTACTTCTTAGAGGGGTAAAGCATATTCCTGAAATTCGTTTGAACTTGATCTCTGCAGGTAAACTTAATAATGAAGGATATTGCAATACCTTTAGTAATGGTCAATGGAAACTTACTAAAGGTTCTATGGTTGTTACTCGTGGGAACAAGCATTCCAGTTTGTATATACTGCAGGTGAGACTCTTCAAAGGCGTTATTAATGCTGTGACAGATGAGCTCACATCAGAATTGTGGCATAAGAGACTTGCTCACATGAGTGAGAAAGGCTTGGCAGTATTGACTAAAAAGAATCTTCTTTTTGGAATGAATGATGTTTGTTTAAGAAGATGTACTCATTGTTTGGTAAGGAAGCAAAATAGAGTTTCTTTCAAGAGTTCCCCTCCTTCAAGAAAACAATACATACTTGATTTGGTACATTCAGATGTATATGGTCCTATGAAGATAAAAACTTTGGGCGGTGCTAGTTATTTTGTGACCTTCATAGATGATTGTTCAAGAAAGTTATGGGTGTACACTTTGAAGAGAAAATATCAAGTATTAGATGTGTTTAAACAGTTTCAAGCCTTAGTGGAGAGACAAACTGGGAAGAAATTACGGTGCATCAGAACAGATAATGGGGAGAGTATTCAGGTCCTTTTGATGAGTATTGTAGACATCAGGGAATTCGACATCAAAAGACACCTCCCAAGACTCCTCAGTTAAATGGGTTGGCTGAGAGAATGAACAGGACATTGGTTAAAAGAGTAAGATGTCTTCTTTCACAGGCTCAGTTGCCAAGATCTTTCTGGGGTGAGGCTTTGAATACAGTTGTACATGTTCTTAATCTCACACCATGTGTTCCTCTTTAGTTTGATGTACCAAACAGAGTTTTGACTGGCAAAGATGTTTCTTATGATCATCTTCGCATTTTTGGTTGCAAGACATTTGTGCATATACCAAAAGATGAGTGATCTAAGCTCGATGTGAAGACACGACAGTGTATCTTTGTTGGTTATGGTCTGGATGAATTTGGCTATAGATTTTATGATCCAGTTGAGAAGAAACTGATAAGGAGTCGTGATGTTGTGTTTATAGAAGATCAAACTATACAAGATGTTGAAAAGATAGAAAAAGGAGTCCATCAGTATAATGATGATTTGATTGACCTAGATTCGGTTCCTTTATCAGTACAGATGGAAAAAAATGTTCAAGATGACCAACATGGTTTAGATGATGTAGATATGCAAGTTGAAATAGATCACCAGACTACTGATCAGTTGCCAGAACCAAAAATTCCACCCAGGAGGTCTACCAGAGATCGACGTCCTTCCACACGGTATGATACATATGAGTATGTGTTATTGATAGATGAGGGAGAACCTCAATGTTATGCAGAAGCGATAGAAGATGGAAACATAGCACACTGGGTTGGTGCTATGGAAGATGAGATGCAATCACTGTATGACAATCACACGTTTGAGCTGGTAAAGTTGCTTAAGGGTAAGAGAGCTTTGAAGAACAAGTGGGTCTACAGGGTGAAGCAAAAAGAACACAATTCACAACCATGATACAAAGCTAGACTGGTTGTCAAGGGATTCAATCAGAGAAAAGGTATTGATTTTGATGATATTTTCTCTCTTGTTGTGAAGATGTCTTCCATATGTGTTGTTCTAGGTCTAGCATCAAGCTTGGATTTAGAAATTGAGCAAATGGATGTGAAAACTGCCTTTCTTCATGGTGAGTTAGAGGAAGAGATTTATATGGAGCAACCAGAGGGTTTTGAGGTTAAAGGAAAAGAGGATTATATATGCCGGTTAAAGAAAAGCCTCTACGGGTTGAAGCAAGCACCTAGACAATGGTATAAGAAGTTTGAGTCAGTTATGGGGGAGCATGGTTACAAGAAGACTACTTCTGATCATTGTGTTTTTGTGCAGAAATTCTCTGATGATGATTTTATCATTTTATTGCTCTATGTTGATGACATGTTGATTGTTGGCAAAAATTCTTCAAGAATTGATAACTTGAAGAAGCAGTTAAGTAAGTCCTTTTCCATGAAGGACTTGGGACCAGCAAAACAAATTCTTGGTATTCGAATTTTTCGAGACAAGAAAAGAAAGAAGTTGTACATGTCACAGGAACGATACATTAACAAAGTACTTGAAAGGTTTTATATGGATGAAGCTAAAGTGGTTTCTTTTCCTTTATCTAATCACTTTAAGTTGAGATTGAGTCAAGGCCCTTCAACAGATAAAGAGAAGGAAGATATGGAAAAGGTTCTATATGCCTCAGCAGTAGGAAGCTTAATGTATGCAATGGTGTGTACGAGGCCAGACATAGCTCATACAATTAGAGTTGTTAGTCGTTTTCTTTCGAATCCAGGAAGAGAGCATTGAGATGCAGTAAAGTGGATTATGAGATATCTTCGAGGTACTTCCAAGTTAACACTTAGCTTTGGAAATGGAAAACTAGTGTTAGTTGGATACACTAATTCAGATTTAGCAGGAGATGAAGATTCTCGTAAGTCTACTTCAGGTTATCTAATTACTTTCTCTGGTGGAGCAGTTTCTTGGTAGTCAAGATTGCAAAAGTGTGTTGCACTTTCTACAACAGAGGCGGAGTTTATTGCAGCAACGGAAGCTTGTAAAGAGTTATTGTGGATGAAACAGTTCTTGAGAGAACTTGGTTTCAAGCAGCAAAAATATGTGTTATTCTGCGATAATCAGAGCTCTATTCACCTAGCGAAGAACTCGACATTTCACTCAAGATCAAAGCATATTGATGTGAGGTATCATTGGATAAGAGATACCCTTAACAATAAGTTGCTTGAACTTGAGAAAATCCATACTGATGAGAATGTATCTGACATGCTGACAAAAGCAGTGTCAAGAGAAAAACTTGAAGTTTGTTGTTCAATTGTCGGGATGACAGATCCCTCCATCTAATCGGAAAAGGGGGAGATTTGTTGGTTTTTCCTCTTGATTTGGAGGAGCCCAATGGAAGCCCATGTGGCTTAAAAGCCATGGAGTAAGAAGGGGAAATTATGTCATTTCATTGCCTTAATTAATAAACCCATTTAGGGTTTGTTGTGTGTGGAATTCTGCAGAGAAAAAAAAGAGGGCAACAACTAGAGAAATCTGCAGAAAAGAAAAGCAGAAAAGCTCTCAGTTTTTCCTCTCCAGTAAGCCTTCATCAAGTGCTCCGATGGAAGGTCGTTTGTGGTCCGATTAAGCTGAAATTTTGCATGCAGGTTCACGACTCAAGACTATTTAATCTGTACGGTGGGATTTGGATTTGGCATACCGGTTTGGGAAATTATGAGCAATGAACAGTGACTACGAATTGGGTTAGATTTCTCCATTTTTCTTGAAATAATTGTTAGTTTCCAAGAAGTGTATTCTTGATGATGTTGTTTGCCTCTATTTTTACCTAGAGAGAACTATTGTACATTTGTTTCTTGATAGTAGAAGCTTTGGAGAGAAGTGCCGTGGTTGTTTCCTTCCTACACCGGGAAGGTTTTTTCACGTAAATTACTCGTGTTGATTTTGTTCATGTTTCATTTTAAGCTCTATTTATTTGTTTCCTAAAATATTCACACAAAGAAGGAGAATATGTTTAATTCCGTTGTTTAGAGCTTGATTAAGTTCGAATTGAAATTGTGATTCTCCTAATAATTAGAACATAGCTGGACATCCCGTGCATAAGCTCATTCAGTGGCATCTGATAGTCTATTCAAGGTGAGCAACTGCACCGTAAAAGAGCTTCAGTCACCATCAAGGGGACACACATATACAGGTACTACTTGAAAATTGGTCGAGTCTAATTTGTTAATCCTAGGCCGGAAATTAGTTAGATCTCTCCTAAATGTGATGTCAAGATGCTACAACAGAAAATGGGATACTTTAGCAAAAATTGTTCCATTAGCATGCACAAGCAGAAACATGGAAGGAGAGAGAGAGAGACAGAGAAAGGGAGAGATAAGGTGGAGGAGACCAACAAATGAAAAGAGCAGCAGGACTTACAGATAGGAACAGATTCATCCCAGTCAATAGTGACTGGGGAGAATTGGCAACACAATCAACTGATGGTTGCCCTTCATACACAATAACTCTGTCAACCAAATAGGTTGCCATAATAAAATTGTGCTCAACAACAAAGGCAGTTTTCTTTGCATGATGAATAAATCTTTTAATGACTTTTGAAGTAGCAATAAGTTGCTCAGAATCAAGATATGCACTTGGCTCATCAATCAAGTAAATGTCATCAGGCTGCATCAGTCAAAGCAAACCACGTAGTGAATTTTTTCTCTGGTTGTCTTTTGACAACGAAAGTAGTTTTCTCTAATTTGAAGTTTTCTATTATAATTCTTATGTTGTATATTTTTTATTTCTCTGTTTTTTGATATTCTGATAAGTAGGATCTTGTGAGGAAAAATTTGTGATGAAAAATTTGTGATTATACTATTTAATCCAAATTTCTTAACAACTGGTATCAAAGCCAATTTCAAATAAAGAAGCAGAAATGTCAGGTATCAAGATTGACATTGAGAATTTGATGGGAGAATCAATTTTGGCTTGTGCCAAGTACAAGTCAAAGATTTGTTGATCCAATACGAGTTACACAATGCGTTAAAGGGGAAACCAGCCCTTGTTACCGGCATTGAATCTAGTAAAATCAGCATAAGTGATGGAGATTGGGAAGATCTTAATCTAAGAGTTGCAAATGCAATTCGATTTTGTTTGGCCAAAAATATTCTTGCAAATGTGCATGAAATATCTATGGTCAAAGCTCTGAGAAAAGCTTGAAGAATTGTATCAAGCAGAAGGCGTTTCAAATCGGGTGTATCTGAAGGAGCAGTTTCATACTTTGCATATAAATGAATGAATTATTATGTCTGACCATTTCAGTGTTTTCAATGGTATTGTCTCTGAATTGAAAACTATTAGAGTTAAACTTGATGATGAAGATATAGCTTTAAGGCTCATCTGGTCTTTTTCATCTTTTTATGAACACATGAAACCTATCTTGATTCATGGAAAGGAGAAAATAATTTTTTCAGAAGTTAACAACAAGTTGTTTTCTAAAGAAAAAAAGGCTGAGTGGTGGAAATAATGTTTCGCCTGAAAACTCAACATTGGTAGCTGACAGTTGGAAGAAAAATAATTTCATGAAAAAGAAGATAGTGTGCTGGGAGTGTGGACAATCTGGGCACCTCAAAAGAAATTGTCCGAAGGGTGAAGTTGATTCGACAAGAAGCTCAAATACCGACGATGATGCTAACAATATGTCTATTTTTGAAGACTATGGTGATGCTCTTTGAAAAGAGCATGTACATCATCATGGCATGTTGCTAGTCTCCAAATATTGCCATGAAAAAGGGTGTGTTACTGCTAACGGGTCCACAAGTTTGCACACGGGTATTGACTTGGTATAGATGTAAGGTGTGTGGTGGAAAAAATGTTGATGGCTAAGGAACTCTCAGAAAAACCAAGTGTGAGAGTTGCACCATAAATTTCAGCAAGTTTTTCGACATAAGTCGATGTGAAATTCTTGGAATTGGTGAATAATTCTAAATGGGTATACTCTTTATGGTGGAGTATGTTAATTCTCGGTGCAGAGAATTATGACTGTTGGAGTAGATAGTGTTGTAGCGGTAATTATTTTTATTTTTAATCAAGGTAGAGATTCTTGTGATTGATTAAAAAAATATTGGATTTATTAGTCAAAATAAAAGGTGCCTAATTTAGAAGAAAATTCATAAGAGGTGGTTTCCCAAACTATCAAAGATAAAGGTGTCTAACCTTGTTTTAACGAAGAATGAAAAAATTAGGTAACCTAATTTTGTTTAATGAAGAAATGTTTGGCATATGAAATGTGAACTTGAAGGCTATAAATATAGTTTCATTTCTTCATTGTTAATTATTCCAAAAATAAAGAAAAACTTGTATGAAAAGTGTTTTTTGAGTGATAGAATATTTGAGAAAATTCTCTTTTACTTGTAATTGCTCGTCTTTTGGATGTGTAAGAAAATTACTGAGAGTGTGACTGTAACAATTTTTCATATATTGAATTTTTTTCTCTGGTTGTCTTTTGACGACGAAAATGATTTTTTTTTTAATTTAGAGTTTTCTATTATAATTCTTATGTTGTGTATTTTCTATTTTTTTGTTCTTTGATATTCTGGTAAGTAAAATCTTAGGAGGGAGAATTTGTCAAATTTACTAACAGCTTATATGAAACATGGAACTAAGGTATCTCCACATCTGAATCTTCTACAGAGTCAGGTTTCAATAAACCAGCCTGCAGGGTGAAAGGAAATCGTATGATTTAACTTAGTTTGATGCAAATGCTCTCTAACAATTCAAATGGAATAACATTAAACGACAAGTATAGTGATGAAACAAGGAATACAGGCATACGGATAAATGTTGTCTTCCCAGTTCCATTCTCACCCAACATTAAAACAATCTGAGAATCAGTAAAATCACCCTCAGCAACACGAAGTTTAAAATTTCCCTGAGTTTTGGACATGGCTGGATACTTGTATCGTGCATATGATTCAATTTCTTCAGCACTCTCTTGTGGTGTCTCAGCAACCTAGAAAAGGAATTCAAGTGACTAAACCATAGCAAATTAGTCGTCGTGTGCTTGGTAAATTTTATACTAACCTTGAAGGTAAGATTCTCATCTCGAAACCGGAGATTTTCTGTAGGGACAAATCCAGCCAAAAAAATGTTTGCTCCTTCTCTGACTGAGAAGGGAAGGGTTACAACTCCATATGCACCCGGTTTCCCATATAAACAGCATATGAAGTCTGATAAGTAATCTAAAACACTTAGGTCATGCTCCACGACAATGACATAGCTGAAAAAAAATATCAAAAAGAGGTGCATTTTATTAAAACTATAAAAAACCGGAAAGAAAAATGTAATGAAATATTGAAGAACCTAGCCCAATTACAAGTAATACATTGAAGAGAAAAAACAAAACCTGTTGGGCCTGAGCAAAGATCTGATAACTTGAGCAGCCTTGAGCCTCTGCTTCACATCAAGGTAACTTGAGGGTTCATCAAGCATATAGATATCGGCATTCTGTACTGCAACAACTGCAATGGCAAACCTCTGAAGCACTCCACCCGACAAGTCTTCTACATTACGATCTATAACTTGGTTCAGATCAAGATCATGACAAAGTTCTTGCTTCACGTCCCTCTCATCTTTTTGGTCAAGCACCTGACCACATTGCCTTGAACTGCTTTTGGAATGTGATCCACATACGGAGGCTTTATAATAGCCTATATAAGTACAAACAACTGTTTAAATATCTCGAAAAAATAAAAATTACCACAAAAGCAGCAGGAAAGACCTTTCTGAAGTATTTGAATTAAAGCAAAACCATTAACAAAATTGAGTAAATAAATTGGTAGCTAGTTTAACTTAATCAGCATAGTTGGGCAAAATAATCCACTAAGCGCAACTTAAAACTTTCATATTAACCCAGTAAATATTACCCTTAAATCAAAGTAGTCCCACACAGTCCCAGGTAAAAAAAAAAAAATGCCAATCCACCCAAATTACAGTGTGAAAAAGCATTTAACAGGTAGGGCTGATCAATTACGGTACAGACCTAGACAAATAGATTTCAATCCAGTGGCTACTTATCACTAAAGAATGTTTTGAATCCTAACATCATGAATATGCAATACCTGAAATATCATTTCTTAAGCCAATCCTTGTCACATGCACAGAAGACAATACTGACAATTTTTCATTAGAATTAAAAAATACAGGCAATTGGATACAATATTTATAGTTCTGAAGTTTGGCCAAGAACTTGACCCGGCCTTGGGACCGGTAGCCTGCAATTTTAACTTCACTCAATCTCAAACCACATAAGTAGAAACTGACCATCTCAAGACAATATAGTAGAATACTAATTAACCTATGTTGATTTTTTGTAGCTTTTACCTCAATTTCTAAGATGAGATCAATTTGTCCTTGTGGTGCTCACATTAAGGTGAGCATCGGTGCCCATTGGATTATCTCCATGTATATGTATGTGTGTGTGTATATATATATATATATATATACATACACACGTAGAGAGAAAGAGAAAGAGAAAGAGAGAAATTTTCTATTAATTAGGTGACTTTACCCACCTTATACTAGTACGCAACTCTGATTAAAAAAGTCATAAATGGAAGTCTTCTGCCTGCACTCTGAATGCATTCTCTATTGAGTATTAATGCTTCTTTATTACACTCTATATTGTGTTACTTGTATTAGCACGCAATATTCCATGCCAATGGTATTATTTATATTATATAACTAAATAAAATAATGAATTATCTAGTGTTTTAAAAAAGTTTCAAATATATGTGGGACTACTTATCTATTAAATAGCTAGTAATTGATACTTAATTAGGTTTAAATCAAATAAGAGTAATTTTGGAAAGAGTGTCGAAATCCACGGATTCGCATAAGCATAAGGTGGCAAAATTCCCCTTATTTGATTTAAATCAAAGTATCAAAGTATCAAAGTATCAAAGTATCAAACCCTAATCCTTTAATAAATAGAGCTCACATATATTAAAAACTTTTCGAGAGAACTCATTAATTTATAAAGTCAGATACAACATAATCGGTGTGCAATATTGTTGGCCAATACAAGTAAATCAATATATATATATAGAGTGCAATCATTATAATACTTGTAATTATGAGCCGATAGAAGTAATGAAATATATAGAGTGCAACCATTCCTACTAGATTATTCAAATGGTAAACTTTTCAATCTGTAACAGTCGGTATGATCTAGCACAATTTCATATAAATTCAAAATTTTGAAATAATTAATTAATCTTGTAAATATGAACATTAATGATCGTATCAAATTAAATTTCTCCAATTTTTACACCATCAAATCATTTTTTTTATCAAAATTAACAATATGAGATTACAATGAGCTATTTTAAGATGTTTTCTATCTTTATTTTTGAAATCTTTTTACTATTATAATAGAAACAACTAGGCATCAAAACACAAGAGTGTTATGAACTGTGAGATATGAACTATATATCATTTGGATGATTCAAATAGAGGATAACAATAGAATTTTTTATGATAGTGTGAAATAGTATATATATATATATATATTTTGTGAAATAAAGTTTTACTGTTAGCCTATTATATAAATTTAGAAGAGTTAAAAGAATAATCTCAATTCTCATTATTTTAATTGAGAAACTCATTTTTTTTAATTAGGTTTTAGATAGTTATTTTGAATGGGGATTATAATTTTAGCTAATATAATTTATTACTTTTTTGAAGTAATTTTTGATCAAATTTCTACCTTTTTAATTATTATTTTATTAATATGAATTATTTATTCTTATTAAAAAAAAAGTGCAATCATTGCAATAAAAAAAAACATTAATACTCAAAAGAAAATGCGTTGAGAGTGCATCAAGAGGATTTTAATTTACGCCGTTTTTAATCATAGAGTCGTATAGCATAAGGTAGACGAAGATAACAATAGAACATATATATATATATATATATATATATATATTGTCCCTGAAGATAACAATAGTTCGCTACAAAATAAGCGCTCATTCAAGTCATGATTTGATAGATTGTACCTATCAGACGCTCACTGTGCTGATTGCTGAGTTATAAACTAGAAAACCTTGAGAGAGAGAGAGAGAGAGAGAGAGAGAGAGAGAGAGAGAGAGAGAGAGAGAGAGAGAGAGAGGGGTCCAATAACAGATTAACAGAAACATCGTGCACTTAGGGAAACAGAGAGCATGATAATCACAAGACTTGAAGCTACAGTGTCGTTGGCATATATATACTAAATGATACCTAGCTTTTTTTTGTTGTTGTTGTTGAGTTTTAGCGTATTTAGAGTTTTAAATCAGGGTCCATTCTCTAAACTTAACCATGTGTAATAAAGGTTTTTGATTTATGATTAAAAAATTATTTTGTGATTTTAGATTTTTTTTTTGTAAAAATAATCAATTGATAATAATTTCTACATGATGATTTTCAAGAAAAGAAATAAAAAATACATACAAATTATTTAGAAATATTTTCTATTTTCTAATTTTTTTTTCAAAAATTTTAAAAAGTAAACAAAAAAATGATTATTATTTATAAAATTTAATTTTTTTCTAATATATATATATATATATATATATATATATAAAGTCTTAAGACTTAATTTACTTTCTAAATAAATATTTGTTAGAAAATGAAAATATAGAAATAAAAAATGTGATTAAAAAATCATTTTTTTTTAAGATTTATGAATTATGTTATATTTTGGTAATGATTACTTAAAAATTTAAAAATTAAAATAAAAAATACTTATCAAATATGTCAAATTATAAATTCACTTAAAAAAAATCATAAATTAGAAATCAAAATAAGTATAAATATAAGTTTTTCCTACTTCCATTAGTTTTAGAACTTAGATAGCCTCTACAAATAGGTATTCGAACTCCGTCGTTGAGCAGAGTTATTCACAATTGAAATTATAATAAGATTCTATCTCCATTTTTCTGTTACTCAGAACCCACTATATTGCATCTGAATCTCACAGCAATATGTCAGTGACATCGTTTTATTATATAACTTGCACTAGCAGTAGATTCTCTCATTTTGCAAGGAAACGACAATCTTATTTCACTACAAATAAGAGTTAATAGATATATATATATATATATATATATATTCACTTTTTGCGATAAAATCGTGATAAAAAAAACTATTTTATATTCTAAAGGCTAATGGTAAATTTAGCCTTATTTTACAGGATCTTTGAAACTTTTTTCTTAAAAAAATCAAGACCACTCAAGTCTGGTACAAACAATATATATGGACATGTAATAGCACTGATGCGCACACAAAAAAAAAAAAAGAGCACAAATTAATTACTCGCACTATATTCGGAAACCATCTATTAGAGGTTATAAATCTAGATCACAAACTTTTCTAAAGAAAAATAAAAGTTAAAGATCATCAGCTACTCGAATTTTACATGATCAAGAATATGAACTTTCTATAAATATATATATATAGCTAGCTAGCTAGCTAGTTTCTTCTAATCAATTAAGTAGATTGATCGACTAGGAACTCATTGAACAAGCTAGCTAATTACTAAACACACTTATATATAATCGAAAACCCAACTCACACTTGATCATAATTAATAGCCTGAATAAATTCAATCAACGAATTTTTTTAAAAAAAAAATCATAAATAAAAGGATAACATTTATGAAATAAAATTAATTAATTAAAACAAGTAGTAATTAATTAATAATTTATATATGAACACCAGCTGATCATGATCAGTGCCCCATTACAGAAACATAGTCATTGTGGTCCATGTCCAAGTCGTCGGGGCCATCATCACTTGAGTGGTTTTCTTCTGAGGATGAATACGATCCACCTTCTTCTGATGAATCTTCAACATGATGAACTTTATCTCCCGATGATGAAAGAGAAATCTTAATATTGTTCACAATTTTGTAAGTATCATCGATATCGTCGTCGAAATGGTCACCGTCATCGTCTTTATCCTGACATAGGTTACCTTTATCTGAGTGAGAGCCTTTTCCACATCCTTTTTTCTGAAAATCACTATCTGTGCCCTTTGTGTCTTTCATGAAAAATGAGCTAAATAAAAGTGTCCATAGACAAAACAAAACCGCTCCTCTATATAATGCCATTCTCACCAATAAAGCAATTAATATATTCGCGAACACAGTACGTTATATTGATAACAATATTGCTTGTGATTTGAGTACTAGTGTGAATTGATTAGGGTTTGGTATGATGCAAAATATAATGAAACCAAAAGAAGGGAAGCTGAGATTTAAAGAGTGTGTAATTACTATAATTAGATGTTTGTTTGTTTGTTTGTTTGTTTGTTTGAGTTGAACTAGTCTTAAGGCAAATACAGTGTTTAAGGGATATATAGGAGTTGTAATTTTATGTGTAACTCCCTATCTAGATGTTTGATACTAACTAAGCTTAAATGTCGCTCATGAATACCCACCACATGGACACGCAGGTTTGGGAAAAAAAATCTTTTATCCGAAAATGAGACCACAAGTTTTTTGTAACTCTGATTATTTCTTCATTTGTTATAGAATAACTAACAGGACTTTGATTATATCTTCATTTCTTTCTTAATTTAATGATTAAAAAAAACTAACAGGACTCTAATTAAAAATAAAAGGAAACGATAAGGGTAATTAATGAGAATTAAAATTAATAAAAATTATGGTATTATTGTAAATCAAAGTGGTACAACGTTAGTGAACCGTGGTGACGGTACACCATCAATATTAACTGTATAACAATTCAGATACACCATCAATACGTAGAGAATAAGTGTGAGAAACCAGTGAAAGCATCGAACAGAAAATCCATTGGAATTCCCGTGTAAGTGCTGAAATTTGATCAATGGCAGGAGGTATGTTTTCAATCCAATTTTGTTTCCGTTGCATTTAAATTATGAGTTCATATGGTTTTATGAATGTTTCTGGATTGAATTGAGACTCTAACATTTGGTATCAGAGCCGTTTGAAAACAACTTTGTTTTTCTCTGTTGCTTCACGAGAACTGAAATTTTGGATTTTTTGTATTAATTGTTTTTGATGCATATGGAAATTATAAAGTGTTTCAATATTGATTTTTGAATGATTCTGTAAAATTAAACTTGAAAAACAATGAAGAAAATAAATCCAATTTGCCGTGGGTATTTATTTTCTTCATTAATTAACTTTTTATTTAAAATGAAGTTTTTACTTAAAATTAAGATCATGAATCACTCGGAAATTGAATTCTGAGAATTTTGATAAAAAGAACGCTGGATCCCGTCGCCTGAAGGTTGAAGATGAAGTTTTATTAAAAAAAATAAAAGCAAAATTGCTTTGTCTAGGAATCAAACCCAGATTACACTACAAGGTTTGCAACAAGTTATCGAATTGACCAATGAGCCCGTTCTATTATGTTATGTAACAGAATATTTTTATATAGAATGAGAAGTTAGTTTTATTAAAAAAACAAACATTTGGATTATCTTGGACTTGAACCTTGGTCTCAGGACTGAGAATTCAAGAACTAGACCAACAGCCTACATCACATTATGTGTTGTGCAACGTGTAATATTTTATATATATTAGATATTTAATTTTATTAAAACAAAATAAATAAATATATATATATATATATATATATAAAATAATTCTAAATATAATTTTAATTTATGTTTATAATATGTATAATATTTATTTAAATAATTTTTGAGCACATTAAAATTTTATTTAAATACATTATGCTTAAATTATTTGTTTTGGGTATTTATATGTATAAATTTTGTAATTAATTATACATATAAAATTGAGTTAAATAATTTATGCATAATGAAATTAATTTTTAATGGTTCTTATGGATTTAATTAGTGCTTATATTATTTAATTTTTGCTTGTATAATTTATTGTCATGTATGCAATTTAAGATAAATAATATTTGCATATTTGAAATTAAATTAATATTGCTTATGGTTTTATGCAATAATTGAGCATAAGAATTTAATTAATATTTAAGTGATTGATATAGTTTAATTAATTAGGGTATAATATCAAATTATATTTTCTAATTTACCCACAGGGATTAGGAAAAGGAACATAATTTAATAGTTTTATCGTAAAGTTAGCATGAATTTAATTGAATTAAAACTTTAGCTCACAAGCAAGTTTTATGTCACTAGATTCATATTATTCATGATTTACATTGGTAAAGAATGATTATAGTTAAGTCCTCAAATTTTAATAAGCATATAATCTTTAATTACAGCTTCTCAACCTGTAAATTTTTTTGATATCCGCTGTGATATTCCCGATCTGAAAGGGGATAATTATAAAATATGGAAGGAAAGAATTCTCCTTCAATTAGGGTGGATGGATATTGATTATGCTATTAGGAAAAACGAACCACCTAAAATTACTCAAACCAGTAGTCCAGAGAATATCATGCTTTATGAACAATGGGAACGATCTAATCGCCTTAGTATGATGTTCATTAAGACTAAAATCTATGTTGGTATTCGTGGTTTCGTTGATCAGCATACCAATGTTCAAGACTTGCTAAAGGCCATTGATGATCAATTCGTCACTTCAGATAAGGCTTTAGCAAGCACCCTTATTATGAAGTTCTCTTCTGTGAGACTCATAAGTGTGAAAGGTGTGCGCAATCACATTATGCAAATGAGGGACATTGCGGCTCAACTTAAGCATCTAGAGGTTGATATGTTGGAATCCTTCCTGGTGCACTACATCCTTAACACTCTCCCACATCAGTACGGGCCATTCAAAATCTCGTACAATACACATAAAGATAAATGGTCAATCAATGAACTAATGACCATGTGTGTTCAAGAGGAAGGGAGGCTTGTTATGGAATTTGGTGAAAGTGCAATGTTGGCTGCAGTGTACCAGAAAGGAAAATCTCAATACAAGCATAAAGGAAATGGGATAATTCCACCTCAGGCTGATATTAAGAAAGAATCCAAGTGTTTCTTTTGTAAAAAGAAGGGACACATGAAGAAGGATTGTATCAGATTTTAGAAATGGCTTGAGAATAAAGGTAATCCAACCTCATTTGTTTGTTATGAATCTAATATGGTTAATGTTAATATTAACACCTGGTGGATTGATTCTGGATCTACAATCCATGTTGCAAATTCCTTACAGGGTATGCAAAATCTAAGGAAGCCAGTGGGAAGTGAGCAATACATCTTATCCGGTAACAAGATGGGCTCACATGTGGAGGCTGTAGGGATATGTAGTTTGATTTTAAGTAGTGGTTTTATTTTAAAATTAGAAAAGACCTTTTATGTTCCAAGTTTCTATAGAAACTTGATTTCAATTTCAAGACTTGTACCTTATGGTTATTCTTTTCACTTTTCAGAAACATCTTTCAGTTTATTTAATAAATCTGATTGTGTTGGGAATGATATTTTGTCTGATGGTCTTTACTGCATTAATTTATGAAATAATGCCATTCATAACGCTATGCATGTTCAAGCTGACACTAAAAGGTGTATTATTGACGATGACTCTACTACGTTATGGCATAGGAGATTATGACATATCTCCATAGAAAGAATTAAAAGATTAGTGAAAGATGGGGTACTTAGTACTCTAGATTTTACTGATTTTGAGACATGTGTGGACTGCATTAAGGGAAAGCAGACTAACAAGTCAAAGAAAGGTGCCAATGGTAGTTCAAACATATTAGAAATCATACATATGGATATATGTTATCCATACATGGACATTCAAGGTCAAAAATATTTTATCACCTTTATTGATGATTTTTCTCGATATATGTATCTCTATATGCTTCATAATAAGAGTGAAGCATTGGATTCCTTCAAAAGCTTTAAGGTTGAAGTAGAGAAACAATGTGGAAAGTAAATAAAAATCGTGAGATCAAATAGAGGTGGTGAATATTATGGTAGATACACTGAGAATGGACAAGTGCCTGGTCCGTTTCCTAAGTTTCTTCAAGAACATGGGATAGTTGCCCAATACACTATGCCTGGTTCACCAGACCAAAATGGTGTAGAAGAAAGAAGAAACCGAACACTATTGGACATGGTGCGGAGTATGCTTAGCAACTCCAATCTTCCTAAATCCTTTGGATTGAAGCTTTAAAGACGGCTGTGTATATATTAAACCGAGTTCCAACCAAGACTGTCTCAAAGACACCATTTGAATTATGGAAAGGTTAGAAATCGATTTTGCAACATATGCGCGTTTGGGGATGCCCGTCTGAAGTGAGGATATATAATGCACAAGAGAAAAAGTTGGACCCAAGGACCATTAGTGGATATTTCATTGGATATGCTGAACGGTCTAAAGGTTATAGATTTTACTGTCCATCTCACAACACTAGGTTTATGGAATCAAGAAATGCAAAATTTCTTGAGAATTACTTGATTAGTGGGAGCAATCGATCCCAGGGCATTGGTTTTGAGAAAGATCATTCAGATGCTCAATATGCCACTTCAAGTAATGGACTGATCGTTATTGTTAACAACATGCATCGGGTACAAATGCATGTTGAAGAACCAGTCTTGGAAGTACCACAAGTTGTTGATCTTGATCTAGTAGATGTTGAAGTTCAACAGATGCCTACAACTGTTGAACAACCAGTTGAACAACATGATCCTGCTCCTCAGGAGAATATTGATGCAACATTAAGAAGATCTACTAGAGTAAGGAAATCAACGATGCCTAATGATTATGTTGTGTATCTACAAGAATGTGACTATAATATTGGAGCCAAAAATGATCATGAGACGTTTTCATAGGCCATGAGTTCTGAGGTTTTGAACTTATGGTACAATGCCATGGAAGAAGAGATGGATTCTATGACGTCTAACCGAGTCTGGGATCTCGTCAAGTTTCCTGATGGTGTGAAAGCCATTGGATGTAAATGGGTCTTCAAAACAAAGAAAGACTCACAAGGCAACATTGAGAGACATAAGGCAAGACTCGTTGCCAAAGGATTCACTCAAAGGGAAGGAATCGACTACACGGAGACATTTTCTCCTGTATCTAAGAAAGATTCACTTCGTGTGGTCATGGCATTGGTTGCCCATTTTGATTTGGATTTGCAACAAATGGATGTAAAAATGGCTTTCCTTAATGGTAACCTAGAGGAAGAGGTTTATATGAAACAACCTGAAGGATTCTTCTCTAGTGATGGTGAGCATTTGGTTTATAAGCTTAATAAATCCATATATGGATTAAAGCAAGCCTCCCGTCAATGGTATTTGAAATTCCATAACGTCATCACTTCATTTGGTTTTGAAGAGAACG
This sequence comes from Hippophae rhamnoides, assembly GCA_033030585.1. Lineage (NCBI taxonomy): Eukaryota > Viridiplantae > Streptophyta > Magnoliopsida > Rosales > Elaeagnaceae > Hippophae > Hippophae rhamnoides. Next base: position 36,621,062 of record CM065433.1, read on the forward strand.
TCATGGATCAATGTATATACCAGAAAGTTAGTGGGAGTAAGATTTGTTTCTTGGTGCTATATGTGGATGCTATTTTGCTTGTAGCCAATGATAGGAGTTTGCTGCATGAGGTAAAACAATTCCTCTCTAAAAATTTTGATATGAAGGATATGGGTGAGGCATCTTATGTCATTGGCATTAAGATCCATAGAGATAGACTTCGAGATGTCTTGGGTTTGTCTCAGGAAACCTATATCAATAAAGTTTTAGAGAGATTTTGGATGAAGGATTGTTCACCAAGTATTGCTCCCATTGTGATGGGTGATAAGTTCAATTTGGACCAATGCCCAAAGAATGATTTTGAAAAAGAATAGATGAAAACCATTCCATATGCTTTAGCTGTTGGAAGCCTGATGTATGCTCAAGTCTACACTAGACCTGACACTGCATTTGTTGTTGGGATGCTAGGGAGATATCAGAGTAATCCAGGTGTTGACCATTGGAAAGCTACAAAGAAAGTGATGAGGTACCGATGAGTGCTCAAAAAGCACTAAAATAACCATGATTTTATGCACATTAAATGATTAAAAATACATATTTATATGTTTTATCATATATTTATATAAATTTTTTTTTCGGAATCACGGGTATTTTTATTGTTTTTCAGGTATTATGGCTTAAAAATGCAACTTAAAGACTCAAAGAGGAATACTGGAAGCAATACATCACAAATATATTAATAAATAAATGAGGAAAGGTCAACAAATATGGAAAAATTGGACAAAATGGGTCAAAAAGGAGAAAATCGCTCCGCCCAGCCACGTGCGCTGGTACTGTTCATCCGCCCCAAGATGCACGCGCTAGTACTGTTCATCCGCGTGCGCCGAGCTGCCTCCGCGCGCACCCACGCCCGTTTTGCCCCATTTTTCATGTGCAGCCACCCCCCGTCATGCTGACGTCATCAAATGACGTCAGCAATCACTAATCCACGTTTTTACATTTTTTTAACATTTGTTTCTATACTTTTTCTCTCCATCCTCACCTATAAATACCCCCCTTCTCTGCACCTCTAAACACACCTCAAAACACATTCTCTTCTATTTTTCTTTCTCTCATTTCTTAGTTTTTTTAGTTTTTTCTTAGTTTTCTTAGTTTTTAGCTTTTCTTAGTTAGTTTTTCTTAGTTTTAGAGTTCTTCCTTTTTTGGGAAGAATTAGTTATGTTTTTGTAATTTATTTGCTTTTTGATTCAATAAATGGGAGTGCAAATTCCGCTTGGAGGTTTTCTAGCTATGGGAATAGCATCGAAGTACTGTAAGGATTTTATTTTCTTTGCAGTTATTTTTTATGCTTTATTCTTACATGTTATATTTAATTTGTCTGTGATTAAATTTAACCGTGCTGTCTATTTGTAAACATGATATAATAATAACGTTGTTATGCTTGCGAAATATTAAATAGGTAAAAATCTCTAAAATGAATTGATTTTATTTTTATTCAAGATTTTATATTAAGAATGTTAGAGAGAAATATATTATTTTTCATTACAAACTTAAATCTAAAAATTAGATTTTAAGGTTTATTTATCTGGTCTAATTTAGAGTAGTGCTCTTTTATTTGTTGGTACAATCGCTCGGTAGTTAGAGTGAAGCTTTATTTCAAAAGTTTTTATAAGAATTATTATCTGAAAATGTATTGACAACATGTTTTCAGTAGTAGTTTTAAAACTTTAAAGTTAGTACTCGGATAATTAAATTCTTAGTTTTAATTTGGACACCTTGAATAAAGTTTAAACTGTCTAACCCCACCAAATGTGGCATTTAAATGGTTCATTTTCAATCTCTTAGAAAAAGGAATTAATTTAATTAACCAAATTAGTTATCAACCCCACCCATAGATGTTAATTGATTTGTTTAGTTAACAAAGAATATCTAACCCCACCAAAGGTGGTATTCATACAAAAAAGTGAGAACCAATAAATATCAATTCATATATTTAATAACCTAAATAATACGAGCAAGCATAATTAACTTAGTTATTATATCCATAAATACTCCACTATTTATAAAAGATAAAATTTGCATAAATGTTTATTAAATCTATGTTTATTTTTATGTAAGTAGATTAAAACACAAAAAAACCAAAATATCGTGACAAGATGTTTATGATTTAATTTCGTTTTTAAAAGTTTAAATAATAAAATAAAAACCACATACATTCCTTCCTTAGATCGACCTTGGGAGTATACTTATCATTTTCTACGAAATGATTCGTGCACTTGCGAGAGTTTTATAAATATAAAACCAAAGTATTGGTAGGAATCGGCGATGCCGGTTTTTGCTCATCAGGTACCTATAAGGAACCAAGGATTATATGCTCATGTATAGACGAACCGATGAACTGGAAGTAATTGGCTACTCCGATGCGGACTTTGCTGGCTATATTGATTCACGAAAATCAACATCTGGTTACATTTTCATGCTTGCCGATGGAGCTGTGTCTTGGAGGAGTGCGAAACAGTCATTGACTGCTACTTCCACTATGGAGGCCGAGTTCGTATCATGTTTTGAGGCCACATTGCATGGTGTATGGTTAAAGAGTTTCATTTCCGGGCTTAGAGTAGTTGACTCTATTTCTAGGCCATTAAGATTATACTGTTATAACTCAGCTACTGTATTTATGGCTAAGAACAACAAAAGTGATAGTCGTAGTAAGCACATCGACATTAAGTACTTGTCCATAAGAGAACGTGTTAAGGAAAAGAAAGTGGTCATTGAGCACGTAAGCACTGAGTTGATGATTGCTGATCCTTTGACTAAAGGCATGCCACCAATGAAATTCAAGGATCATGTAGAGAAAATGGGAATTGGTTCCACTTTGTAAATATATATATACAATTAATTAATGAAACTCTTATATATTGTGATATTTTCTCATATTCATGTGCACCTTAATTTATTTGAGAAAATTTATATTGGACCAAGAATAAATATAGGATTTATTCATTAAGTTTAGTTACCACATAAAGTATAATACTTGAGAAACTAAATACATTATAATACATGGAAGATAATACTCGCTTTTAGAGGACCTATCGCTATGATTCATGTGTTTTGTTACTCAAGAGAATTTCGCTTAATGTTTGCATCAAGTGGGAGAATGTAAATCAAAGTGGTGCAACGTTAGTGAACCGTGGTAATGATTCGGTTCGTTAAACCGTACGTCGGTTCTGAAACCGAACGAGGTTCTTGATGGAAGAACCTTAATAAAGTATCGGGTCCTCTCACTATTAACTGCATAACAATTCAGATACACCATCAATACGCAGAGAATAAGTGTGAGAAACCAATGAAAGTATCGAACAGAAAATCCATTGGAATTCCCGTGTAAGTGCTGAAATTTGATCAATGTTAAGAGGTATGTTTTCAATCCAATTTTGTTTCTGGTGCATTTAAATTATGAGTTCATATGATTTTATGAATGTTTCTAGATTGAATTGAGACTCTAACAATTATTATATTTATTTGAGCAGTTGAATAGGATAAAATTATAAGTGAAATAAGTTAAATTAAAAAAAAGAAATTTTTTATGACTTTTAAATGAATAAAAATGAAAACATATAATAAATGTTAATACAAATACGTGAAGAAAATAACAAAAAAAAATATGAAATAAGTGAGTTTAATGGTATTAGAATGCTTTTCATTTCGTTCAAAACAAATAGTTATTTCATACACTAAAAATATCTATAATTATTTACATTACCTGGTAACACTATATCTAAACCGTTTATACAAACATAATAAATAGAAAACTGTCATTTCATTAAAGTACTTAATTATATGAAAAGCATTAAAACAATTAAAAAAAAGTTCCTTGTATGATTCATTAGATGGTCATGATGATTTCTGGGATCAGAAATCATCAAATGAAAGGGAGCAGAAAAAATAAATCTATTTTCATACGTGCATGCAATGCACTCATAGTTGTCTTTTGAAAATGTAAATTATACGAGTCAAATTATGTTTTGAAATGTAGCTTGTGGTTGAGGTGATATGATTCCTTTATCCTACACTCTCGGATGTAAGTTCGAATCTCATAATATATTATCTTCTTTGTTCAATAAAAAAGAGATATTGTAACTGTAAATTATATTCCTTTTCAAATAATAAATCCAACTAGCATCAGAGATAAAGAAAACCAGATATTTGATATTATTGTAAGACTTGACCTCAAGAACGTCCTCATACTCTTGAAAAACTAACACACGTTTACTGTGAGGAAAACAAAATGAAAGGGATGACTAAGGTAATCTGATGAATTGATGATCAAACTTATCCAAAATACTTTTGAAATCAGAACATGAACCTTGACTAAACTTGAGTAACCATAATTCAAAATGATCAAAAGCTGCTTTGGTACTCGGAGTGTACATGGAATACCTGCAGTCTTGGTCGAGCTAAGTGTTAGAGATTATTGTTATAAAGTTTCTTAATTTAAGGAGCAAAACATGGAACAAAACAAGGAGTAAAACATGGAGCAAAACATGGAACAAAATAAGGAGTAAAACATGGAGTTTAATTCAAGGAGCAATTCAAGGAACCATTAATTTAAGGATTAATTCAAGGAGTGAATTTTCCTATAAATAGATGTGTAATTGTAATGAATTAACCATCCAAAGTTTTCATTCCAATTGAGAGAAAAGCTTAGAGAGCAAAACTTTTGTGAGAGAAAATTGAGAGTAATTTTCTTGAGTGTAATTGGGTTGTGGGTTGTGAGCGTTGTAAACACCTTGTGTAATTTCTACTCTTTCAGTAAAAAGATCTGCAGCAGATCCGAAGATGTAAGCAAGATTGGCCGAACTACGTTACCAAATTTGTGTGTTATTTTATATTCTTGCTTTCTCATAAGTTTGGCTTATCGGGAATTTGCGTTATTTCCCAACAACTGGTATCAGAGCTATTGGTAGTGATTTCTGTCAATGTTTTGCAAGAAATAATCAGAAACGATCCAGAGGAAGTTAGATTTTAGTGGAAGCAATGGCCGTAGATGAAGGAAGGGTGAAACTCGAGAAATTTGATGGCACAGATTTCGGGTTTTGGAAAATGCAGATAGAGGATTATCTGTATCAAAGAAATCTATATCAACCTCTCTCAGGGAAGAAGCCAGAGGCTATGAAGGAAGAAGATTGGAATCTTCTAGACAGACAAGCCCTCGGAGTTATTAGATTGACGTTATCCCGTAATGTTGCTTTCAATATAGCAAAGGAAAAGACCACGGCGGGTCTTATGGCAGCTCTCTCCAATATGTATGAGAAGCCATCAGCCTCAAACAAAGTGAACTTGATGAGGCGCTTGTTCAATTTTGCGGATGATGGAAGGCGCATTGGTAGCTCAACATCTCAACGAACTCAAATACGGTTACAACCCGGTTGAGTTCGGTGGAAATTGAATTCGATGAAGAAGTACGAGCATTGATACTTTTGTCTTCTCTACCGAAAGCTAGAATGCTCTTGTCACCTGTGAGTAGCTCATCTGGGAAGCAATAAGTTGAAATTTGACGATGTTCGTGATTTGGTTCTCGGTGAAGAGATCAGAGCGTAGAGAGAGCGTGAATCGTCAACCTCTTCGAGTTTGCATACGTAGAGTCGAGGAAGAAATTCAACCAAAGGAAATGGACGTGGTAGGCGACTACCGAGGGTAGATCAAAAGACGAGAGGTCCCAAATCCAGGAATCCTAATAATTCCACATAGCTCGAAGACTATCAGAGTGTTGGAATTGTGGAAGAACCGGCACTACAAATCGGTGCAAGAATGCACCGAAGGACAAACAAGTGAAGGCGGAGGCAAATGTTACTTCAACCTCGGGTGAGAGATGATGCATTGATATGCTCTTTGGAGCAAGGAAGAATCTTGGGTGTTAGACTACGGAGCATCGTTCCGTACTGCTACTTCACAAAAAGAATTCTTCGAGAAATATGTCCCGGAAACCTTGGAAAGGTATATCTTGGTGATGATCAACCATGTGCTATTATTGGTAAAGGTGTAGTGAAGATTAAGTTGAGACGGTTTGTTTGGGAACTGAAGGATGTCGAGCGTATTCCCGATCTCGAGAAGAAGGAACTTAATCATAAGTGGCGAGTTGGCCGGTGAAGGCTACACTACGATCTTCCGTGGTGATGATTGGAAGATTTCAAAGGGAGTCGATGACGTTGCTCGAGGCAAGAAAAGTGGCACTCTTTACATGACGACGGAGGCACGTTGTTCAATTACAGTTGCAGCTTGATGAAACACCAAATCAGCGCACCGTAGAAATGAGCCATATGAGTGAGAAGGGGATGAAGATTATGCACTCAAAGGGAAAACTTCCGGTCTACAATCTACGGAGATAGACATGTACTAAGATTGCATACTTGGAAAGCAAAAGTCGAGTCACTACGGTGACAAGTTGCGAGAATCCCCGAAGAAGGAAAGGCTGAGCTTATTCACTCGATGTTTGGGGACCAACCGACCATCTCATCTATCGCGGAAACACTACTGCGACTTTCATCGATGATCACTCTCGGAAGGTATGGGTTTACTTTCTAAAGCATAAGTCTGGAAGTATTTGAGGCTTTCGGAAGATGGAAAGCTATGGTGGAAAATGAGACGGGTTTAAAGATCAAAAAGCTCGAGCAGATAATGGTGGTGAATATGAAGACACCGTGATTCAAAAATTTACGCTATGAGCACGGGATTAGAATGGAAAGAAGCTGTGCCGAGCATGCCTCGACACAATGGTGTAGCGAGCGTATAGACCGAACGTTGACAGAAAGAGCGAAGCATTCGTATACGATCGGGTCTAAACAGTGCAGGTAGAAGCGGTCAACACGGCGACTTACTTGATCAACCGAGGCCCATCTGTTCCATTGGAGCGTAGAATACCGAGAGGAGGTATGGAGCGGAAAGAGGGTGAAACTATCACATCTAAAAGTTTTCGGTTGTGTAGAATTTGTGCATATCGGTGATCGAGGTAGGAATAAGCTTGATCCCAATCCAAGAAATGCACGTTCATTGGCTATGGTGAGGATGAGTTTGGCTACCGATTTGGGATGACGAAAAGAAGAAAGTTATCAAGTAGCGAGAGATGTGATTTTCAACGAAAGGGTGATGTATAAGGACATGCATAAAATAGACGCCAATGACTCGGAGCGAGAATGAGTCGGTATTTGCGGTGCGAGATGATGTCCCGTATACTTCCGCAACAGAACCAATTGTAACAAGTCTTCGACGGAGGAACTTGTTGGACAAAGCAGCATACATCATTCCGACACACCACAACCTCTTACTCCGGCTCACTGTATTGAGAAGGTCTTCTCGACCTCGTGTACCTAACGGAGATACATGAACTATATGTTCGATCATGGAGGAGCACGAATGCTATGATGAAGCTTGTCGGACTCGAGATTCCAACAAGTGGGAGCTTGTATGAAAGAAGAAATGAAATCTCTCATCTCCAACCGTACATGGGAACTAGGTGAGTTACCTGTGGGAAAGAAGGCACTTCCTGACAAATGGGTGTCACCGGGTGAAAGAGGAACGTGATGGTTCCCGAGATACAAAGCCCGCTAGTTGTCAAAGGGTTTCAACTGGAAGGAAGGAGTTGACTACACCGACATTTTTGCTCGTTGTGAAGCTCAATACTATCGGATCGGTATTGAGCATTGTAGCCATCGAAGATCTTCATCTTGAGCAGTTGGATGTGAAAATCGCATTCCTTCGTGGAGATTTAGATGAAGAAATATACATGTACCCAGAAGGTTTCTCGAGAAAGGGGAAGAAGAACATGGTGTGCGGACTTAAGAAGAGTTTGTATGGCACGAAACAAGCCCCGAGATAATGGTACAAAAAAATTTGTGACTTCGTACCTGAGGAAGGTTTCCGTAAGTGCAATGCCGATCATTGTTGCTACTTGAGAGATATAGGTCCGAGTATATCATTTTACTACTTTATGTTGATGATATGTTATTAGCGAGGTTCGGATATGGATGATATTAAAAGGTTGAGACGGCAATTGTCAAAGGAATTTGACATGAAAGACTTGGGTCGACAAAGAAGATTCTTGGAATGCAAATCACAAGAAATAAGAAGAAAGGATCGCTTTGCAAATTATCTCGAGCGAGTACATCAATCGTGTTTTGCAAAGATTTAACACGGCGATGCCAAGCTGGGTCAAGACACCGCCGGTCATTTTTTGCCTATCCAAGGACCACTCCTCGAGACGAGAGGAAGAGAGAATTCATGGCTAAGGTTCCTTATGCCTCGGCCATTGGAAGTTTGATGTACGCAATGGTTTGTACAAGACCATTACATTGTACGTGAAATGTGGAGAGTTGTTAGCGGTTATGTCAAATCCAGGGAAAAATCATTGGGCAGTTAAGTGGATTATGAGGTATATGCGAGGCACCAAAGCAAAGTGCTTGGACTTTAGTAAAGAAGAGTTAAAAGGACAAGAATACGGAGATGCAGACTTTGGAGGGGAAGATGATCAGAAGAAGCCATGAGTTATATATTTCTTGTTGGAACTACAGTGTTAGTTGGATGTCACAAATACGAGAAAATTGTCACTCTATCACTAATTTGTAGTATGTAGCGATGAAAGAAAAGCTAGTAAAGAGATGATATGGCTTCAAGGTTTGTTAACTAAGTTGGGATTCAAACAAGAGAAGAATGTTCTGCGTAGTGATAGTCGAAGTGCAATACACTTGAAGAATTCGGCATTTCATTCTAGAACCAAACATATTGGACTTCGTTATCACTTCATCGGATCTCTACATTAGAAGATGATGTGTTATCTTGGAGAAGATTCAAAGGAAGCAAAAATCCAATGAGATATGTTAACAAGGTGGTGATTATTGACAAAGCGAAGTTGTGCTCAACTTCGGTTGAGTCTTAAATAACAAAGACTAGAAAAGTCTTTGCATTGATCGAGGTGTGAAGGCAGTTGAAATCAGTCTTCAAGTGGGGAGATTGTTAGAGATTATTGTTATAAAGCTCCTTAATTTAAGGAGCAAATTAAGGAGCAAAACATGGAACAAAACAAGGAGTAAAACATGGAGCAAAACATGGAACAAAACAAGGAGTAAAACATGGAGCTTAATTCAAGGAGCAATTCAAGGAACCATTAATTTAAGGAGTAATTCAAGGAGTGAATTTTTCTATAAATAGATGTGTAATTGTAATGAATTAACCACCCAAAGTTTTCATTCCAATTGAGAGAAAAGCTTAGAGAGCAAAGCTTTTGTGAGAGAAAATTGAGAGTAATTTTCTTGAGTGTAATTGGGTTGTGGGTTGTGAGCGTTGTAAACACCTTGTGGAATTTCTACTCTTTCAGTAAAAGATCTGCGGCATTCCTGTGAGATGTAAGCAAGATTGGTCGAACTCCGTTATCAAATTTGTGTGTTATTTTATATTCTTGCTTTCTCATAAGTTTGGCTTATCGGGAATTTGCGTTATTTTCCAACACTAAGCTCTTTATAAGTCTTAGTGAAGGACATAGAAGCCTGATAAACTTCTCAACAACATCAATGTGTTGTTCCTGGAGGGTATATTGTTGTCTATTAACAGAGAATAATATCTTTTTCAGATAGGAAACGTGGGACTGTTTTCTGAATAAAAGTTGATAATGTAATATGGCTATATATCTTTGGAGGTGCACATTCTTGGAAGAGAACTTCTGGAATAACAGCTGATTTCTGAAGAATGTGGGGCAATGAGATGGACGATATCTTTGCTTTATATCGGATAAACCATTCAGTTATGAAGGTGAGCTCTCTATCCAAAAACACATATAGTTTTGTGTCACATGTGCTGGATGTTCCAACCTTTGCTGACTATATATAGCTGCAAAACCGCATTCCCCCAGTTGCCTACACCATATTTATCCCGTAACTGTTTTAGAAGTCGGAAAGAAAAATCCTTGGAATCAACTGTAACAATATCGTGAGGTTGAAGGATGAGAGCTGCCAGCTATGTTGTTTCCTTCAGTTTTGGCTGACATTATTCAACTTCTAAATATTCTATCCACGAAAAAAAGAGAGAGAATAATTAAATCAATTAAAAACCATTAATAACTTTACGAAAATGGTGATAGTGTTAATTGATATTTACGTTAGGTTGTATGCATAAATGATTTAGTTATTTAATATGGTTTAAGTTTTAGTTTAATCAATAAAAGAATATATTTTTTTCGTATAATTTTTCATTTATTTTATAAAAAAAAATATTCTTTTATATTATAAGAAAAATAAAGATAAGTTTTTGTTCTTGAGTGGGGTTAAAAATGAAATTCCATATATAAAGAAGTTATATAAATAAGAAATATTTTTTCATTTCTTTTGTAAAACAATATACATGAATTCCTATTTTATAATATAATTTTGATAATAAAGAGAAAAAATAAAATCTAATAATATACCTAATAATCAAGAAAGAAATACATTTGAAATATATATGTAGTTTTAATCACTCACAAATAAGAATAAATATATCACCAATTTTGGTATTTTATACTCCATCTCAAGTTAAATCATAAATATTAATCATGTCTAACTTGCAAATGAAATTAATAAAACTCTGTCTATGAAGCTCTTTAGCGAAGATATCTGTCGTTTTTTTTCTATTGTGAGAACACAAGTCATGCAAATAATTCTGTTTTTAACCTTTTTTTTATAAAGTGTCTATCAACTTCTATTTGTTTGGTTCGATCATGTTGAAATGAGTTGAGGAAAATACTCATAGTAGCTTTGTTATTATAACAGACTTTGAATGGAGCCTTGGTTTTGATATGTAGCTTATCGACCCAGAGTTTCCTTAATTATAATCCTTCATATATCCTTTGTGCAACTACTCGAAATTTAACGTCGACGCTATTTCTAAATACTACATTTTGTTTTTTATTCCTTCAAGTTACTAGGTTTCCTATACTCCCTTTTAGTTATGTGATATGAAGCACTATAATCAATAAATTTAAAGTGTTTTACATTAGATCTTACCTAAATCGCCACATCTATCCTCCTAAGGATAAGTTTGGTTTCAAACCCCTGTTCGAATAGGGAAGTACGCCATAATAATTTGCTTTGGATGATCCACATCTCAGGGTTAGGCGTTAATGAGCATATTGAACTATTCATGTGACTGAGAGCCCTCACAGCCCAAGCACTAATTGCCACACAAATTATACGTGCAATGAATATGCAAGTAAAAGTATTATAACAAGTAATGTAATGAAAAGAAAAAAATCATTCCCACGGAGATTATTTTATTAGAAACTAATTTTTAAAACTAAAAAAATAAAAAGTAATTTTTTTTGTATTTTTATATTTTAAGGAAGCAAAATTAAAATAACTAAAAGTAAATAACAATAATTTATTAAATCAGATTTGGTAACTTAGAAGATATATGAAAAAATATTAAGGAATACTTAATTCTCTAATTTTCTAAACATTTGAATAATTAAAATTCTTTCAATATAATTATTAATTAATTGCATGATCAATTGAATCTAACTTAACATGTATTACTATCTTAAATAAACTTAACATCATATAACAATTAATTTAATCATACTCTCATACCAATTAAATTGTATATTACTCATTAATTCATCAATTATGAATCACATATATAATAATTATACATCTCAGGCTAGAAATTATACATGTTATTTAATCAAGACAAACAATTAAATAATTCTTTCAAATCTATTTAATAGCCTTTATAGATAAATTTTTAGTAAAACAATTAATAGAATAAAAATTAGATTAAATTTAAATTATAATTGGGGTAAAATATTAGATCATCACATGGTAAAAAATGGGTTCATAAGATTCTTAAATTAATAAATTAACTACACATAATTGTGTTCATAAAACTCATATTTTTCATAAAGAAAGACATAAAATTGATAAAGAAAATAGTAGAAGAATAAATACAATCAATCTCTTGAATAGTAGTACTAATTTTTTCTTGAATCTCCACCAAAATTGTATCTTCTTTTGAATTTTTATGTATTTTTTTCTCTTTTTAGCTCAAAAAATGACCAAAATTATGCTACTGATGGTTCATTAGGGTTTATGGGGTGATTAGATGATTAAAGTATAGCTAAGATGAAATTTGGATTGTCAGATCAGTTTCAGATCAAGAGTTGTGATCAAAACAAGCAAAATTAATAGTGTCAGCTTGAAAAAAAATCAAAAAAACTGTTAGACTTGAAGAATGATCCCTAAAAGCCTGAGCAAAAGTAAGTAAGTATATGTCAAAATGTTTTTCTTACCACCCGAGCAAAGTAATTATATGAAATGAGCTAAATGGACATAGCTTTCTTTTTCAATTTTTGTTTGATATCATGGAAATGATGAAATGAATAAATGCCTTAGATCCTCATTATATAGAGGTGTAAATTTTATCTCTCCAATTAATTGACAAGTATTTATTAGTGTACGAAAAACATTCTAAATTTGATGCCTCGTTACTACTCTTCCACCCTAATTGAAGAACCAAGCTGAAAGAATATATACACATGATGTTTGAACATATGGATCAGCTTGGAGCCTAACCCACTAACAACCCAAGCCATTAGACGTGTTAACCTAGGAAGAGCCAATTTGTGCTCATGCCCACAACAATACTCATAGGGTGCCCCCACCTATGCATAAGTAACTTTAGGTATTGGAAGGCTAATCTCCAAATCGAACCATAAAGTGGTCGACCTTAAGATCAAATCATATTTTTTATATACGTATCCTTTTGATACGCTACAACGTGTACCCTTATATGATCGATACATGTATGTTTAATGTCCTATATATATAAACTTCATAGGATATCCACGTATTCTTTTTTAATTCATTGACCTCTCTCTAATTTCTTTCTCTATCAAATCAAATTATCCTAACATTGTTATATTTATTACATCATATAATACATTAAGCATACCTAAGTTTTTGAAGGGCGTGTTAAGGTAATTCAAGCACCTACGTGCTATTTAAACTAATAAAGAAATTAAAAAAACAATTATCAAATGTTAATTTGTTCCCGAAAAGAAGTTATTACATTTTTTAATGTGATCATTTAGTGTCCCAATTCCTCCACATTTATCAATTTATATTCAAAATGATGTTAATTAGTATCTCTATTTTGAGAAGAAAAAAAAAGGAAGAAATACAAACTATATGTTCATAATTCTAGTTTAAACCGACATTTTAATGACTTAGAATTTGTGTGGACTATCTTATTAGCCAATTTAGTAGCACTTTGGATTACAAATTTTATCAAAGAGGCTTATTTAGTTATGATTTGTTTATTAAATTTATATAGGGTATGAATATCATTTAAGTGAATGTGTTTATCTTCATTGATTATATTTTATTATATTAAAATACAAATAATTCTTAGATTATGAGACATAAATATTATTGAGTGATTTAATAATATTATAAAGTGTTTTCGTTTTCACTTTATCTTAAAAATCACAAGCAGAGGGATCCATAGTTAACAAAGGCTCCATTAATGTTTTTCCTGTTCTAGTCCACAGTCTACTGAAATTTATCAGGGAAATGTGACCATTAGAAGCACCTTAGCAGTTAGCAGAGTTATGAATCCAGCAAATTTTACTGCAGAAGTTTAACATAAAAAAAAGTGAAATTAACTGCAAATGAATTAGTAGATTGAATTCATTAAAAAAGAAAGAAAGTAGAATTCATAATTGTGCATCAAAATAATGCCATTTTTTTTTAAGAATTAAAGCCCACTTATCTTAGATTATATCGATACTAAATGAATCTGCTAGCTGCAGCCTCCATGCTTTCCATGTCAGTTTACTGTCAAACTCGCTGCCCATATTCATGCAAAATTATTTTTACTTTATTTTATTTTATAAATTCATTTCCAATATCTTCAGTAAGTTTTTACAAGTCAACGAAATCTCGCTCTAAAAAGTTAATCCATTAAACGAGTCTTACGATATACTTATAAATCCATATTTTTATTGACATTTTATTAATACGTGACCCACTTGACTTTCTTTGATTTTCATGTGTTTTTCATGCAGCCTCCATGTGTTTCTTTGATATTCATGCAGCCTCCATGTGTTTTTCATTTTTCAACAATTATCTTCCTTCCTTGAATACGACCCACTTGACTTTCTTTGATTATATTACGACTCAAATCAATCTAACTGATCTTATATTATTAGCTCCCTTGAATTTTTTATTTTAATCTATTTTATTTGTTCAAATTTTTAGGATCTTTTAAGTTCAATTTTTGGAAATAGTTCACACTACAATGAGATTTAAAGAATTTCATTTCAAATCTAACTAAACCTATATTTCGTTGGTTTAAGATGACAACTATAAAATCTAATACATGCATATATAGATAAATTCGTACTTTTATTAACTTATTTACTTTTCATTTTTAAACATAAATAATAATTGAATTCGAATTCACTTTTAAACATAAACAAATACATTAATTGAATTCAAACTCACTATATTTTAATATCTAACTACAATAAATACATATAATTACGTATAATTGTATAATATAATTTATGACATTAAAATTATTTTTAATGCATCTTACTCCAACAAATCTTTCCCCACCCCATTGGCTTAAAGCATGGGGTTTATTGTGTAAAAATATGTCATAACACGATAATAAGCATGGTTAAAATATTACATTTTTTTGGCAATTGAATTGTTTGCACTCTCTTAATTACATGTGTTCATGTTCAGCATCAAACATTTAATATGACAATTTCCTTCCCGATATTATATTTTAAATAATGTGACAATTTATATATATATTATTTCTTAATCTTTAAATTAGATACTTAACTTTGTACCAATGCACTACAATGCGTGCACATTTGAGAAATGATAATATTGAATAGGGAGATTTTAAAATTAATATTTTAATTTTTTAAATTATAAAATGTTTTTTTAGTTCCAAACTTTGAGAAGGAATAATTAATTAAGAAAAAAAATAGATTATTTTAATATATTTTTTATTAAAATATTATTTTTTGTTAAGCGTTAAAAACACGATAAAACATTTAACAAGTAAAATTAAATACGAAATTATTTAAGAAAAAAATAAGAAATAAAAATATTTTAATATAAAATTAATTATATTTAAAAAAATCATTATTTAAATAAATATATTTTTTAAAAATAAAAATTGTAAATTAGAAAATAATATTTTATGAAAAAATTCATATTAAATATCACTGTGTTATTATTAAAGAATCTAACTTTTATCGTGTTTTAATCGTATAATAAAAAATTATTAAAATAATATTATTAGTTATTAATTAATTATTTTAAGAATAAAAATCGTTTTTAAATACAGGAGACTAAACGAACATTTTGCATCTCTAATTTATTAAATAATAACAAAACTCATTGGGATAAGATATTATCTTAAATGGACCCAAATAGTAATGGTAAGTGGAACCAGCTTACATCGTTCATGTTCCACTCGTATTTGTGTTGATATTTGCTAAACAACTTGATACAAGTGCATTGATATGTACCTCCCACCATTATTAAAAGACTATTTTGCTTAATTTGTAAAATTAATAAATCCTTGGAATTAATTCAACCTGTTAGTAACTATTTTCCTCAAATTAGTTAGACTTCGAAGTTACGGGGTGACGTTCGTGGCTGATTACATGCGGTTTTTTTTTTAATAACTAGTACATATTAAAATTCAAATTTCTTACTTATAATTATATAAACAAATAACATATTATTTAGCTGCACATTTTGGAACACTTTTACTCGTTTTACATAAAAGCTTGCAAGTACTTATAATTACGTAGATATTGAATAAAATCTAGATCGATTTGATATTCGATCTATGCAAACTATTCAAATAAAATCATCAACTTAATATGAAAAACAAAACAGCTCGTGTAGATCAACCTAAACCCAGTAATCAAATTAAACTTAGTGATCAGTTCAAATTCAATGATCAATTCGAGCTCAACTTATAATATGATGTACTTTATATTAATTATATCTTTTTAACATATAAATATGTGTACTCATTATATGATTAATACATGTGTATGTAATATTCTATAAATATATGAGTCTTTTATGAGATACACAAATTTAACTAATTATCTTAACTTTTCTTCAAGTTATCTCTCTAAATAAAGCTTCAATCTTAACAAACACTATTCATGTACATATTGAAGTTATGGTTCCAAGAAGAATTGACAAAACACTTGATCCTGTCATCCTAAATGTCACTAATAATATATATTTTTTTTTACACCCTTGACTTTCAAGAAGATTCAAGATTAGTCCAAGGCCTGATATGGTAGAAATGTTTACTTTCTTTTATCAAAAATGTTCCTCTTCATGCCATATATAACTTGTATTTCTTTATCATTTAACTCTATCTCTAACTCCCTTGTTATAACAGAGGTTGAGAAGAGTTTACCATCCATTAAAGTTTATCTAAGCGGGACTAACATCAAAAGTGGATAGTATGTGGGTTGTTAACGGAGATGCAGAAAACCTAAGACCTATTTTTAAGGGTACGAATTGAATCCCATATTACCTTGTTGGTAGATCATTTATATCCTTGAGGTGAATGTGGATAGGCATCATTCCAACTCTAGAGAGAATTTCGTTATCCTTTCTTATGCTTATCACATCCTCCACAACCAGCTTGCTTGGCATCTTTTTTATTTGATGCTTATCTTTAGTCCAATTGGTGGGCTCATATTTAAAGTCATAACTTTTTTCTATTTTGGGTTAGCCCATTCCATAGTTGGGATTCTAGTTATAGGCACGTGACCTTGTGAAAAAGATAATGGTTGCAAGTTGGGAGATTAAGGAATGAGAAGAGCCAAAATACTATAGGTGATGGTCTTCCTCCTAGAAGTATTGCAAGATTCTTTATCACTACTCGATTGAGTTTCAATGGACTCTTATAAGTATTTATGGGGTGCTATTCCTATCTATGTTAGCATAAGGACACTTTTTTTACGACCTAATGGTAAAGGATTAGTGGAAATCATTCAAGGGATAGTGTCTCTACTGGTTATCGTGGTGCCTTAAACTAAAAGAGAGAGAACTGGAAATTTATAGAATAAGACAAATACAAGACTTGGAAAAAGTAATTTACATAACAAGAAGTTAAAAGTGAGTGAAACGAACTAAAAATAATTGAAGAGTACCATTCCTATTTCTAGTGAGATCGATTTTGTAAATAATGGATTGAGTTTTCTTCGATGGATTGATTTCTTATAAATGAATTTTGAGTTAAGTATATCTTATGGGAAGGTGAATAATAGTAAAAAATATTTTTATTATTTATAGGCAAAGAATTAGTCCTAGAGAGGCTAGGGAAGTTGGGAAGTTAGAAGTTGCATCTATTTGCAAGAGAAGTTAAAAAATAGTTAGTTATTTCAACAATATTCTCCTATATTTTTCAAAGTTACGAGAATAGAGAGTTAATACTTGATATCATACAAATGGCAAGGTGACAACCTAAGCCCCATTGGTAAGGTAATGACTTGAATGGCCTGAATTAGCTCAACGTAGAATAGTTTGGTAACAATATTTTCTTTATGATCTTAAGTTAATGAGCTAAGGAATATAAAAATATGTACAAGTTGTTGATCCACCAAATGAGGTAAGAGAGTAACCAAAAACACATGGGTTAACTTGAGTGTTTGTGTCTCTTTTTTTAGGTATCTAGACTTAGACGAGTTGTTATAAACAAACTCTATCTTGCATCTTGTTGTCAACGAACTTATTAGATATGATCCAATAAAATTTCTTGATGAGCTAATAGCCATAGTTGATCAAAAGATATTCAACTTAATCAAGAAAACTTTATCTTGCAAGCTACATATACACGACATATGGCAAGTGTTTTGGTCATATAGAGTTGAAAAAAGTTACTCAACCAGTGTTGAAGAAAGCAACCTATCCTAATAGATAGTAATTTTAGTATGTCACCATAATTCATGTATCTACTTATTTTGTATTATCATTGGACTTGTTCCGTTACAATTCAAGAAGAGTGTCTGCCAATGTAATTATTACATTTGTATGGTTGTATACATGTATATATTTCAATCCCTCTCATTAATAAAGCATCCGATTTTCTATTTAAAAATTCTCTCTAAAAATCATATTGCATTAAGTATTTTCTAAATAACAATAAAATAATATATAATACTATTCAAGGAGATCTAATTGAATATAGTTTAACATTAAACGAGTCTAAGAATCGAGAATTTGACTTGAAATTTTTCAAATGAGGTTTTTTTTTGTAATAAGAATATATAAATTGAAAATAAGATTAATATTTGTATAGTTACAATAAATCAAATAAACCTTTATGAATCTTGTTTTTTACAACAAAAGATTTATATGGAACAGTCAGAGGGTTTTGAGGTTAAAGGAAAAGAGAATTATATATGCCGGTTAAAGAAAAGCCTCTACGGGTTGAAGCAAGCGCCTAGACAATGGTATAAGAAGTTTGAGTCAGTTATGGGGGAGCATGGTTACAAGAAGACTACTTCTGATCATTGTGTTTTTGTGCAGAAATTCTCTGATGATGACTTTATCATTTTATTGCTCTATGTTGATGACATGTTGATTGTTGGCAGAAATTCTTCAAGAATTGATAACTTGAAGAAGTAGTTAAGTAAGTCATTTTCCATGAAGGACTTGGGACCAGCAAAACAAATTCTTGGTATTCGAATTTTTCGAGACAAGAAAAGGAAGAAGTTGTACATGTCACAGGAACGATACATTAACAAAGTACTTGAAAGGTTTCATACGGATAAAGCTAAAGTGGTTTCTTCTCCTTTATCTAATCACTTTAAGTTGAGATTGAGTCAAGTCCCTTCAACAGATAAAGAGAAGGAAGATATGGAAAAGGTTCCATATGCCTCAGCAGTAGGATGCTTAATGTATGCAATGGTGTGTACGAGACCAGACATAGCTCATACAGTTGGAGTTGTTAGTCGTTTTCTTTCGAATCCAGGAAGAGAGCATTGGGATGCAGTAAAGTGGATTATGAGATATCTTCGAGGTACTTCCAAGTTAACACTTAGCTTTGGAAGTGGAAAACCAGTGTTAGTTAGATACACTGATTCAGATTTGGCAAGAGATGAAGATTCTCGTAAGTCTACTTCAGGTTATCTAATTACTTTCTCTGGTGGAGGAGTTTCTTGGCAGTCAAAATTGCAAAAGTGTGTTGCACTTTCTACAGCAGAGGTGGAGTTTATTGCAGCAACAGAAGCTTGTAAGGAGTTGTTGTGGATGAAACAGTTCTTGAGAGAACTTGGTTTCAAGCAGAAAAAATATGTACTATTCTGCGATAATCAAAGTTCTATTCACCTAGCGAAGAAATCAACATTTCACTCAAGATCAAAACATATTGATGTGAGGTATCATTGGATAAGGGATACTCTTAACAATAAGTTGCTTGAACTTGAGAAAATCCATACTGATGATAATGGATCTGATATGCTGAAAAAAGAAATGTCAAGAGAAAAACTTGAAGTTTGTTGTTCAATTGTTAGGATGGCGGATCCTTCCATCTAATCGGAAAAAAACGGGGATATTTGTTGGGTTTTCCTCTTATTTGGAGGAGCCCAAATGAAGCCCATATGGCTTAAAAGCCCATGGAGTAAGAAGGAGGCAATTATGTGTTTACATTGCTTCATTAATAAACCCATTTAGGGTTTGATGAGATAGGATTCTGCAGAGTTTTAGAATTGCAGCAGCTAGCAGCAAAATTGAGCAGTTTTTCCCTCTCCAGCCAGTCTTCATCAAGTGTTCCGATCAAAGGCCGTTTGTGGTTTGATTAAGCTGAAATTTTGCAGGAAGGTTCACGACTCAAGACTCTTTAATCTGTGCGGTGGGATTTGTATTTGGCTCACCGGTTTGGGAAATTCTGAGTAGTGAACAGTGACTACGAATTGAGTTAGATTTCTCCATTTTCTTGAAATAATTGTTAGTTTCCAAGAAGTGTATTCTTGATGATGTTGTTGATTGTTTGCCTCTAGTTTTACCTAGAGAGAACTGTTGTACAATTGTTTCTTGATAGTGGAAGTTTTGGAGAGGAGTACCGTGGTTGTTTCCTTCCTACACCGGGAAGGTTTTTCCACGTAAATTACTTGTGTTGAATTTGTGCATGTTTGATTTTTAGCTCTATTTATTTGTTTCCTAAAAGATTCACACAAAGAAGGAGAATATGTTTAATTCCGCTGTTTAGAGCTTGGTTAAGTTAAAATTGAAATTGTGATTCTCCTACCAATTAATATTATATTTTGTTTTGCGTGTATATGGATAAATAAGATGACGAGTAAGTGGGTGTAAGATTGATGATTCGCCTTCTTGGTAACAAAGTTCAGCATTTTAAGATATAAGAATATTGATTAAATAATATGACGTTTTTTTGTTTTTTCTTATCAAATAAGATTGTGCTTGATTCTTGATGGCTAAATATTTTGGGCATTTTTTTTTCTCATTTTGAAATATCTTGTGTAGTTATTGAACTTCACCTATAATCTCTCAGTTTGGCTTAGAATTTTAAAAGATTATTAATTATGTTCCACATCTTATTCTATTGTTACCAATTTATTTGTAGAAAATGAATTTTATTTAATTATGTTTGTATTATAAATTTAGGAGGGTGGTTCTAATAGTCCCAAAGAGTACTTCATTAATTAATTTTACTTGCCCCATGTCCATCTACTTAAAAAAATAGCTTTATATATGCTCAACAACATTTATTGTACATGTCATTTCTAAACAGTGATTGAAGCAAAGTTTTGATGGAAAAATATTTATTTATTTATTTATTAATTTGATGAGTACATGTGAAACGATTTTCCAAATTAAGTAGATTCACAATTAATTCGCAACGGTACAAAAGCACGGTGCTAATAGTATTTTTAGTAAAATTTTATATAATACAATTATATAATAGTTATAATTAATTTATTAATTTTTAATTAGATACAATTATATTTATTAATAATTATTTTATTAAATATATTTTTAATTCCTTAAATCATTTAGTAATATAAATTTATATATTTATGGATAACACATTAAATATGCATAAGTTTTTTGAAGGGTATATATGTTAGGTAATTCAAGCACCTTAGTGCCATTTAAACTAATAAAGGAAATAAAAAAAAAAACAATTATCAAATGTTAATTTGGTCCCAAAATGAAGTTATTACATTTTATTTTTTTAAATGAGCTCATTTAATTTCCCAATTCCTCCATATTTATCAATTTATGTTAAAAAGGATGTTATTTAGTAAAGCAGTTTGCAAAGTAATAGAGAAGTTTAATTGCCCTTATTCAAAGTTATGAGGTGTCATTCTGACTAATGACTCACGCTTTTTTGCACTCAATCTAAAGGTGCATGACATTAATTATATAAAGTATAAACCGATATTTTAGGGTTAGCCAATTTAGTATCACTTTGTTTGGATTACAAATTTTAACAAAAGAGTTATGATTTGTTTAATATATATATATCATTATTCGGATTTAAAAAAGCATTTAGGTGCGTGGATATGATTAGTGTAGTTGATTAGATATGAAAACCTGTTCTAGTCCACAGTCCACTGAAATGTCACCATTAGAAGCTAGCTCCTTAGCAGAGTTATGAAACCAGCAAATTTCACTACAAAAGTGAAAATATATAAAAAAGGAATTAATTTTTCTCTATTTTCGAAATATCTTATCTATCTCTATAAAAAAAAAAGATATCTTCGAAAAAGATTTTAAATTTAATCTTCTTCTTTTTTTCTTTTCACTCGTACCGATGGAAGAGTTAAGGATCGGGTGGAATAGGTGCAGCAGCTCAAAAAGACGAGTTATTCTAAATTTCAATAAAAAAAAGTCCAAAAATCTTATAATTATTAATTAGTGTTCAAAATTCTTTATTATTTTTTTAAAAATGTGCCTATTAGTCTTAAATTAATTACTGATATATTTTATTGTTAAAAATAATTAAGTAACAAACACATAAACACATTTTAAGTGACGTTTTTAAAATTAATAGAATTATTAGTAACCTTGAAAATTAGTAACCTACCTCCAGTTATTAATAATAATAATAAAAAAAAATACCTCTACCTCATACGGTTCCCTCAAATCATCGATAATCCAATGAAACTTGTAAAAATAATTTAAAATGAAGTTCTAAATTTATGGGTATTAATAATTTAAAATGGGTTGTGATTGAAGTTAAATGATAACGTTAGATGGTTTGAGATTATTCAGTTAGTATTAGGATTATTAATTATCGGAGATTGTCTCTATCGTCGTGGGTGGGGTATTAATTTTTTGGTTGGGGGATTAAGGGACGTATGTGACTGTTTTTTTTTTTAATTTTGTTATTTTAAAAATGCCACTTAAAAATGTATATATTCATGTGATAGACAAATGACTAATTTAAAAAAAAATGGTTAACTAAAAAACTTATAATCAATGTACACATTTTAAGAAAATAATAAGAACATTGTGTAACAATTAATAAATATAAGATATTTATATATTTTTATTAAACACTGTATGATCTTTAGAATCTTTCACTCATTATTATTGTGTTTTTTAAGTTCTTAGTCGTGAGAAATCGGGTTAATTAATTAAAAAAATTATATTATTTTAATATTTTTGTTTTTATTAAATATTTGTTTTAGGAAGTAACAAAAACGTGATAAAATATTTAACAAATAAAAATAAAATTTAATTTAAAATTATTTAAGAAAAATCAACGATAATAATATTTTAACATAAAATTATTTATATCTAAAATAATATAAAAAAATATTTAATTAAAATTGTTATTCGAGTACTAATTTCTTGTTTATTAAATGTAAAGATAAATATGAAATCTTTGATACTCTAAGTTCTTCAAAAATGTTACCTATAAATAGTTTGTTTTATTTGTGTAAAATATAGAGAAAATGAATTAAAGAACATCCATAAAAAAAATATAAAAAGTCATTTTGTGAGTTATCTTGTAAGTTACTATTTAAAAAGTAAAATTTGTTCTTTATTTATATGTAATATTTTCTATATTATGTGTGAGAGTTATTTCTTTTATTATAATATATATTAGAATTGTTATCTCATTATAACTAGAGAAATAAATATTGTAATTCTTATTTTACAATAATAAAATCCTCTTATATTTGTTCGTGATTTTTTTGCCTTAATTTATTCGGAATTTTTCACGTAAAATATTTATATTTATTTTATTTTTATTATTTTTAATTTTATTTAAGTTGTATGTTAAATTCGACTTGATAATTTTTAGCAAGAAAACATATTATTAAGCTACATATTTTCTAACAAATTTCCTCATTTTTGATAAAAACCCCTAGCTGCCTTATCATCCAAACCGCAGCCTCATTTAATTCGCTTCAAACTATAATTGAACAAGTCCACCAAGTAATTATTGTGATAAGTTTTTAATAGGTTCATTATCTTATCACAACTAAAAGAATTATGAAAACAATAATAATTTATTAATTATAAATTTATTTAATAATAAAATTATTTATATATAATCAATAATATAAATAAAATTAATATTATATATATTCTTATTATATAATAATAAAATATTTGTAAGAATATGATTATCTTTTAATATTGCAATTGTGTCTAATCTATGTAGCTTACTTTTTTTCAATAGTTAAATTGAGGAAGCACTCATTTTGAGTAGTAACAATTGATAAAATTAAGAATAAACTCAATCACCTGAGTTATTATGAGATTCTCATAGTTTACTTTTTTTTATAATAAACTCTAATATATATATATATAATTGCACCATAAAACTCTAGCTATCTTTAAATTTTTTTTTATATACAAATAAGATTGAAATGGATGAAAATTAAATTCATGTCCAAAGAGGAGGGTTCTTTTAAAAATTTTATCAAGTGTAATTGGTGTGTTGAATTTGTGTTCCTCATATCACATTAAATATTAGTTTAATTTTATAATATAATTTTCTTTATCAATAAAGTTTTACTTTTAATATATTTGAACATATGTTTTTTACATATTTAAAAATACAATATATCTTTATTTTTTTATAACAAAAAATATTTTATCTAAAAGATGATTAAAACTAATATTATTTGAATAATTGTGTCAGATAAAAATTTGTCGGCATGTTTTATAAGTTGTAAGTTTGAAACCTCAACCACTAAACCTCTTTTTCTCAAGAACAGTACCACTCAACGCCGATAAATCTTATTTCCCCATTCAAGAATTGTGAAGCCCATCTAATATATATGTCCTTTGATTGAAGCTCTAAAGTCATCTCTCTCAACGCAGGACAGAACCTTATATATCAATTATATAATGACACAGTACTACATCCCAATATGGCTCTTGTTAACTCAAATATTTGTAATTAATTTTAAAATAACAAGTGCTAAAGTTCCAGCCATCATAGTATTTGGTGACTCAACTGTGGATGCAGGAAATAACAATGTAATTCCCACACTCCTAAAGAGTAATTTTAAACCTTATGGTAGAGATTTTACAGGTGGTCAACCAACTGGAAGGTTCTCTAATGGCAAAATTCCTCCAGATTTCGTTTCTGAGTATTTTGGGTTAAAACCAACTGTTCCTGCCTATTTGGATCCTTCCTATAACATTTCTGATTTTTCCTCTGGTGTTTGCTTTGCCTCTGCTGGAACTGGCTACGACAATGAGACCTCTAACGTGCTTGTAAGTTATATTTTTCAATGACATTTGAGTTTCTAATTTGCTTCTGCTTCATAAAACATATATAAAAGTTCTTATATGACTTATAAAACACATGATTTTGTGCTAACATTTTAGGATACGTTTTCTTCTGCTTTTGAAACCTTGTAAAAGCATGTTTAATAACAAAAAAAGATTGCTAAAGGCGCTTTTCATGGTTCATAAAGCACAATTCATGCTTCATCGATCTTAAAACAACTTTTTCTTCTAAAACAACTTAATTTTTAACACAATTTGACTTTAAAATCGTAGGATAAAGTTTTTCCAAAAGCGTGCATGTACCTTTCACAAAAACAAACATTTTAACACAATCATAAGAATGCTTAACCCATTTTGACTTTATGTTTATTGGCACTGTTAACTGTCATGAAATTACACACGTATATATATATATATATGTGTGTGTACAGAATGTGATACCTCTATGGAAGGAAGTGGAATACTACAAAGAATACCAGAACAAATTAAGAGCCTATCTTGGTCATAGAAAAGCAAACAAGATTTTAAGGGAGGCACTATACTTGGTAAGTTTAGGGACAAATGACTTTCTTGAAAATTACTATATTTTACCCAGCAGGCAGTCCCAGTTCACCATTCAACAGTACCAAGATTTTCTTGTTGGGCTTTCTGGGAATTTCTTAAAGGAAATCTACAATCTTGGTGTTAGAAAAATATCACTCACTGGTGTACCTCCTATGGGTTGTTTACCATTGGAAAGAGCTACAAATTTGTTGGGTGATCATGAATGCATAGAGGAGTATAACAATGTTGCTTTTCAATTCAATGACAAGTTGAAGTCTATGGTCACAAAGTTGAATAAGGAACTTCCTGGTCTTAGATTGGTGTTTACAGATAACACTTATGATTTGATTTATCAAATTATAAAAAACCCTGCTTCATTTGGTAAGTGATCGATTCTCTCAACTTATTTATTTTAAATTTCTTGCCGTCAGAAATTCAGAACATAAACACTAAATTTCTGAAACTAATGGGTACACACTCAGAGACACAGTTCAAACTCATACTATTTCACTAGTTAATGAGGATGAATTGCATTGATTACCAACTACTAAACCAGTTTTTATTTGATTGATAATGATATTTGTCCTCCCATGTACAGACAAATAATTTAATAATATAGTTATTTTATTAAAATTAAATATATGTATAAATTATAAATAAATAATTTAAATAATAAATAATAATTATGATACGTGTATGTATTGCAGTTTTTTTAAGATAATTTTAGTAAATGTTTAAAAATGAGAAAATTTATCTTTCAAAATATAACAATTAAATAATAATAAATTTACATCACATTTTATTATTTTATTATTTAATAGATTTTAAAATGTTTCAACAAAAAATAATTATTCTGGATAAAAAATTAAAAAAATAAATATTCTTTTTCGTTTACTTCAGTAGGTTTCTCTCTCTTTTTTTTCTTTTCTCTTTCTTTCTCAACTATCCTTCATCTCTTGTTCTATGCTCTATTTTTATTCTCTTTCTTAAGTCACTTTCTTTTTTACTTTTCTCAGTTATAATGTGAATTACAATTAAAAGGCTTATAATAAAGACAATAAAACAAAAAAATAAAAAACTTTTTTAGAAACGAAGCACAGAAAAACTTATCCCTTTAACTACCGGTGGCTAATTTAAAACTTTTCAAGCATTCATAGTGAAAAGTGGGTGGCTTTAGTAAAAAACTTTAATTGAATGTTTAAAAGACAAACAACTAGACACCTACTCGTGCACATGGCTATGCTGTAAAAAAAAAAAAGTTATAACTCAATCCCAATTCCTAAATCAGACCAATTTTTTTGTTTCTTTCTAATATTATTGCATGACTGCTTTTTTGAAAATATCAAAATAATGGAAATAAGAGAACGGGACTCAGTGAATATATATATATATATTCAAATTATTATAAAAAAAATAAATATAATATTATTTGATTGTATGACAGGATTTGAGATTGCAGAGATAGCATGTTGTTCAACAGGGACATTTGAGATGAGTTATTTATGCAGTCAGAAAAGTCCATGGACATGCTCAGATGCAAATAAATATGTATTTTGGGATGCTTTTCACCCAACTGAAAAAACCAATAAGATTGTTACAGATCATTTGATAGCTTTACTTTTCGAAAAGTTTCTTTATTGATTCTTATTTTATTCATCAATTCTATATTGCTCTTGCATAACTCATAAGAATATGTACAAAGTCTTATTGTTGTGTACTCCTTATTTTTGCATTATCATTAAAGCAAATTAAATTGTTGTTCTGTTTATTGCACATTTATAAGATTCAAATTGTTTACTGCATAATGTTAATTTTATTCATAATCAATAGGAAACAACAAAATTAGATCAACAAAGAAATGCTGAAAAATTAAAATGTATTTGAAAATATTAAAGGCAAAATTAATATCCATTGGTTATCTTAGTGTAACATATATAAAATAATTTTGATGATTTTAATCATTATATTTTTTCTCCTTTATTCAACTTTTTGAAATACTTTTCTCTTCGATTATATACAATTTCCTACTATTAAGATTCATTTTGATCTAATTTAAGTTTTTTCAACATAAAAGATAAAAAAAAATTAACAATAAATGATTAAAGTATTTAAATTTGTAACAATAAGATGAAAGTATATTTTTTAAGATTTAAGTAAAATATTTAATGTATCTAATTTATAAAAGTAAAGTTATTAAAATATTATGTATATAGAATCACTTTCAAGATTGAAGTTTCAATTGCAATTAGTTAACACCTAAGACGAATCTATTTATCATAATTTCGTGATATATCATAAGTGATATGGCACAATATTTTTCAATAAATATAGTTAGATCTAAATAATTATATCAATTAAAAAACTAACACGTAAGCTATAATTATCATATAAAAGTGTGCTAAAATTTCTAGGCGGCCTTGCTACTTTTAAACCTGCATTGATAGCTACCGATGAATGACAAATAATATGAAGAATACTTCTAACTATAAAATAGATTTATGTTAATGTAGTCACAACTTATATGATACAAGATGACGAGATAATAATGAAAAAAAAATTATTAGTTTCATCCTATTATATTCTATCACTTAAGACATATTTTAACCTTTTTCCTTGTCATAATCAAACATAATCTATACAAGGAGATTGGAGGAGAGTAACATTTTAAGCCACCACTTAAATTGTTTCATATAAGACTCAAACTCAATACCATTGCCTTGCAGGAGGAGGCGTGCAAGACTGTGTTATATATGTATCGGATTCACTATACATTAATTACAACTTAGGATGAGAAGAATTTTCATTAAAGATGATACATAAACACTATAGCCCTTCACATATCTGTAAGACTAAGAATACTTGTTTTTTTTCATTTTTTTTTCCTTTTCTTGCTTTAGAAACTACTCTTTTTTTTGTTTGTTTAAAAAAGAAAAAAAAAGAAACTCTTTTAGTATGAGATAACACTGAATTAAAAAAAAAATTGAGTTTGAATATAAAAAAACAAAAACCATAACATATAAGAGCTTACTTAACAGGGTTGGGAAGGAAAAAAAGAAGAAGAACCAAGTTCTAAGTGGCTAGAAATTTTCTGAGTGTCAAAATTAAATTTGGGTGGAGATATTACCGTTGCTAACCTAGTTCAGAGGTATCGAAAATAAATTATAATTGGAAAATATAACAGGTTTTTAATTATTTAAATATATGCTAGTACTTAATAAAATTGGTTTAGAGAAATAAGTGGATATAAATTTTCCATTTACTAGGAAGTATAGAGTGAGGTATTTATTAGTCAGGAACCTCTCACCTTCATTTTAGTTGGAAAGCTTTCAATTCTTGAAGCTAATCTTCCAAGCACGATCTTGTCACTTTCCCTGTAGAAAATCTATATTGATGTTAGACTAAGTAATAATGTTGTATTTCAATTTAATAAAATGTAAATTTTATATATTTTTTAAATATAAATACCTAACATATAATAAAGATAAAGTAATGTGATTGGAAAGGTAACATTTGGATAAAATATAATTTAAAAAAAAAATATATAAATATTTGACGTATAATAAAAAGATAAAATAATGTCATCGATGAGATATATACATCTAAAATAATAAATACAATATCTTATTTCATTATTATTATTATGTTGTGAGTTGTAACCTTGTGATATATACATGTTTTTATTAACTTGCTGTTCCTTTTTAATTTTATAATAATTATAAATATTGATTATTTTTTTAGATAATTTTTTTACATATAAACTTATCTTTAAGTTTATTATCAAGTCTATTATTAAATAAAATCGAGGAAACGTTAGAGTTTCGTATATTCGTTATTTAAATATTTATTTTATAAACATCTTACATAGAATTGAATTTATTCATTCATTAGTCTTGACAATATTTAAATTATTATTTTTTAAATATTTATTTAAATTTAAATCAATTTATAAAATTATCAATTAGATTTTTATTAAATGTAATTATATGTATTTTAAAAATAACTAAAAAATTAACTTTGGGTAATTGAATTTTTAAAAAAGTAACTGATATTTGTACATTTTCATTATCACTCATATATATATATATATATATATTAATGTTAACCTACTGAATGATGCTGAATAAAAATTATTATCATCGGCATTAGAGGGAGCTGCAGAGGTATTCAACCATTATTAAAAGGTAATAACATTATTCAGCCATTAATTTGGGTAATCAGTAGCGTTCAATAAGGGACTTTCATTTTGAGATTAATTTATGATGAGATTTATTTTCTAAACTCTTATATTTAAATCAAATAATTTGCATGAATAATCATGATTATTTAAATTTAATTATTTAATTTTAAAGAATTTATTTTTATTGAACTTATATTTGATTTTTTTATTTTAGAATTTGTTAATTAATTTGATATAATTAATATATGTTTTGAATTATCTAATTAGAATTATTCATTATTAAATTTATTTTAAAACATATACATACACTTTTATTTTTGTTCTAACTATTTTACGGTTATTCCATAAATATGTTTAATTAACGAAGAGCTAATTGAAATATTAGTCTAATATTATTTTATACCAATCTTGAAAACTATACAAACAGAGTAATAATTCGTAATTAAGATACATCAAGATATCATCTTAAGGAGATATTATAAGACCGTATTTGTATTTAAATATTTAGTTTTCATAGTAAAAAATTATGTAATATATTGAATCAGTCGTTTTTCTCTTAGGCCATGATTGTGACTTAGATTGTTTTATCTAAAAATATCGTATTTTATTATTTAATATTTACACTTTATATTTGTATGCGATTATATGTCTGATCGTTTTGTTTAAATTATTAAATTATAAATTGATAAAATTTAAATTATTTCTATTATATAAGAAATTTTAAATTCAATTTTTTTTAACAAATTTAATGTGTGTATATATTTGAAGTAAAATGAATAATCATTTATAATAAGATTTACAAGTTATCAAATTAAAAATATCTAAAAGGTCGTGAATTTAAAAAGATCTTTACACAAGATCACTTATAATCTATTTAGTTATAGCTGCTTGATTCCAAAGTTTAGGTATCATCTAATAATTATATACAATGAAAATTAACTTAGAAGTAGTGGAATAATTTCATCCAAATATTGTTGTAGTTGCTTCCCAAGATTGGAATTCGATTTGCCCAACATATAGGAAAATGATATTATTTTGACAATCTCCTCCAATTATAACATTCTTAAATTTTATAACTTTGGTTAAATCAATTAATTGTGAACGTCAAGGCTCCTGCTTCTACTTCCTCTGCTATATTGGTTCTAATGCTTTTAATTTTCCTATATATACTCCTAATACGTCACTAACTTCATCTCTTGCCAGCCAGTCATGTTAGCATTTACAAAGCTTCCATCCACATTGAATTTAATGAACCTGTCCATCGGTCTAATCCGATGATCATCCAAGATACTTGTATTGGGATCCCCATATTTTACACTCTCATATGGAGTTGTTATGTCTTGATTCATGAAATTTTCAAAGAATCTTTTTTCTTTTTAATTGATAGTTAATAAATAAACATAATCATCTTTTATATGTGTTAAAAAATTTTCAAAGAATCTTTTTTCTTTTTAATTGATAGTTAATAAATAAACATAATCATCTTTTATATGTGTTAAAGAATTTATACTCGCGGAATCGAATATCAGATCCAATTTTGGTTACATAAATTAATAATAATAGATAACAATAAAATAAATAAGTAGTAAGAAATTAAATGGCACATAATGATTTAAGTGGTTCAATTTTTTAATATGAAAAGTCTACTCCACTGACGACGACACAAAGTAAAATCCACTAATAATTAAAAGGAGATACAAACACCAATTTTTAGAGCTTCATAAATTATACCAAATTCCAAAATCGACCCACAAAATATCCCCTTTAATTTACTGGTAATATATATAGCAAGATAAATTAACAAACTTGCTATTAAATCAAATATTACCGTACAAATGAGAAAAATACTACAAATGACAGCTGAAATGGACAGTTTTGTCCTTGGGTTGATTTTCTCTGCTCTCTTAGTTGGTTACTGCTGGTTTTCTTCTTCCTTGACTGCTGCTGCACTTCTTCTCTATAATTGCTTTTCTCTCGTGCCACAAAAAACCCTCTGCTCTCAATTTTCTATTTTAACTGCAGCTTTCTATATGTTTTCTGCAGCTGCTCTGTTATTCACGCAGCAAAGAGCAAAATATATATTAATTGAAGGTAAGGGTTTTAATATGGACAGATGGACTTTGGTTTTGGGCCAAATATAACAATATGGAATCGTCAAAACAAAGAAATTGTTATTATGGGTCATCAAAATGAGTGTCATACTTTTCATCATCAGTTTAGAGACTATAGTTTACAAAATGAAACTTGAAAATGTTCCAACAGTTTCCTTCCTGAACATTTTGGATGGAACTCCTACGGTTGGCATTATCATTATTATTATTTGGTCCTTTCTAAGTCTAGAAATTTTTAAAATTGAAATATTCGGGTTGGGCAAACCAACCAACATGTAATATTTTATTATTTTTTTTAAATCATAATATATTTTTTTGGGTTAGTTGGTTGAGTGCGTGAGCTTTGGTTGCAAACTGAGAAGAGTTGTTATATTTTGAAAATTTGCAATAAAAACTTATATGTAAAATGTATTTTAATTTTATTATATTTATATATTATAATATTTATTATATTTTATCATTTGTTATTTTTCTTAAATTATTATAATTTTTATTATAGATTTATCGATTCATAATAAACATTTAATTTCCATAAAAAGCATATATAAATTCTATATTGGGAACTAATTTTAGACGAAGATTATATAAATTCGAAATCGTAAGTCCATAACTGTAAGTTGATTTGAAGGTTAATCTTTTTAGAGTTATAGGCAAGTCAAAAACTAGAATGGTTGGGTTGGGTTTAGGAGTGTCCATGGTTTGGTTCGGTTCAGTTTTGTCAAAAAACTTTTTAACTAAATCGAACCAGATCGGACCATTTGACTATCCAAAATGTTGTAACCGAATAATTTGGTTAACGATTTTGAATAATTAATAATACATAAATATGATTCAGTTTAATATGATATAATCTAATAGGATATATGTTAGGAGAATCACAATTTCAATTCGAACTTAATAAAGCTCTAAACATCGGAATTAAACCTATTCTCCTTCTTTGTGTGAGTCTTTTAGGAAACAAATAAATAGAGCTTAAAATGAAACATACACAAAATCAACACAAGCAATTTACGTGGAAAAACCTTCCCGGTGTAGGAAGGAAACAACCACGACACTCCTCTCCAAAACTTCCACTATCAAGAAACAATTGTACAACAGTTCTCTCTAGGTAAAACTAGAGGCAAACAATCAACAACATCATCAAGAATACACTTTTTGGAAACTAACAATTATTTCAAGAAGAATGGAGAAATCTAACCCAATTCGTAGTCACTTTTCACTGCTCAGAATTTCTCAAACCGGTGAGCCAAATTCAAATCCAAATCCCACCACACAGATTAAAGAGTCTTGAGTCGTGAACCTGCTTGCAAAATGTCAGCTTAATCGGACCACAAACGGCCTTCGATCGGAACACTTGGTGAAGATTTGGGCTGAGAGAAAAGCGAAAAGCGAGAGCGATTTTTACCAACTGCCTTCTTTGCTTTTGCTGCACACGTTTTTCTTTGCAGAATTCTGCACACAATAAACCCTAAATGGGTTTATTAATTAAAGAAATGAAATGACACAATTGCCCTTCTTACTCCATGGGCTTTTAAGCCACATGGGCTTCACTTGGGCTCCTCCAAATAAGAGGAAAACCCAACAATACAATCAAATGTGATGCTCATTCATTATCATACATAGATAGATATTATTGTTAAATACATAAAATGTTATCAAAATCTAAAATAAAAAAAATTAGACATGAAGAAATGAATTCCAAATATCTTATTTACATAGAATTCTTAAACATATACAAACATCCAAACTCACAATCAACAACAATACATCATTAGATAATAATATTTAAAACTTACCTATTATTAATCATCAATGATCATTGTAGTATCTTTAATGAACTCTACAATCAAACAAAATCAACATCTTCATATATCTCTAGGTCATCATTGTATTCTGGTAAGAGGACATAGTCATTATTAATGAAAGAACATAACCAATTTTGACTACATACTAATGCCTCTACTATTTTAGGATTCAAAGAACTCCTAAATGGATTAAGAATGCACTCTCTTGTGCTAAAAACGGATTCTGATGTAACAGTTGAAACTTGGATTGCTAACACATCACGTGCAATGAGAGAGATGATAGAAAACCTAAAAGAATTTGCCCTTCACCATTTCAATATATCAAACTTATCCAACATGACATTTTCACATAGGGTGTTCAAATATTTCTCAACCTTAGTCTTCAACTCCAAACTATTTTTCTCTTCTAAGCGTTTAAGAAATTTCAACTTTCTTGCTTCGTCAGATAAAGGAATCCTTCCTATTACATTTTGTGATCGAGTCATATTAGATTGAAAATCATTTCCATGCACCAACATATATTAAGCTTTGAAAAAATTCATAAAAGTATTTTTGACATTATCTCTCAATTTTTGAACAATTTCTACATCATAAATCTCTTCAAATAAGAATTCCAAATACTCTAATTTGTACCTTGGATCAAGTAGAAATGCAACATACAACATTTTATTAGTCTTATCTACATTTCCCCAATACTTCTCAAATTTTTTTTTCATGCTAGTAGTCATATTTTTCAACAACAAGTCATCGGAACCACACCATGTAATTATTTGAAATTGAATGTTATGCAGTATTGTAAAATATAAATTTGATTTGGTACATAAAGATGCACTGAATACTAAAGTATAGTCATAAAAAGTCTTCAAAAACTTGAGAAAAATACTAACATTCTTCCAATCATCTAATGTTGGAGGCCCAACATTCGATCGCTCCTCATGAAAATAAGAAATAAAGTTTGTTCCTTCCTCTTCTTCAAGATGATCAAATGCTTTTTGAAAATATAAAGAAGATTTTAACATTAGATATGTGGAGTTCCATCTTGTAGGCACGTCTAGTACGACACTTCCTTTGGACTCAATATTTTCCTTAATAGAACAAATTTAAAACTTTTGTAATCTCAAAGGAGAGGATCTAACATATCTCACAGTGCAACGAATACTCATAATAGTACTATGAAGATCTTTAAGTCCTTCTCTTACAATCAAATTCAAAATGTGAGCACAACATCGCACATGAAAGAACTCTCTACTTATAACAAGTCCATCATTCCAAATTTTTAGCATCCTTTTCAAGTATGACACAATATTATCATTTGAGGAAGCATTATCAAGTGTTATGGTGAATACCTTACATATACCCCAATCACGCAAACTCTGTTCTATCACTCTCCTAATTGTATCACCTTTATGATTCTCAACTTAACAAAAGTTTATAATTCTCTTTTGTAATTTCCAATCTTTGTCAATATAATGAGTGGTTAGACAAATATAATTAATATTTTGAATTGAAGTCCAACAATCACTAGTAAGACAAACTCTTTGCTTTTCACTTATGAAAAAGTTCCTCAAACTTTTTTTCTCATCTAAATAAAGTTGAAACACATCTCTAGAAATTGTTTGACGAGATGGCACATGAAACTTATGACAAATTTCAGCTATAAAATCTTTAAATCCCTCACCCTCAACAAACCATAAAGACAATTCATCAATAATAATCATTTTTTCGAAAGCAACTCTAGCACATTTTGCATCAAATGATACAACAACTAATTTATGAGTTTTCGTATCACCATATCTTTTTTGTGTTTGAAAACTTAACATTTTTTGTCCTTTATCTACTTCTTTAGGAATCTTCTTACATAAATTTTTGAAGCGATATATCATTGAAGTAGTTCTATTCCTTGTGGGATGAGCAGTATAACTTTTTTTACAATAATGACATGTAGCTTTAGGATTTTCCACATCATAGGGTAAAATATATGAAAAATGATTTCATATTTCTGACCTAAAAGTTTTTGGTTTCTTCATATCATATTTGTTATCGGGGTGAACATTACTTACTTCTATTCTTTTTTTTGAAGACGAGTCATTTAAATTTTGTGGTGGATTTTTCATTTCATTTGGATGAATTTCAAGTTCAATGTCTTCACTCATAGACATAGTAAAGTTTGGAAATTGACTTGGTCCAATAAACTCATGTAAATCATCACCTATATATAGAATATAGATCAATACATATTCTTAATATATTAAAATATTACCTGTTGTACTTAATCAAAAATCATTTCAAAACTAAAATAACTAATTGGAGCAGGATAGAGAGATTATGATATCAACATGATAAAACATTATCTAACATTTTATTATTTTCCTATCTTTAGTTGAATGTCAAAAATTACCACATTTATAAACAATTAGGGGTCACAATTTCTAACTTGACACGAATATAAATACATAATAGGGATGAACAAATCATGGACAAAAAACATGATTGTATTATAATTCATCGCTATTATTTTATAAATTTAAATTCACATCATTACTTATTATTAGAAATTAATTACCAACACATGAACACATATAATGGACCCAACATGTTAACATGACACGAATCCAATATACAAACACAACACAATCCCAACAAACAAACACAATACAAACCCAACAAACATTGGGTTTCTTGTAAGATAATCTGCAGATTTTGCACTTAGTCATCTGATCCTCTCACAAAAGCTATTCAAACATTAGATTCTAATTGAGGAAAAAAAAGTACTACCAATAGACCACATACTTATTTCGTGATTTTCGTCCATGGTTGTCATGACACGACGCAACGCGATGAGAGGTGGCTAGCTGGTGGTGGAAGCGACGCGAGAAACAGTGGCTTATAGTGACACAGACAGCCAGACCCCGAGCCCGTACACAGAGCGACAGAGGAAATGAGAGTTGCTAGAGTTAGGGTTAACGGCTTAATGCCTTAACTCGAAAACAAATTATATATATACCCCTTTATGCGACCGATTTATATACAAAATTTAATTATTTAATAAAATTGGTCTGGTCTGATCCGATCTGATCGGTTTACAATTTTTATAATCGGACTAGATTGGACCATTTTATTTACAAAACTGCTCGGTTCGGTCTGACCGGATCTATTTTTCGATTTAAACCGGTTTGACCTGATTTTTTGACACCCCTAATTAAGTCATGTTCCTCTCGATAAAATATTTTTATTAATTTTTAATTTTTAATATTTTTGAAGTTAAAGTAATACATTTGAACCCACTTATGTTACAATAAAATTATTATTATTATTATTATTATTATATAAGTAAATAAAAAATAAAATAATTGATATGATTTTTTGCATTTTTGAAAATATTTTATATTTATCTATCATATAAAATATAACTTTGTTTACTACTAAATATTTTACAACATAAAGTTTGATTGGTGTCAATTCCCATATGAAATAAATTATGACTTCGACCCAATTTGACTCCTAAATTTTTTATCATGGCTTCACCTCTAGTTATATGTCTGTTAAGGTTTTACTTTTTTTAAAATCGTCAAGATAAGATTGAATTATAAAATAACTAAACAACCAAGAAAATCGCACATATCTTTATCTATTTTTTATACATGTATATATTATCATTTTCTATTCAATTTTCATCACTCTATAAATATTATATCCATTTTAGTTTTTAAAATATCAACATCATATTCTAATTAGTCCAAACAACAATTTTATTTTAAATTTAACGGAAGTTAAGCTTTTGTTTTTTTTCTCTTGCATGTGATCTGCACATGCCTATGACATAAGGATAAAGTGTAATTTTATTTTTTAACATTAATATTTTTATTTTATATTTCAAAAGCTCTTATAAAATATTCATAAAAAAATGTACTTCTACTTTTTATTTTCGTCTAGAATTTAGTATTCAATATACTCGTGTTCTCATTTTTATATGAATTATAATTAATTATTTAATCAATAATCTGAGTATCACATAGAAATAAAATAAAAAATTTAGGGGTAAAGAAAATATCAATAAAAACAAATATATTATTTTTTTTACTTATTTCTTATTTTATTTTATTTTATCTAGCTAATTGATTTTTGGTGTAGAAATCAAATAGGAGTTGCTAAACTTTCATTGATGGGTTTTTATAATGATAAATAAAATAATTGTGTTAAAATTATATTTTTAATTTTATTTTTATGTTATAGTCATGTGTAAGTTATATATGAAAATAAGTAATATAAATTTATTTTAGGTTAAATATAATAAAAAATAATATTTGTACAGATTTGATTAGGATTTTGATATTAAAGAATAAAATAAATATAATATTTATATAAAGATAAAAATTAAAGAAAAAGATAGTATAATTAAAGATGATTGGTGTATTTAATATGAATATATAACATGTAAAATCAATTTTCTTCTTTAAGATTCACTCATTAATTAATAATAAATTAATTTTTAAATAGTTAAACAATAAATTAATAAATAAAAATCAATATTTAGTAAAAAATAAATTTGGGATCTATTGTATCAATTTAAGTATCGTTTGGTTTACGAAATGAAATCGAAATGAGAATAAGGATAAAACGTAATTGATTGAAAACAATTTTGTTTGGTTCAACCATTAGAATTAAATAATGAATTAATATTATAGTATTTAATTTACAATTGAAATGTAATGGAAAAATACATATGTTATCTTAATATTTTTATATTTAATTAATTTTAAATAATATTATTTAATTATTATTTTTTATTATAAAATAAATTTAAGATGAGAATGAAATCATGGTTATTTAAGAAAAAAAAAAGAATTATGATATTTTATCTTATAAAAATTTATTCCATTTTATTTATACTTTTCAATAAAAATTAAATATGATTTTATTCTTTTCCATTAAACGATCGTATTAATGTTATTGGAATTCGTAATTCGGAATTCGGTATTTTTTAACAAATTTCGCCGAGAGGTCCTCAAATATGTTTTGTCACTAGCGCGTCCCCTTTACCGACGACTAGTTTTTTCAAAATCACATGTGTGCTGATCAAAACAGGTAGAGGTATGGGCTTTTCTTTATGAAGCTGAGTACTACTTTCAACTCTCCGTTGGGTAAGGTATAGAGACTGATGACTGATGAGATGCCTTGGAAATTTTGTTACTTCAATGGTAGGAGCTTTAATTGGAAAGAAAATACTTTGTTTGCCACATACAGCCATCAAACATCATCTTCAACTCTACTCTTCAAGAGCAGGCATTACATGCTTTACTATCATGGTGAGTAAAGACCCATCTTCTATTGTCGCCACACTTACACTTTCTGAGAAATTAGTATCCTACTTTCTCGGTGCTCAGGTACATGCCTGTGTAATTAAGTTGGGACGGAGTAAAGATATCTTCTTGCATAACAATTTGATCAAAATGTATATAAAATGTGGGAGTTTGATTGACGGGTTTAAACTGTTCGACGAAATGACTGACAGAAACCTTGTTTCTTGGACTTTGATGATCTCGGGTGCAGTTCAAAAAGGTAAATTTGAATTGGGTCTGGATGTTTATATGGATTTGATAAAATGTGGGTTGAGACCAAATGAGTTTTCTATCGGTAGTGCCATGAAGGCATGTGCTGAGGCTGAAGCATATGAATTTGGTACAAGTATTCATTGTTTAGCTTTGAAAATTGGGATTGTACAAAACTTTTTTGTGTGTGGTTCTATTTTGAACATGTATGCTAAGATGCAGGACATTCAATCTGCTGAAATGGTGTTTGAGGCAGTGACTGATGTTGACATTGGATGTTTGAATACTATGATTGGAGGGTATGTGCAATGTGGCTATGGCATTGAGGCATTGAACCTTGTTTCTTTAATGATATATAGGGTTATAAACATGGATCAATACACCTTTTTCAATGCTCTAAAGGCCTGCTCTATTGTGGGGAATTTAGATTTTGGGAAACAGCTTCATGGGCTGATCATCCGAAGTGAGGAATGTAGTACTTCATTAATGAATTGCTTAATGGATATGTACAGTAAGAACAGTGAGAAGGACTCTGCTTTTAATGTTTTTAATATGATAGAGAAGAAAGATGTAATATCATGGAACACTGCATTTAATCTCTTTGAACAAAGTGAGGATGTGAAAAAAATTGGCAGCTTGTTCAATGAGTTTATGCTAGCGAGTATGAAGCCTACACATGTTACCTTTTCAATATTTTTCAGGCTATGTGGGGAGCTACTTCGTCATAATCTTGGGTTTCAATTCTACTGTCTGGCCTTGAAATTTGGATTTCAAGATGATATTAAGGTCATTAGCTCACTAATTAGTATGTTTGCTAGATTTAAAGCTATGGAGGTGGTACATCTGTTGTTTGACAACATGCTTACGAGGAACACAGCAACCTGGAATGAATTGATTTATGGGTATAACTTAAACCACTATTACATGCAATCTCTGGATATTTTTGTTAGTTTCTATAGATCCGGAATTAAACCAAATGAATTTACTTTTAGTAGCATATTGGAAGCTTGTTGTGGACATGAAAACCACCAAATGGTTAGGCAGATTCATGGTGCTATAATAAAGTCTGGTTTCTCATCTAATGGTCATGGTTGTAGCTTACTAATTAATGCTTATGTCAAGTTTGGGCTTCTCAAAGAATCTTTTGAAGTTTTTACTGGGATGGAGAGAATAGATATGGTGTGTTCGGGAACTATGGTATCTGCATTGGTGCATCAGGGACATGTTGATCGAGCAATCAGATTTCTCAACTTTTTAATGGAATCAGGTGTAAAGCCTGATGAGTTTATTCTAGGAAGTATCTTAAACTGTTGTGCAACTATTGCAGGTTATCATCTAACTAGATCTGTCCATTCGCTTTGCATGAAAACTGGAATTGATCAAGAAGTACATGTTGCAAGTGGAATTGTGGATGCTTATGCAAAATCTGGAGACATCAAGAGTGCAAAGATGGCCTTTAATGAGTCTTCAATATCAAATGATGTGGTCATATACAATACTATGATCATGGCTCTTGCTCATCATGGTCTTATCATTGAAGCAATGGAAATTTTTGAGAGAATGAAGTTGGTTAGTTTACAGCCTAGCCAAGCCACATTTGTGTCAGTCATATCAGCATGCAGTCATATGGGTCTTGTTGATCAAGGTTGTTCTCTGTTCAAATCAATGATTTCATTTTACAAGATGGAACCTTCTTTGGATGTTTATGGTTGCGTAGCTGACATGCTTTCGAGAAATGGATACCTCGATTCTGCTAGGAAGGTAATTGAGTTGATGCCCTATACTCCTTGGCCGGCTATACTAAGGTCCGTGCTAAGTGGCTGCAGGATACATGGGAATACAGAGATAGGAGAATGGGTAGCTAAGAAGTTGCTGGAACTTGTTCCAGAAAATGATGCACCTTATCTACTTTTGTCAAAGGTTTATGCTGAAACAGGTGGTTGGGAAGATGCTAGTGAAGTAAGGAGGGCAATGACTGGAAAAGTTCTTTTGAAAAACACAGCATATAGTAGGGTTGAGATGTAGCAACCTACACCTACATGCTGTTCCGAATCTGGCTGCTGCCCAGACATAACCGAACAACTAAGTAGTCTGTGTCTAAAATATCATGTACAGATTCTACATAATTGAGTTGACATTAAAATAACATGCTAGTTGTATATATATATATATATATATATATAGCATGCACATGTGTTACATATACATATTGTAAGTTCATTTGTATACAGAATGTCTATAAAATAGATATACATATATATACATATTATGTATAAGTTAATATATTATTTTAGAGCTAATTCATTACCTACCATGTTTACTTGCTATTGGGACTTCAAATCACAACCAAGTGAAAAATTGATTTCAGTTTGTCATTCTTGGGATTTCGAAGCTAAAGATATTGTTCTTTACATTGTCATATCTGCGACAACATCTACATGCTTTTAGATCAGTGGAGATCATGATCAACACTTGTACACGCTTACTAACAAAACAACACTTCCCTTTACTCTTGAGTATAATTAAATTTTATTAAATATTTATTATTCCTTTTAGCTCTTATTGATTTTGAATGTGAATTATTGAAACAAGAAAAGTGGACATGAATCTTCTAATATTGCACACTTCTCTTTAATGTCTTATAAAATGTTTTGTAGTTCTTCTAAAGTCTTGACCTTAATCTTCAATGCTCAAAAATGTAAGAATGGTGGCTCAGGGATAATTTTTTTGAAGAATCTATTTGTTACCTATATCTTATTTATTTCTTTAAGTATTTTTTCACATATTTAAAAATATCTGCATAGTTATTACTAGCGTTCATCAGTCTTTGAACACCTAATTAAAGATAACACATTTCATTCATTTTCTTCAACTCTTGAATCCAATTCTAACTCTTTAAAATCTTATAAGAAAATTAGTTAGTACTATACGAGCAAAAAAAAAAAATCTTGTTCTATCGATACATTGGTTATTCTTTATCTCTGTAATGTTTGAATTTTATTTCATTTAAAAAACAATTCCCTCAATATTCAATGCTTTATCTATTCTCAACATATTCTTAGATCCCTTGTATAGCTTTCCAAAACCATTTTGGAAAAATGTCATGTTTTATATAAAGGGCAGTAGAAGTTCTTAAATTATGAAGTTAATGTTGTTTTGTCATTAGAATTTTAAAATATATATTTTTTAAATATTATTATTTTAATGATTTATCTATTAAAATATTATTTTTTAATGTTAAGTAAATAAGATGAAATAAAACACGAAATCGTAAAAATGAAATTAAGTATAAAATTATTTTAAAAAAAATAACAATATAAAAATATTACAAGAGATCTATTTAAATACATATTTTTATTTTAAAAAAATCAATAAAATATTAACATAAAAATAAAAAAATAACCAAATATTAAAAAAAAAATATTTTGTGAAAAAATTAATATTAACTATCATTTTACTATTGTTAAAAGATTGTGTTTTAATTAATTAACAATAAATAATAATATTTTAGTAAAAAATTATTAAAATAATATTATTTATTTTTAGTTGATTTATTTTTTCAAAACTAGAAATTAAAAAACAATTGAATTTAATTAATGTATTTACAAGATATCACATACTGAGTTGCAATACATGTATAAATATAGAAGAAAAGGAATCTGTTTTTCCTAAAAGTACTTTTTAAGAAACAATATATTAGTTGCATACAACTAATATACGGCTTATAAAGTATATTAGTTGCATACAACTAATATACTTTTAGTGATTTATTAACAAAAACACATTTAAAATTTAAAGAACTAAATGCATATTAAAATTTAATAAGTGGAACTTCACTGTCACTTTTCTCTTATATTAACATATGGGATTTTTCATAGGTTTAATCTTTTTAAAACAATAATGTATACGACAATATATTAGATTATCAGTAAATTTAAATAGTTTTAGTCTACTGTAGAAATGGAGCAAAATCATCCTTATTTATTTTGTTTCATATAAATGCCAGTTAATTTGTATTTACTTTTGTTTTAATATAAAGCATTTGTACAATATTTTTCAATGATTATTTACATTTATTATTGTTATTATCAACATCTTCATCAAAATTGTGGATGGAGAGTTGACTTATAATATTTCTCTAGCGTTATTGGATACTTTAATTGAAGGTAAAATGTAATCTTTTTTAAGCTAGATTCATAAAAATTTTAGTTTAAATTTAAAAATTAAGTTAAAATAAAATTCTAATAGTTAAAATTATTGTATTAGAATAATTTTTGTTCCTACAATTTAGTATTGTTTTTTTAATTTAATAGGTTTATTGATTTTTGAAATTTATTAAAATTTAAAAGTTAGAGGTCAACATCTTTAACTAAAAAAAAAAAGAATTAATACCCTAAAATATAAAATTTGTAAAAATTATGAAATTATCGGTGTTTTTATCCTTAAAAAGGTCTTTGAACCGGTCTATTTAGAAAGAAAGAAAATATCGTTTACCTTGACAAAAAGGAAATTCTCAAACGAAATTGATTTGAATTTTAAACAGTTGATGCATTAGGCTTAATTAATATTCTAATATAATTTCGGACTAAGAATGCATAATAAAAAGTCACAAGTCCATCAAGTAATTTTGGGAGTACAAATCCAGTAAAGATATTGGAAGACTAAAAGCTTTTTTACCTCAAAAGTACCTTCTCAATAATACTTTAATCAATATCAAGCCTTCAACCTCGTATATGTTGGTTGAAACTTCAAGCGAAATAAAATAGTAATATTAAATACATT
Organism: Hippophae rhamnoides; assembly: GCA_033030585.1. NCBI lineage: Eukaryota > Viridiplantae > Streptophyta > Magnoliopsida > Rosales > Elaeagnaceae > Hippophae > Hippophae rhamnoides. The sequence continues at coordinate 36,664,808 of CM065433.1, forward strand.
AAATTATATTTATTAAAAGATATTATAATTTTATATTAATTATTAAATTAAAAATGTAAAATATTTGGAGTAATTTTGGGTACAAATTTTTCATTAATTTAAGAGTAAATAATGTATATACTTTTTACCATCTTATTAAGAATAATTTTTATTTTATACCTACCATATTTTTCAAAACAACATTTGTATTAAAAATATGAGATTGGTAGGACTAATAAATCATATATATATATATATATTAGAATTAATTAAAAAAACTTAATTGTAAAAATTATTGTTAAGAAATAAGAAAAAAAAGTCATATATGTTGACGTGTGCAGTGAAAGTGGCAGACAACAAAGTTAGTGGAGTTAAAAAATAGCAAACAATGTAGTTAGTGAATCAAAAATTAGGAAAGTAGAACAACTGTTAGGGTTAGAGTTATATTCGTTTTCCTTAGTATACATAGGAGGAGTTTTTGTACAAGAAATATGAAAACAAAAATTACAGAAATAAAATCAGAATAATTTGACATGGTATCAGAGCAGATTATGACTCTAAAGAAGTAAAAATCCTATGTTGCTACCTGTTCTCCTCAACATTGGTTTGATCTATTAAATCCAGAGATCAGATCAATAATACCCTATATCCATTTTTTTCAAGAACTGTCATCTTGGTCAATTTGCTCAGCTTCTTCCATCCACTAGTCCAAGCAGATGGGTGTTTGTGTGTCAAACACTTTATGAAACTGTCTCTGCAGATTCTCCATATCCTTTTGGAGTTCAAGGTTCTTAGCTTTAAAACCTTCGAGTTCGATTGCGACCATCTTCAATCTGCCTCCCCCCTCGAAAAAAAAGAAGAAGAAGAAACCAAGAAAAGATGAAAATGACTGCTGACCTATGATTAGGTGTCTGCTTCTCTGCAACATTTGAAACAAAAAAACAATAGGAAGGAAAAATCAGACAGTGCAAGACATAGCTTGAACAAAAAAAAAATGAATCAACTTCACTAGAGCTCCTAACTCCTCACTGGTTAGTAATGGTTTTTCAGAGATGGAGGACCAAGTGGAAGAAGAAGGGCACTGCTCGCTTGCAGAGGAAGGGCGCTGCTCGCTTGCAGAGGAAGGGAAGAAGGGTGCCGCTAGCTTGCAGATGACAGGCACTGCTCACTTGTAGAAGAAAGTCCCGCTCGATTGCAGAAGAAGGATGCCGCTCCAGGGCTATGCGAATGGAATTTTTTTTTCTTAGGGTTACATTTTGAGTTATATATATATATATTATATATATATATATATATTGGCTATGTTGTAAAAAAAAGGAAAACAGGAAGAATTTTTTTAGATTTCATGGCAGAATGTAGAGATTTAACTACCAATTTCATATTGGAAGATTTGACGGCAAAAATGACGGAAGTTCTAATTAGAGCCTATATCAGCTCACAACCTCCGCCAACTGAAGCGTTGACTGCTCCCATTAGTATCAAGTTAGGAGGATCCAACTATGCCTTGTGGTCCCAGGTGGTGGAGATGTATATCTCTGGCAAAGACAAACTGGGATATATTAATGGGGATTTTCCTCAACCTGCTGAAACCGACCCCTCATTTAGGAGATGGCACACTGAAAATGCCATTATCAAAGGATGGTTGATCAATTCGATGGACCCCTCCTTAATTGCAAATTTTATTTGATTCCCAACTGCAAAACAGGTTTGGGATTCGGTGGCTACCACTTACTATGATGGGACAGACACGTCTCAAGTGTATGATCTTCGCCGTCAAGTTACTCGTACGAAGCAAGCGGGTGGATCCATTGAAAAATACTACAATGACCTTCAAGGGTTGTGGCGTGAAATTTATTTCCGTCATCCTAATCCAATGGAGTGTGCGATTGATATACAAAAATACAACTCCATCGTACAGGAAGATCGAGTGTATACCTTTCTCGATGGACTTGATGATAGATTGGATAAAACTCGAAGTGATGTGCTTCAGATCAAACCATTCCCTACGGTGGAACAAGCCTATGGATTCGTTCGTAGGGAAAAGGTCAGGCAGACCGTGATGATCACAGGTGTAGATACGACACTCGAAACAGTTATGGATTTTAAAGGGGTCAAGGGACACCATAATCTAATGCCACCAAAAATAGGAACTTCTTTGGGTAGCAAGAAATCCACGGGAAATCTACCATCTCTTGACATGAAATGTGGCCATTGCGGAAACTCCAAACACACTCGTGAAAACTACTTCAAACTACATGGGTATCTAGAATGGTGGAATGATCTTCAAGCACGAAAGAAACGGGGCACCACTGGGTGAGCTGCTGTGGCTACCAATAATGCCTCACTATCTCTTACTTCTCAGGTCGAATCTTCCTAGGATCCAGGTATTTCAAGTAAAGCATTTCACATCTCTACTCATAGTGAGAAGGAGGATTGGATTCTAGACTCTGGAGCTATAGATCACATGACATTTGACCCAAATGATCTCTCTAATACAACTCAGCCAAGACGGAGTCGTGTTGCCAATGCAAATGGGGTCACTTATCCAGTTACAGGAGCTGGAACAGTGACCTTATCTCCTTCATTATCATTATCTAATACTTTACTTGTACCCTCTCTGTCAAACTGACTAATGTCTATAAGTCAGGTCACTTCAGATCTTAACTGTGTAGTACTGATGTATTCTACTTTTTTCCTTCTACAGGATATTCTCACCAAGGAGATCATTGGGTGTGGTACTAGGAGAGGGGGCTATATTATGTGGATAACCTCAGTTCAGGAAGAGCCAATCACATGCAAAACACTACTAGTAACAAGGAACGACAGATTTGGCTATGTCATCGTAGATTTAGGTATCCATCATTCGGGTATTTAAAGCACCTACTCCCTAGTTTATTTTCAAATATCACACATTCAGATTTCAAATGTGATACTTATATCCTAGCAAAAAGTCATAGGGCATCTTATCCTATGAGCACGAATAAAAGTATGACTCCTTTTTGCTTTGGTACATTCTGATGTTTTGGGACCTTCCCCGGTCATTACATCATCGGGTCATCGTTGGTTTGTTATTTTTGTTGATGATTGTACACAAATGACATGGCTTTACATTCTCAAACACAAAGATGAAGTATTTGCTACATTTCACCTGTTTCACACCATGGTTCAGACACAATTTTCTGAAAAAATTAAGATACTTAGGTCTGATAAAGGAGGGGAATATGTTAATCAACAATTCCGGACATACTTGGAAAACCATGGTATTCTCCATGAAACCTCGTGTTCACAAACCCCACAACAGAATGGGACTACGAAGAGGAAGAATCGGCATATTTTAGAAACGGCTCGGGCCTTACTAATCGGTGCACATATGCCTAATAAATACTGGAGTGATGCTCTTACTACAGTGGTGTATCTACTGAATCGTATGCCCACAAAAACCTTACAATTTCAGACTCTATTAAAGGTGCTATCTGATCATTTTCCCTTGCCTACTATTTTGATGCTTCTGCCCTGAATTTTTGGATGTGTTGCTTTTGTCCACCTCCATAAAAATCAACGAACTAAGTTGGATCCATGTGCTGTCCGATGTGTATTCTTGGGGTATGGCGTACAAAAAAGGGTTAACGATGCTATGATCCAATTACTAAAAGAACCTATATTACCATGGATGTCACTTTCCTCGAATCAGAATGTTTTTTCCCATCACCGGTATCCAATTCCACTCTTCAGGAGGAGAGTTATGGTGAAGAACGAAACTGACTTGATATTGAAATATTAGACACTAGTCCAACATACTCGGATCGTGCCAATCATATGGAGGAGCCAATATCTAGACCCGAGTTTGAACTTCCAAGAACTGAAGCTGAAGTAGTAATTGAATCTCCAGAAGATGGAGTGGTTGATGTACCCCTCAACTCCCTAGTACCCAATGATCCTCCTACTGAGAATACTCCTAAGATAAGCTATCCTAGCACACCTTTACAAACTAATGCTATAGATACATCTGTTGGTTATGTTTTACCTTTCACACACAATCGAGGCAAACCTCCAAATCGATACTCCCTAGAAAGAGAAGAACGACAATCCAAGTATCCAATAGCAAATTATGTATCTACTCAAAGGTTATCAGAACCTATCAGGGTATTTGCACAAACACTCTCCTCGTGTCAAATTCCATGTAGCATTAAAGAAGCCTTATCTGATCCAAAATGGGCTCAAGCTATAAAAGAGGAATTTGAGGCATTACAGAATAATAACACATGGGTCTTAAGCGATTTTCCTCAAGGGAGGAAGTTGGTAGGATGCAAGTGGATTTTCTCCATTAAGTATAAAGTAGATGGGTTAGTTGATCGGTACAAGGCGAGGCTTGTAGCAAAAGGATATACACAGAAACATGTGATAGATTATCAAGAAACCTTCTCAACTGTGGCTAAACTAAAAACCGTTAGAGTCTTGTTATCTCTTGTGGAAAATTTAGATTGGTCATTGCACTAACTTGACGTAAAAAATGCCTTCCTTCATGGTGATCTTGAAGAAGAGATTTACATGGATATCCCACCAGGATATATTGTTACATCAGAAAAAGAAACTGCATGTAGATTACAACGAGCATTGTATGGACTAAAACAATCACCTAGAGCATGGTTTGGTAGGTTGAGTTTAGCAATGAAGAAATATGGGTTCCAATAAAGCAACTCTGATCATACTCTTTTCCTAAAACATCGATTAGGGATGATAACATCCCTTATAGTCTATGTAGACGACATGATCATTACAGGGGATGATAAAGAAGAAATCTCTAAGCTTCAAGACAACTGTCAAATGAGTTTGAAATGAAGAATTTAGGAGGGCTCAAGTACTTCTTAGGTATTGAGGTAACAAGATCAAAACAAGGCATATGTTTTTCCCAAAGGAAATATACTCTGGACCTACTGGCAGAGGCAGGACTACTAGATTGTAAACCTGTCGATATTCCAATGGTTCAAAATCATAAACTCATATATTTATCTCATACTCGACCTGATATTGCTTATGCTGTGAGTGTCGTGATTCAGTTCATGCACTGCCCAAGTGAAGACCATATGGATACGGTCATACGAATACTTCGTTACTTAAAATCCTCCCCTGGGAAAGGACTTATGTTTTCAAAGAATTGTCAATTGGAAGTCCTTGGATATACAGATTCAGACTGGGCAGGGAATATGAAGGATATGAAATCTACTACTAGGTACTTTACTTTTATGGGGGCAATCTTGTTACATGGAGGAGCAAGAAGCAAAAGGTAGTTGCCTTATCCAGTGTTGAAGCTGAATTTCGAGGAATGGTCAAGGGAATATGTGAGCTCCTTTGGTTGAAAAAACTTCTAACTGAGATTGGTGTTGCTCCTAACTTTGAAATGAACTTATTTTGTGATAACAAAGCAGCCATTGCCATCTCTCACAATCCAGTTCAACATGATCGCACGAAGCACGTTGAAGTGGATCGGAACTTCATTAAACAGAATCTTGAAGAAAATATTATTAAGCTTTCATTTGTTAAATCAGAATATCAATTGGCTGATATACTCACAAAATCTGTGTCTGTAAGGAATTTCTACAACACACTTGACAAGTTGGGCATAAGAGACATATATGCACCAACTTGAAGAGGAGTGTTGGCGTGTGCAGTGAAAGTGGCAGACAACAAAGTTAGTGGAGTTAGGAAATGGAAAACAATGTGATTAGTGAATCAGAAATTAGGGAAGTAGAACAGTTGTTAGGGTTAGAGTTATATTCGTTTTCCTTAGTATACATAGGAGGAGTTTTTGTACAAGAAATATAAGAACATAAATTATAGAAATAAAATCAGAATAATTTGACAATATATTCATAAAATATCAATAAAATATGATTTTTTAAGTACATAAATCACTTTTACTTAATGTATTAACCTTTTAAAATGTGACTTCGTTGTCTTGTGAAAACACATAAGAGTATCAAAGCATATTAAATAATATCAGAAACTATGTTTGTTATCATGTCCTAATTTGTGAAATGTGGGATTAGTTGGACATGAAATAAAATTCTTTAAAACTTATGGTTGTATGAGCATACTTTAGAAGTTGAACTTGAAGTATCCTGAAATCTTAGACAAATAAGATAGGTTGAAGTCAAAATTTAAGAAAAAATATTGAATTTGAATAACCTTAAAAGAACCATAAAAATTTGAGTAAATAAGGTGGATTAAGGTCAAAAGTTCAAAAGTAACTAGCAATGAAAGATCTCGCGATTGGCTTAAGAGAATAGAGCTAGGGAGTCAAGTAGGAAAATTATTGAGAAGTTAAAAAGTAAACAAATCCTATATTGATAAAATATCAATTAAAATATAAATTTATAAGTGTATGAATAACATCGTGAAGATATTGGACCTATCAAGTGGTATTAGGACTCATAATGAAATGTGAGTTTAGTGGTCTTGAAATGATAATTTTTTAAATTTGATAGTGTTGTGGGCCTGTTCTAACAAAATGGGAGACAATGAATTTGAAAAACCTAAAAACAAATCGTGAAATCTTGAACAAATAAAGTAGATTAAGGTTAAAGTACAAGAGGGACTAACCATAAAAGACTCAATTCGATTAACTTGAGTTTGAGTATGGACATAGAGAGCTAAATTGTCTTATTTTAGGAGGAAAATTGTTGAAGAGTGAAAAGCAAATTAATCATTTCTTTGATTTGTTTTTTGAAAGATTTAATATTCTTGAGAAACTTGATAGTAAGCTTAAAGATAAAATTACATATAAATATTTTATTCACGAAAATAATCAACATTTATTGTTGAATAATTTTTTAAATTAAAAATTAAAAAAATCATAAAAAATGAACTAATAAAGTTGTTATTTTTCAAAATTTATATCCTAAACTTTCGTACAAATCTAAAATATCTAAAATCTATGTTACCCTCACATATGTTAATTAGGTTATCAATATAAGAAAACCAAATTTAATGTAATCTATACAAACGGTTCTAAAATAGTTAAGCAATGAAAAAATAAAAATAAAAAAAGACAATGCATATACATCAATTATTTGTCATTATAGCTTGAAAAACTAACTGAAAGTAAATTTAATTTGAAGAATAATATTTATAATACCCATTAAAATTTATAACTATAAAAAAATTATTATTTATATATTATTAAAATGTTATTATCACTACTACAATATGTATCCATAGCCTCGTTTATTAACCGTGAACATAGATCTATGGCCACGGTTACAAGAACCGAGGCCTAAGTGAGAGAGACCATAGGTAACAACCTATGGTCTCAGTTTTTTAACCGAGGTCATAGGGTATACCTATAACCTCGGTTTCTTATTAACCGAGGCCATAGGTAACAACCTATGGCCACGGTTTTGATTAGAACCGAGGCCTAAGTGAGTGACATATGGTCTCGGTTTTATAATAACCGAGGTCATAGGGTTAAACTATTGCCTCGGTTTTGAGAATAACCGAGGCTATAAGTTGTTACCTATGACCTCGGTTTTTCTGATAACCGAGGCCATAGGAGGTAACTATGGTCACGGTGGTTTAATAACCGTGGCCATAGGTATACCTTATGGCCACAGTTGTTAATAACCAAGGTCATAGGCTTGAAATCAAAATTATATATATATATATTATTTTAGTTACAATATTTAAATCGTGATTATATAAATATCAATTAAGCTAAATTTTAAATATAAATTAAAAAAACTAAATTAATTATATTACATTTAAAAGAGATATTACACTAAAAGTTTAATAGTTCGATACAATAAAACATATATAATAAAAACTAGTTAATTAAAGTGTTCAAGAAACATGAAAACAGAGAAAGCATATATCAAGTAGCTCAAACCTAAACAAAGAAATAATTAAAAAAAATGAATTACTGGAGCTTTTTAAAATAATATATACACAATTACACTCACACAAACACACATATAGTTTAAACCCAAATCTATATATATCATTATACTTTAAGATAATTGACAAAAAAAAATAAAAAAACTGTATTTTATAAGAAAAAATTGAACATTAAAATAGACTAAAGCTGTATTTATTATTGAACAAAAATAAAATTTAGCGATATACAAATTTCTTATCATTTGTAACTATGAAGAATTGTTAGGTATATAATGTGTGCCAAACAAAGAGATGAACTTTTCCTTTACTTTTATAATATGTATTTTAGCATTTTTTTTGTTTTGCCACTGAGATAACTTTTTAATGAAAATCATCACAAGGTATTCGTAGTTTCTTATTAATTTGAACATGGAATTCAATTTAGCGATATACAAATTTCTTATCATTTCTTATATAACAAACAAATTTTTTCAATAATTCTGCTTGTCAGGACCGAATTAAAGCAAAAAATTTTATTTAATAACACAATTTGTTCAACAAGTCTGCTTGTCAGGACCAAATTAAAGAAGAGAATATGAACAGAAACAAGTCAGAGAAGAAGAGAAGAGAGGTTATACTTACCTGAAGCTGAATCGCCAACAACGACAGGGTCGGGCGTTGAGTTGCGAAGAGGAGAATATGAACAGAAACAAGTCAGAGAGAAAAGAAGAAGAGAGGTTAGAGGAGTTCGTCGACAATATCTTGAGACGCGACGCGGTGGGGCGTGGCGCGACGTGGGTTGCTCGGAGAGAAATCAATTAACGCGAGCTAGATCTGAGATGCAGATTAAAAATAAATTGATTATGGAAGATTAGGGCTCGGAAAATTGCATGGGAAGGTAATATATTAACTAATATTATATATATGTATATATATATATATATTATAACTTAACGCAGCTGACAATATTATATATACATATATATATATATATTAATTAATGCTAGTAATTAATAATATATATATATATATTAAGTTGATAATTAATATTATATATATATATATTACTTAATTAGTGTAATATTAAAATTAGAAAAAAAAATGTAAAAAAAATAAAGAGTGTAAAAAATTTTGATGTAAAAATTTAATATATATATATATGTATGATAAAAGAAAAAAAAAGATTAATAATAGAGAAAAATAAAAAAATTATAAAATAATTTTTGTATTTTTTTAAATGAATTACATAGTATTTTAATATTGAAAACTCTATATTATTTTAAATTTAATCATAGTTATTTAATAATTTTGCTATATAAATATTTTTATATATATTTAAATATAGTTTTTGTAAATTAAATTATAGCCACAGTTATTGATAAAACCGAGGCTATATGTATACACTATAGCCTAGGTTTTTATCAAACCGTGGTCAAAACCCTATGACCTCGGTTTTTAAAATAACCGAGGCTAAAATTCCGAGACCAAAAACATTCATTGTAGTAGTGTATTATTTTTATTAATATAACCTTATTTGAAAGAAGTCTAGACAAAGTTGGGATAATTAGTGGAGTAAAAAAAAAATCTTATCAACTTGTTCTAATTAAGGATGATAGGTTCCAAGGTTTGATCTTACTTCACTTTCGAAAAATGAAAAAAAGTTTTTATTTTCAAGTTTAACTCAAATATTGTTCTTTTTTTTTGGTGAAGCAATGTTAAACCTAATTAAATACCCAACAGACATTAAGTTTTTTATTAAAATGAGATGATCCAACCTTACCTTACAATACAATTATCTTATTACGATTTCATGACCCATATAACAAGTTACACAAAGTAAAAAGTGTAAAATAATTAGTTCTTAACGACTATCATTGTATAACCATTCATCAAATGAATCCATTTTCTTTTAATAATTCGGTTAAAAATTCATATGTTACACGTGACAACATTACTTAGAAAATATTTTCTATACTCTAGAACTATTGATAGGTGAATACTCTTGATGAGAGATACAGAGTCTACGTCTAATATTTGTTCACGTATTGCTAACACCACAATTCTCTTATTTTTACTTATATTTTACGTCTATTTTTATGTCTCTCTCTAAGGAAATATTGTTGGGAAATAACACAAATTTCCGATAAGTCAGATTTATTTGAAAGGAAGAATAGAAAAATAACACAAAAAAATTGATAATGGAGTTCAGCCAATCTTGCTTACGTCTCCGGACCTGCTGTAGATCTTTTTACTGAAAGGGGAGAAATTACACAAGGTGTTTACAACACTCACAACTCACAACCCAATTACACCCAAGAAAATTACTCTCAATTTTCTCTCACAAAAGCTTTTCTCTCTAAGCTTTTATCTCAATTGGAATGAACACTTTGGATGATTAATTCATTACAATTACACATCTATTTATAGGAAAATTCACTCCTCGAATTACTCCTTAAACTAATGGTTCCTTAAATTGCTCCTTGAATTAAGCTCCTTGTTTTGCTCCATGTTTTACTCCATGTGTTTGCTCCATGTTTTGCTCCTTAAATTAAGAAGATTTATAACAATCTCCCACTTGAAGACTGATTTCAATCTGTATTCACACCTTGATCAATGTAGTAGCTTTTCTAGTCTTTGTTACTCTAGCAGACCAACTGAAGTTGAGCACAACTTCAGTTTGTCAATAGTCACCACCTTTGTTAACATATCTGCTGGATTTTTGCTTGCTTGAATCTTCTCCAGTATTAACACATAATCTTCCAATAGAGATTTGATGAAGTGATAACAAAGTCCAATATGCTTTGTTCTAGAATGAAATGCTGAATTCTTCACCAACTGTATTGCACTTTGACTATCACTATGCAGAACATTCTTCTCTTGTTTGAATCCCAGCTCAATTAACAAACCTTGAAGCCATATCATCTCTTTACTAGCTTCAGTTACTGCTACATACTCAGCCTCTGTAGTGGATAGAGTGACAATTTTCTGTATTTGTGACATCCAACTAACAGCTGTAGTTCCAACAGTAAATATATAACCGGTGGTGCTTCTTCGGTGATCAACTTCACCTCCAAAGTCTGCGTCTACGTACCCTTGTACTTTTAATTCTCCTTTACTAAAGTATAAGTACTTTTCTGTGGTGCCTCGCAGATACCTCAAAATCCACTTGATTGCTTCCCAATGAGTTTTCCCTAGATTTGACATAAATCTGCTAACAACTCCCACTGCATGGCCAATGTCTGGTCTCGTACAGACCATTGCGTACATCAAAACTCTAATGGCTGAGGCATAAGGAACCTTAGCCATTAATTCTCTCTCTCTTCCTCTGTCTGAGGGGACTGATCCTTGGATAGGCGAAAATGACTGGCCAAGGGTGTGCTAACTGGCTTGGCATCGCCTATGTGGAATCTTTGCAAAACACGATTGATGTACTCTGCCTGAGATAACTGAAAGGATCCTTTCTTCTTATTTCTTGTGATTTTCATTCCAAGAATCTTCTTTGATGGACCAAGTCTTTCATGTCAAATTCCTTTGACAATTGCTGTTTCAACCTTTTAATATCATCCATATCTGAACATGCTATTAACATATCATCAACATAAAGTAGTAAAATGATATAACTGCACCTATATCTCTTGAAGTAGCAACAATGATCAGCATTGCACTTCTGGAAACCTTCCTTGTGCATGAAGCTGTCAAATTTTTTGTACCATTGTCTCGGGGCTTGTTTCAGGCCATACAAACTCTTCTTAAGTCTGCACACCATGTTCTTCTTCCCCCTTTCTGAGAAACCTTCTGGCTGGTACATGTATATCTCTTCATCTAAATCTCCATGAAGGAATGCAGTCTTCACATCCAACTGTTCAAGATGAAGATCTTCAATGGCTACAATACTCAATACTGATCTGATAGTATTGAGCTTCACAATGGGAGCGAAAATGTCAGTGTAGTCAACTCCTTCCTTCTGTTGAAACCCTTTGACAACTAGGCGGGCTTTGTATCTCTTGGAACCATCATGCTCCTCTTTCACCCGGTACACCCATTTGTTGTGAAGTGCCTTCTTTCCCATAGGTAACTCAGCTAGTTCCCATGTCTGGTTGGAGATGAGAGATTTCATTTCTTCTTTCATAGCAAGCTCCCACTTGTTGGAATCTCGAGTCTGACAAGCTTCATCATAGCATTCAGGCTCCCCTCCATCAGTCAGCAACATATAGTTCATGTATCTCCTGTTAGGCACATGAGGTCGAGAAGACCTTCTCAATACAGGAGCTGGAGTAAGAGGTTGTGGTGTGTCGGAATGCTGTGTACTGCTTTGTCCAACAAGTTCCTCTGGCTGAGGACTTGTTACAATTGGTTCTGTTGCGGAAGTATCTGGGACATCATCTGCATCTGCAAATACTGACTCATTCTGCTCTGAGTCATTGGCGTCTATTTTATGCATGTCCTTATACATCACCCTTTCGTTGAAAATCACATCTCTGCTACGGATAACTTTCTTCTTTTCATCATCCCAAATGCGGTAGCCAAACTCATCCTCACCATAGCCAATGAATGTGCATTTCTTGGATTTGGGATCAAGCTTATTCCTGCCTTGATCACTGATATGCACAAATGCTACACAACCGAAAACTTTTAGATGTGATAGTTTCACCTCTTTTCCGCTCCATACCTCCTCTGGTATTCTATGCTCCAATGGAACAGATGGGCCTCGGTTGATCAAGTAAGCTGCCGTGTTGACTGCTTCTGCCCAGAACTGCTTCGGTAGACCTGACTGTATACGAATGCTTCTGGCTCTTTCTGTCAATGTTCGGTTCATACGCTCAGTTACACCATTGTGTTGAGGTGTGCCTGGCACAGTTTTTTCCATTCTGATCCCGTGCTCATAGCAGACATTTTTGAATCTGGTGTCTTCATATTCACCACCATTATCGGTTCTGAGCTTTTTGATCTTTAAACCCATCTCATTTTCCACCATAGCTTTCCATCTTCTGAAAGCCTCAAATACTTCAGACTTATGCTTTAGAAAGTAAACCCATACCTTCCGAGAGTGATCATCGATGAAAGTCACGAAGTAGTGTTTCCCACCAATAGATGAGACGGTCGTTGGTCCCCAAACATCAGAATGAATAAGCTCTAGCCTTTCCTTCTTTGGGATTCTGCAACTTGTCTGAAAGCTGACTCTCTTTTGCTTTCCAAGTATGCAATCTTCGCACATGTCTATCTCCGTAGACTGTAAACCTGGAAGTTTTCCCTTTGAATGCATAATCTTCATCCCCTTCTCACTCATATGGCCTAGTCTCTGGTGCCACAGATTTGGTGTTTCATTTCTTGCTGCAACTGTAATTGAACAACGTGCCTCTACTGTCATGTAAAGAGTGCCACTTTTCGTGCCTCGAGCAACTGTCATTGCACCCTTTGAAATCTTCTAATCATCACCATGGAAGATCGTAGTGTAGCCTTCACTGGCCAACTGTCCCACTGAGATTAAGTTCCTTCTGAGATCAGGAATATGCCTAACATCCTTCAGTTCCCAAACATATCTGTTCAACTTAATCTTCACTACACCTTTGCCAATAATAGCACATGGTTGATCATCACCAAGATATACCTTTCCAAGGTTTCCGGGGACATATTTCTCAAAGAATTCTTTTTGTGAAGTAGCATGGAACGATGCTCCAGAGTCTAACACCCAAGATTCTTCCTTGCTCTCCAATGAGCATATCAATGCATCGTCTCCTCCTGAGGTGGAAGTAACATTTGCCTCTGCCTTCACTTGTTTGTCCTTCGGTGCACTCTTGCACTGATTTTTGTAGTGCCCGATTCTTCCACAATTCCAACACTCGATAGTCTTCGAGCTATGGGAATTATTAGGATTCCTGGATTTGGACCTCTTGTCCTTTGATCTACCTCGGTAGTCTGTTCTGCCACGTTCATTCCCTTTGGTTGAATTTCTTCCTCTTGACTCTGTATGCAAAACTGAAAAAGTTGACGATTCACCCGACTCTCTACGTCGGATCTCTTCACCGAGAACCGGATCACGAACATCGTCAAATTTCAACTTATTGCTTCCTCGACGAGCTACTCACAAACCGTGACAAGTAGCATTCCAACTTTCTCGGTAAAGAAGATAAAAGTATTAATGCTCATACTTCTTCATCGAATTCAATTTCCACCGAACTCAACCGTGTTGTGACCGTGTTGACTTCATTGAGATGTTGAGCTACCGATGCGCCTTCATTCATCCGCAAATTGAACAAATGCCTCATCAAGTGCACTTTGTTTGAGGTGATAATACCATACATATTGGAGAGAGCTGCCATAAGACCCGTCGTGGTCTTTTCCTTTGCTATGTTGAAGGCAACATTACGGGATAGCGTCAATCGAATAACTCTGATGGCTTGTCTGTCTAGAAGATTCCAATCTTCTTCCTTCATAGCTTCTGGTTTCTTCCCCGAGAGAGGTTGATATAGATTTCTTTGATACAGATAATCCTCTATCTGCATTTTCCAAAACCCAAAATCTGTGCCATCAAATTTCTCGAGTTTCACCCTTCCTTCATCTACGTCCATTGCTCCCACTAAAATTTGACTTCCTCTGGATCGTTTCTGACTATTTCTGTAAATCACCGTGTATTAGAACACCTCCGTCAACGAACAAATATCGTCAACAAAATTTCACTATTTTTACGTAATTCACTATTCACGTAAATAGTAACCTTATAGATAATTAACAGAAATCACCACCAATAGCTCTGATACCAGTTGTTGGGAAATAACGCAAATTCCCGATAAGCTAGATTTATGAGAAAGCAAGAATAGAAAAAAAACACACAAAATTTGATAACGGAGTTTGGCCAATCTTGCTTACATCTCCGGACCTGTTGCAGATCTTTTTATTGAAAGGAGAGAAATTACACAAGGTGTTTACAACACTCACAACTCACAACCAAATTACACCCAAGAAAATTACTCTCAATTTTCTCTCACAAAAGCTTTTCTCTCAATTGGAATGAACACTTTGGATGATTAATTCATTACAATTACAAATCTATTTATAGGAAAATTCACTCATTGAATTACTCCTTAAACTAATGGTTCCTTAAATTACTCCTTGAATTAAGCTCATTATTTTGTTCCATGAATTGCAACATGTTTTGCTCCATGAATTGCACCATACTTTGCTCCTTGTTTTGCTCCATGTTTTACTCCTTGTTTTGCTACATGTTTTACTCAATGTGTTTGCTCCATGTTTTACTTTATAACAAATATGTCTTGTGTTTATGAAAAAATTCTCCATTAATTACTTGAGGCAAAGGAATTTCACTTTAGATTTCCAAAATTACCCTCATTTGATCAAAGTGATTCTACGAATGACGACTAAGGCCAGACATTCATTAAGACTACCCTTCAATATTTATTTATGAATAGTGTCAGGAAGCATGATTTTAGAATCATCTTCCGTACCATTATACAATTTAAATCATTAAATTTAATAAAGAGAAATTAAAAATATATTAAATAATTAAATCAATCGTAGAAGAGTGACATGAAACGTTATTATCTATTTAAAAGTACAGGGTAACAAATAAGAATGAAACAAGTTGGCCTTGAAACATGTTGGTAGCATGCAAAGTCGCTCATTTGTTGGAAAACAGTTCTTAAATTTGTTGATTTTCATGATTTTCTGTTAAAGTTTTCGAAGTCTTTAAGTATAAAAATGGCAAAAATACACATCAAATTTAGAAAATAGTCAATCATATTCCCTCAGTTTATTTTATTACCAAATACTTTCTTAAATTTTTTGAATTTTATTAATTTTTACACTATAATATCTAATTTTTATAAATAATAGAATTAGAGTTATCTAATTAAAAAGTTACAGAACTAAAGTGATTTATACATAATAATGAAACTACTACAACATTTTTCCTTAAATAATATATTTTTTGGTTTTTGTTTTGGTTTTAAGGTATAATTCTAAGCCATTATCTTTAAAATGTAATTTACCTCTGTCAATTCGATTATATATTAGGGTTCAACAAATATAATGAAACATTTTGTTGTTTGCAGTGAGCGCTAACAAAGACAACTAAAAAATACCTTTAACTTTGAATAATACACTTATATGATATAAAGAAACCTTTTGTTGTTTGCAGTGAGAACTGACAAAGACAACTAAAAAATACCCTTAACTTTGATTAACACAGAGGGTTTAACAAATACACTTACATGATATAATGAAGCCTTTTGTTGTTAGTGAGCATGGACAAAGACAACTAAAAATTACCTTTTAACTTTGAATAACACTCAAATGATTATTGTTTTAAATATGTACTAGATTTATTTGTATATAATTGGTTGTGGAAAATATCAATGCATAAAAAATATCTATGGATACCTTTTTGTACAGAAAAAATTCAAATACCTTTTGTATAAAATTGATCCGTGAATAAAAAAAATTCAAAGTGTTAAAACAATAATTGTTAATATAAATAAAATAATTAGTAATAAGATAACGACATCATTTGATATTTATAAGAAATTTTTTTAAAATTGGATAACATATATTGTGAGTTAAGGATGAATTTTTAGTTTTAAATTTTCAATTAGATATTAAATGAGAGACAAGAAAATATGAGATAGTTTGTTATTTTTTAACGCATATTTTTTTTTAAAATAAATGCTTCTTATTGTAATATCGTTTTTACTTTAATGAATCTTTCACTTTTATTATATGATATGTATTCCACAATTTTAATAATAAAATATAGATAAAAAATTTAAATTATCTTTCAATGGCTCTTTTTTCATTCACAAAAAGTCCTAAAAATATAATTTGTAATCAATGATACTATATGATACAAATGATCTAAATAAGAGGACTTGAATTGAGTGATTTATTAAACTAATAGAACATTTAGGTTATGTTTTATTTTTATCATATTTGTTTAGATGTAAGATTTATTAATGTTATGGCAACGTTTACATTGTCATTGTAAACCTTACCACAGTTTTGAATGTCTTTATGATGTCTTCTCACACTAGACCAATACATTCCTACATTAGCCAATGACTTATTATGAATTTTATTTATTTTTACTAAAATCGATTAGAAGTAAAACTTATTACTATTGTGGTAAAATATTACTTTGTAGTGATAAGCCTTACTATGATACTAGATACCTTCAAAACTTTCTAACATTGAATTAATGTCTTCTTACATTAAACTAATATTTTATTAAAAATTTTACTTTTTATCAAAATTATTTCGAGATAAGATTTATTGTGATATGATTGTAATAAGCCATACCTACAAATAATTTTAGTAAAAGAAATTTACAATTTTGGATAATGATTCCTACTTAAGTAACTTTTTCCCTTTTATAAAAAAAATTTGATATTTTTGATAAGAAATATAGACTCATAGTATTGAACACACATGTGTACTATTATCTTATCCTTTTCTC
The DNA here is from genome assembly GCA_033030585.1 of Hippophae rhamnoides. NCBI lineage: Eukaryota > Viridiplantae > Streptophyta > Magnoliopsida > Rosales > Elaeagnaceae > Hippophae > Hippophae rhamnoides. The sequence goes on from CM065433.1 coordinate 36,682,122, forward strand.
ACTTTTATCTATTTTATTTATTTCTTTATATCATTCTGTAAGGAAATCGGTGTAAAAAGTTGTTTTTTTTTGGAAAAAAAATTAAATACTATTGGAGCCTCATAAAAGGAACATTCTTAATGATAGATCTAAAATCATAACATTGGACCGACTTGTGTACTATCAAACTCACCACTTCTCACTCTATATATATATATATATTGCTTTCTTTCTATCTCTCTAAGTAAATACATACGTATACCCAGTACCCAAGTATTTCTACATTTTTAGGGTTGATCTTAAGCAGAAAGGTCCTATGCATATGGCTGGATAAACTGTAAGTAAAACTTTCAACAAAGAAGGAAAAAGAACGGATTTTTTTGTTGAATTTCAAATTTTTAAATAATAAAATAATTTATTTTTCTATAACAATAATTAATGCAATGTAACCAAATAACATTTTTTAATATTTTTCCCCTTTTAAAAATTAAAAATTATTTAAATGATTAAAAACTACTTCTTTTTATGAGTCTAAATGTATTGTGCCAATTTTTGGTATACCGATGCATATACCACCAACAGGTGGTCAAGGAATGGCCGAAATGAGAAACAAAATAACTTAAATTAGAGAGTTATGTTTACTTATTTGTCATTTATTATTGGTAAATATATCAGTACACTGAAAGTGACAAAGGTAGTATGAAGGATATTTTGAACCCCATCTTATACTACCCTATCCCATTCATTGGACATATGTTCACATATTTGTTCACCTAAGTGATGTCGCTAATACTGTTATGAGCAAAAGAATAACATTGAACAGCATTGAAACATTTTTACAAATAATTGTTATAATATGTAGACAAAAAGTTACAATTTAATATATGTTTTTTTGATAAAAAAATATCTTAAAGTGTTATAACTCTTAAAAAAGAAATACTATTTTAAAATATTATGACTTTAATAAAAGATATTACTCTCGGATGAATTATAACTATTTATTAACAATTATATACGTTTCAAGAGACATGATTTTTAAAAAGTAACCATTTATCAAATAATTCTAAAACAATTTGAATGCCTGCTTAACATTCTATAAATATGTTATTCATTTAAGTCATTTGAAAGTTAAATTAAAAAATAATAATTAAAGTTTTCAAATAACTCACGTTAATTTTGTATATTATATAATCAACATGAATTATTCAATTTAAAAAATTAATATAAAAAAAATTATGTCTCATATTACTTATAAATATTATACTAATATCTTTTTAATCAATATGTTATACTTGTGATTAAGTTATATCATGTCAATTAATTAATATTAATAAGTTGACTGATAACTAATTAATTTACTTAACATAACTTAATTATAAAAATATATTTACGTGTAAACAAAATAAGAATCTAGATACATTATTTTTAAAAATATATCTCATATAACTTTGTGTAAAATAGATTAAAATTTAGGTATTTTAGAAGTTATTTACCCTATAATTTATCTTGTGATTAATTGAGATTTATGTCTCAAATATGATTATTGATGCTATTGGTATTAAATTTTTTGTTTTTGAATTTTAGTTATATAAAATATTTTATAATTATTTTTAAATTAATAATTTTATAGATTTTTGTTCAATTAAAACGTAATTAGTTTGATAAGGAATATTATTGTTGGTATTAAATTTTTGTATTATTATTTATATTAAATGTGATTAAATAATAAAAATAACTCATATTTTTTATTAGTTTATTATTTTAAGATTATTTTAAAGAGATGCAATTAATTAATGATAAAAATTAATATAATAGAATAGAATTGATTGAAAAGAAAAATTGAATGAAATAAAAATAAATTCTTTAACTTCTTTAAATGACACAAATGTTCTTAAAATATTTTTTTAATTTATGTTATATAATAAAATGTTATACTGAATTATCCGTCAATAACTCATTTTTTATAAATAAATGAGCCTAAAAATGTTTTTATAAACTATAATATTAAATAATCCGAATGATTTAAACAATGGATTAGTTCACCCTTAAACCTTAAAAAAATTCAAAAACATAGAATTTTATCGGTACTTATTGACAATCTCGATGCTTGGGCCGGTAATTACAAGGATTAAGTGCCTTAATTGTTAATTTATTCACATTATTTTTATAACAAATATATAAATTAATTATAAGTGATAATTTAATTATTGTTTATATAATAATATAATATTTTATTTTTATAATTTCTTTCCTTTCTCATCAATTTTTTTAATAATTTTATTACTGAACCTTTTTTATTCTCATAAAATTATATATATGTTTTATAATTATTTTTTATTAGAAATTAAATGTATAAGATAATGGAAAAGAACCTTAAAGAAAATGAAAGTACTAATTTGAAACAAGCAAAATTACTTCTAGAACCTCTTATAAAGCTCCTTAATTTAAGGAGCAAACATGGAGTAAAACATGGAGTAAAACATGGAGCAAAACATGGTGCAATTCATGGTGCAATTCATGGAGCAAAACATGGTGCAATTCATGGTGCAATTCATGGAGCAAAACAATGAGCTTAATTCAATTAGCAATTTAAGGAACCATTAATTCAAGGAGTAATTCAAGGAGTGAATTTTCCTATAAATAGATGTGTAATTGTAATGAATTAATCATCCAAAGTGTTCATTCCAATTGAGAGAAAAGCTTAGAGAGAAAAGCTTTTGTGAGAGAAAATTGAGAGTAATTTTCTTGGGTGTAATTGGGTTGTGAGTTGTGAGTGTTGTAAACACCTTGTGTAATTTCTCCTTTCGGTAAAAGATCTCCAGCAGTCAGGAGACGTAAGCAAGATTAGTAGAACTCCATTATCAAATTTTGTGTGTTATTTTTCTATTCTTGCTTTCTCATAAATCCGCTTATCCGAATTTGCGTTATTTCCCAACAACTGGTATCAGAGCTATTGGTGGTGATTTCTGTCAATTTTCTGCAAGAAATAGTCAGAAACGATCCAGAGGAAGTCAGATTTTAGTGGGAGCAATGGCCGCAGATGAAGGAAGGGTGAAACTCGAGAAATTTGATTGCACAGATTTTGGGTTTTGCAAAATGCAGATAGAGGATTATCTGTATCAAAGAAATCTATATCAACCTCTCTCGGGGAAGAAACCAGAAGCTATGAAGGAAGAAGATTGGAATCTTCTAGACAGACAAGCCATCAGAGTTATTCGATTGACGCTATCCCGTAATGTTGCCTTCAACATAGCAAAGGAAAAGACCACGACGGGTCTTATGGCAGCTCTCTCCAATATGTATGAGAAGCCATCAGCCTCAAACAAAGTGCACTTGATGAGGCATTTGTTCAATTTGCGGATGAATGAAGGCGCATCGGTAGCTCAACATCTCAATGAAGTCAACACAGTCACAACACAGTTGAGTTCAGTGGAAATTGAATTCGATGAAGAAGTATGAGCATTAATACTTTTATCTTCTTTACCAGAAAGTTGGAATGCTACTGTCACGGCTGTGAGTAGCTCGTCAGGAAGCAATAAGTTGAAATTTGACGATGTTCGTGATCTGGTTCTCAGTGAAGAGATCCGACGTAGAGAGTCAGGTGAATCGTCAACTTCTTCAGTTTTGCATACAGAGTCAAGAGGAAGAAATTCAACCAAAGGGAATGAACGTGGCAGAACAGACTACCGAGGTAGATCAAAGGACAAGAGGTCCAAATCCAGGAATCCTAATAATTCCCATAGCTCGAAGACTATCGAGTGTTGGAATTGTGGAAGAACCGGGCACTACAAAAATCAGTGCAAGAGTGCACCGAAGGACAAACAAGTGAAGGCAGAGGCAAATGTTACTTCCACCTCAGGAGGAGACGATGCATTGATATGCTCTTTGGAGAGCAAGGAAGAATCTTGGGTGTTAGACTCTGGAGCATCGTTCCATGCTACTTCACAAAAAGAATTCTTCGAGAAATATGTCCCCGGAAACCTTGGAAAGGTATATCTTGGTGATGATCAACCATGTGCTATTATTGGCAAAGGTGTAGTGAAGATTAAGTTGAACGGATCTGTTTGGGAACTGAAGGATGTCAGGCATATTCCCGATCTCAGAAGGAACTTAATCTCAGTGGGGCAGTTGGCCAGTGAAGGCTACACTACGATCTTCCATGGTGATGATTGGAAGATTTCAAAGGGTGCAATGACAGTTGCTCAAGGCAAGAAAAGTGGCACTCTTTACATGACAGCAGAGGCACGTTGTTCAATTACAGTTGCAGCAAGAAATGAAACACCAAATCTGTGGCACCAAAGACTAGGCCATATGAGTGAGAAGGGGATGAAGATTATGCACTCAAAGGGAAAACTTCCAGGTCTACATTCTACGGAGATAGACATGTGCGAAGATTGCATACTTGGAAAGCAAAAGAGAGTCAACTTTCAGACAAGTTGCAGAATCCCAAAGAAGGAAAGACTAGAGCTTATTCACTCTGATGTTTGGGGACCAACGACCATCTCATCTATTGGTGGGAAATACTACTTCGTCACTTTCATTGATGATCACTCACGGAAGGTATGGGTTTACTTTCTAAAGCATAAGTCCGAAGTATTTGAGGCTTTCAGGAGATGGAAAGCTATGGTGGAAAATGAGACGGGTTTAAAGATCAAAAAGGTCAGAACCGATAATGGTGGTGAATATGAAGACACCAGATTCAAAAATTTATGCTATAAGCACGGGATCAGAATGGAAAGAACCGTGCCAGGCACGCCTCAACACAATGGTGTAGCTGAGCGTATGAACCGAACGTTGACAGAAAGAGCCAGAAGCATTCGTATACAATCAGGTCTACCGAAGTAATTCTGGGCAGAAGCAGTCAACACGGCAGCTTAGTTGATCAACCGAGGCCCATCTGTTCCATTGGAGCATAGAATACCAGAGGAGGTATGGAGCGGAAAAGAGGTGAAACTATCACATCTAAAAGTTTTCGGTTGTGTAGCATTTGTGCATATCAGTGATCAAGGCAGGAATGAGCTTGATCCCAAATCCAAGAAATGCACATTCATTGGCTATGGTGAGGATGAGTTTGGCTACCGCATTTGGGATGACGAAAAGAAGAAAGTTATCCGTAGCAGAGATGTGATTTTCAACAAAAGGGTGATGTATAAGGACATGCATAAAATAGACGCCAATGACTCAGAGCAGAATGAGTCAGTAGTTGCAGATGTAGATGATGTCCCAGATACTTCCGCAATAGAACCAATTGTAACAAGTCCTCAGCCAGAGGAACTTGTTGGACAAAGCAGTACACAGCATTCCGACACACCACAACCTCTTACTCTAGCTCCTGTATTGAGAAGGTCTTCTCGACCTCATGTGCCTAACAGGAGATACATGAACTATATGTTGCTGACTGATGGAGGGGAGCCTGAATGCTATGATGAAGCTTGTCAGACTCGAGATTCCAACAAGTAGGAGCTTGCTATGAAAGAAGAAATGAAATCTCTCATCTCCAACCAGACATGGGAACTAGCTGAGTTACCTATGGGAAAGAAGGCACTTCACCACAAATGGGTGTACCGAGTGAAAGAGGAGCATGATGGTTCCAAGAGATACAAAGCCCACCTAGTTGTTAAAGGGTTTCAAAAGAAGGAAGGAGTTGACTACACTGACATTTTTGCTCCCGTTGTGAAGCTCAATACTATCATATCAGTATTGAGCATTGTAGCCATCGAAGATCTTCATCTTGAACAGTTGGACGGGAAGACTGCATTCCTTCATGGAGATTTAGATGAAGAGATATACATGTACCAGCCAGAAGGTTTCTCAGAAAGGGGGAAGAAGAACATGGTGTGCAGACTTAAGAAGAGTTTGTATGGCCTGAAACAAGCCCCGAGACAATGGTACAAAAAATTTGACAGCTTCATGCACAAGGAAGGTTTCCAGAAGTGCAATGCTGATCATTGTTGCTACTTCAAGAGATATAGGTCCAGTTATATCATTTTACTACTTTATGTTGATGATATGTTAGTAGCAGGTTCAGATATGGATGATATTAAAAGGTTGAAGCAGCAATTGTCAAAGGAATTTGACATGAAAGACTTGGGTCTAGCAAAGAAGATTCTTGGAATGCAAATCACAAGAAATAAGAAGAAAGGATCCTTGCAGTTATCTCAGGCTATGAACATCAATCGTGTTTTGCAATGATTCAACATGGGCGATGCCAAGCCAGTTAGCACACCCTTGGCCAGTCATTTTCGCCTATCCAAGGATCAGTCCCCTCAGACAGAAGAAGAGAGAGAATTCATGGCTAAGGTTCCTTATGCCTCAGCCATTGGAAGTTTGATGTACGTAATGGTCTGTACGAGACCAGACATTGGCCATGCAGTGGGAGTTGTTAGCAGATTTATGTCAAATCCAGGGAAAGCTCATTGGGAAGCAGTCAAGTGGATTTTGAGGTATCTACGAGGCACCACAGAAAAGTACTTGTACTTTAGTAAAGGAGAGTTAAAAGTACAAGGGTACGTAGACGCAGACTTTGGAGGTGAAGTTGATCACCGAAGAAGCACCACCGGTTATATATTTACTGTTGGAACTACGGTGTTAGTTGGATGTCACAAATACGTAAAATTGTCACTCTATCCACTACGCAGGTGAGTATGTAGCAAGAATCGAAGCTAGTAAAGAGATGATATGGCTTCAAGGTTTGTTAATTGGTGTGATTCAAACAAGAGAAGAATGTTCTGCATAGTGATAGTCAAAGTGCAATACACTTGGCGAAGAATTCAGCATTTCATTCTAAAACAAAGCATATTGGACTTCGTTATCACTTCATCAGATCTCTATTGGAAGATGATGTGTTAATACTGGAGAAGATTCAAGGAAGCAAAAATCCAGCAGATATGTTAACAAAGGTGGTGACTATTGACAAACTGAAGTTGTGCTCAACTTCAGTTGGTCTGCTAGAGTAACAAAGACTAGAAAAGCTGCTGCATTGATCAAGGTGTGAAGACAGATTGAAATCAATCTTCAAGTGGGAGATTGTTATAAAGCTCCTTAATTTAAGGAGCGAACTCCGTTATCAAATTTTGTGTGTTATTTTTCTATTCTTGCTTTCTCATAAATCTAGCTTATCGAGAATTTGCGTTATTTTCCAACAGAACCGACCCTAATTATTAGTATGCTTCGATCAGAAGCGGTTTCGATCAATGAATGAAAGTAGTTTACAAAGAAACATTTTTAAATAAAAATAGTTTCACGAAGAATCAGTTATACTTTCGACAAAAATAAATACAATGTGTTAGTAATACTTATTTACAAAAGTACTTTTAAGTATTTATTATTTTTTTTATAACTTAACTTTTAAGTTTTGGTTCAATCCAAAAAAATAAAAATAATTTTTTTTTAAGTTTCCGGGAAAAAAAATTATATGTGCCTTTAATAGTTTTTAATTTTATTTTTTAAAATAACAAAGACTTCGTTCAAGATACAAATAACATACAATAAGCATCACCTTCTATTTTTTTAAATACATTAAACAAATATATGAGAAAATATTTTAGAGTATTTAATGTTCACTCTAGTTTTTATCACTTTAATATTTAATCATAATAATTAATACAAACTTATAATTCTAAAAAATATCAAAATATGATATTTAGTTGATGTCATGTGTAAGTAAACCTCGAAAACCTTTTAAGAATTGTTTCTTATACTGATGACTTTTTGAAAAGATATATCAAAAAGTCTTCAAATCTAACGAAATGTTTACGTCTTAATAAAATTTTGTAGATATAAGAACCAAAAAAATACACAAAATTCTTTATAACATCTAATTTTATTTTCATAGAATTAGATATAACAAAATAAAGATATAAGATCATAAATAACATATTATTTATAAACATAAGTAAAATAGAAAAATATTGGAGTAAGCACTCTTAGTGGAGAAAACTCACTTCCACGCAGAGAAAACTCACAACTAAATAACAACAAAAAAGAAGAAGAAAATATAAAAAAATTAATGTGCTTTTAATTTACTAAAAATATATTAATTTAACTATTAATAGATTTAATAATTGAAATTAAGTGGATAATAATGGATATTTTGTTTTAAAAAAATTAAGAAAAATAACACTTTAATCACCAAACTTATAATTATAAAAATAACATGTTTATTTTAACTTGTAAGTTTTGGTGTGAAGAAAAAAGAATCGGTGATATTAAAATCGTTAAATTTATTTATTTAAGATATTTTAGTTTTTAAATTTTTAACTAGTATATTTTAATTCTTAAACTTGTATCTTTAATTTTTATATCTAAAATAAAGTGTCTTATCTTTGTAAAATTTAATAATTTAGAGAATAAAGCTACTCATTTTAGTAAATTTTAGGCACTAAAGGGTTCAAAGAGATAAGTTTAGAAACAGTTTTTACATAACATCCTAAGTATTTAAATATAGCAGTTGATAATTAATACATCAAAGGTTTTCAATTACATTAAAGCCGCAGTGGACCAATACAGAAAACAAGAGAATATTAATGCTCAGATTTGAAAATCAGGTTGAAGCCTAAGGAAAGCGATGAGCGGATCATAGGCCTCTTGCTTAGCATTTTGAGCCAAAACAAAATCTGCATGAGCATAATCACTTATGTACTGAACCATAAGCTTATCTCCATCATGGTCTTTAAGTTTATCGAGAAGAAGACGCACATCTTTTGTATCAGAAAGAGCATCTGCCCCTCTATAGCTGAGAAACATAGGAACATCATTTGGAATGCTTGTCATGTTATATGCTGGTGGATTGGGCTGTCCATAATGTTTTGTGTTCTCATCTTCATTTCCGTAATTGAACATTGTCAACGTTCCTTCTCTTATCACTGTTCCAAAATATCCCACGATCATAAATTATTAAGCAAACTCTTAATTTGATCTATTAAGCTTTGGAATCGTTTGAAACTGCTTCTTTGACATAAAGTGCTTTTAAGTGGACTAAAATACTTTTTTAATGGTGTTTAGGAATCACCTAGAGATTTGCTTTTAAAATTATGAAAAACACTATTAATGCTTTTAGGAGAAGCAAATAATACCTATTTTTATGAAAACTAAGACTCTTAGAAATTGCTTCTTGTTTGAGTTGAAAGTGTTTTTAATAAGCCAAATCACTCTTAATGGTATTTGTCAATCTCGATGTGAAATTAAATTTTAATAACCATTATTAGTACTTTTCTTAGTTTAGGATACATGCCATTTTCCTAATATACTTACTACAATACCACATATAATCACTTAATAATTTTACGTAAAACACTTAAATAACTATTTTGAAAATATTTTTGTACAAATCACTTATAAGAAAAGTACCTCCAAACGTCCACATTTGAGTACATATTTCATTATAAATAATTATTAAAATAATATTCAAAACCAATTTCATTGACCAAACAAAGTACTAATATATCTTCAACTACTTATCTTAAAACCAATTATAACTTAAGCTCATCCATAGAGTTGTGATTACTTTACAATGCATTTGGAACATGCGGAATAATAAAGTTTTCAGAAATGAGCAACCAGACTTTCATAAAAGTATCATGTTCCTGAGAAGAAGTTTTCAGTCTTTTAAACATGGCTTGTTGGAAATTGAACTAGAAAAATTGATTCTCTTTTTGGATAGTGATTTTATTAAGTGGAAAAAATCTGGTGATAATAGTTTCAAATTCTCTTTTGATGGAGCTTATAAATATGAAACTGGTTTTATTGCTGTTATTGCTACTGATCAACTACACAATTTTTTAAGTATCTGGAAAAAATTACTTTTCTGCAGAAATCATTGAAGCAAGAGCAACAACTCTAGCAATTGGAATGGCCAATGCATTGGGCATAAAAAGATAAATAGTTGAAGGAGATTGTCTTAATGTTATTTCCTTTCTACAAAACAAACATTCTTCAATATCGTGGGAGGCCATTCAATTCTTGGAAGAACCTTTTATTTTTTATTTTTTTCTACTATCTGCATTCCAAGAGAAAGAAATTATATTGTTCATTCCCTAGCAAAATAGGCTTTTGATTAAAGTAAGGAGGGTTCTTTTCGTTTATAAGAATAACCTCCTCATATATGTAATATGTTTGTACTATTAATTAATATATATGGTATGATTAAAAAAAAAATACATAGAGACACTAGGTTAAATACACTTACTCTGAGACAGATGGATCATATTTTTTGTTGCTGTAGCCTGAGGTTCATGTTCTAGAAAAACTGGTATTATGGAAGAATTAAGGCAGCAATTCTGGCCTGTAGTGATATCGTTAATTCTAAGTCAAATGAAAATTAAATTTGCAAAGTGCTAATAGTGAATAATAAGAAAAATAGAAATAAAATTTATACTATACCAGTGAAAGACGTTAATAAGTTTGTGCAGTCTACTCCTGGTTTGCTGCAGAAATCCTGAAGAAGTTTGGTTATTGCCTCCCTATTGAAAATCACACAGGAAATGATTCATCAAAACTGATAAGTTTCATTGTTGAATCAAGCACGATGTCAAATCTTTACCACTCTAGTTTAATAGAAGCCGTTGTCAATAACAGAAAAGTTATTCAAATGTAAGAGTTTGAAGTTTCTTTTGGGTGTATACTGAGCATGTTATGATAATAATGCTGGAGATATATTCCTTACCCTCTCAGATCAAACTCATCCACTCCAAATTTGTATAGTTTCTGTCAAAAGATGAGTGGCAGAGAGTAAAAAAGCTTACCCAGGAAAACAATAAAATAGGCAGAGATATATGGAATTAGGGCTTACCTCGACAATGAAGCTCTCGGCGGCAGTTCTTGCAAGTGGGGAGATTATTTGACCCAAATAAGCAATTGGGCTAAGTAAAGCTGCTGATCTCAGCATATTCAACAGTTGGTCTTTGGAAAATGCAGCCAGAGCTGTCAAAGTCCCCTATAGAGACAACTTCACTAGATCAGTTTTTTTTTTCCTTCCCTTTTTCCTCTTCTGTTTCTAGAACTCAACGAATCTTAGAATGGAAAAACAAGTGTGAAATTTACCAGTGAGTGTCCAACAAAATGCAATTTCTGTCCTGTTTGATCATGCACATACTGAAATGTAGCTGGAAGATCATAATCCACCAATTCATCCCATGTCCAATTCCAGTAAGCCTAAAAGCCAAAAGCAATATATATCACTTGACATGAAAAACCAAAGGAACATGCTCTTTTAGAAAGATAAAAGGCGTGACAAGTATGTATGACACAATTGATTTTGGACTATGGTAGAAGAATATTCACAAGTCACAACCAGTATTCCTAAAAGCTTCTCATATGTTATGTTCTGGATCTTAACAAAGAAAACCTACCGCATCATCAGGACTCAAAGACACATGACCGCGGCTATACTTGGTTCCTCGTGTATTGGCTAGCCATACATCATAACCATCATCTGCCAAAAGGAATGCCAGAGACTGCTGTGGAGGTAGCAGCAACCATGTTATTGCATCCTGCCCACCATTCCATGAGTAAATTTCTAAATCCTCAACATTACCATTTCGAAGAAACTATCAAAACCTGCACCAAATATACTACCATAAAGAGACCATGTTGTAAAAGAACTGGGATCCCATTTGCTTTCTTCCCTGACACTCCTACTGGAATCCTCTGCATGCTGAGAATGTATCCATCTTGTGTAATAACCTGATAACAAAATAACCACCACACTCTTATCATTTGATAATTTCAAATTCTATTCGGTAAAATGAACAGCAATATGAAGGAAAATGATATAACTGTGTGTTCTTCACAAGCATAGCCTTGCTTGTTCACCATCAATGTACAAATGCCATCATCGTTGGTAAATTGTGTCAATGCAGAAATTGTATGCCGAGTTTCAATTGATAATAGATTTTTTCTAGTTCCACATGCTGACACACAAAACAGAATAACTAAGAAAATTGACTTTAAAGTAAAGCTCATTTTCATATGCTTTTAGTACTATTTGTGAATCAAGTTATATTTATGATTTGACTTAAAATTTCTTGTATTTTATATAGATGATATAAAATAGGATGAAGACAGAAATGGGCATTATTTCCCTTGTGATTCAAACTAAGTATTTAGGGCGGACACATTCTGTTAATTTATGTGAACCCTAGATTTCTTCGCTGACACGATTCCATATTCTAACAAGATCTTCTTGGATTACTTTATAAGTTTATACCTCGAAGAATAGTCAAAACCAATGCTGCAAAAATGTAAATCATCAGAAGTTTTTGAAAGATAGAAAACAAAAGTCTCCTTTCTTTTGTCTCTTCAGTAAAGATGGGCAATGGCGTCCAACTTAGTGATAATAAATAAAACCCAACTTAACCTTTTTATACATGACACAATAAAGAACTATAATCCATGGCAGGTAATGAAAATTCCATCCCTTAGATCCCGTTACAGAGCCCTTTGTTTCCCTGCCACTGCAAACAATCGAAACCTAGATCAAACTTCCCATAGCAAGCACAGGAAAAAAAACACTAATGGCAGAGCATATTTAAGATTTAGCTTAACAATATAACATTCAAATTTTCTAAAATCTAAATTTGTTATAACATTAGTGTTTTTCAATTATTCATATGTAACATGAGTAGTGCGATATATTGAATAAAATTTAGAATACACAACTCTAAATTTATTAATATTGTATTCGAATAAGTAAACAAAATACTTGTATTATACCAACAATAAAAGATATTATAACACTTTTCAAAAACAACTTAAAAAGAAATACAAACACTCAAACAGAAAGTTCTTAACTCACACTCAAATTAAGAATACAAAGACTTATTTGTTTTTGATAGGATGATTAAACCAAATGCAAGTTAGGTTATTTATAGTTTTCATCATGCAATCTATACCACAAAAATATAAAACTAATAAATAATTCTAACCACACAAATATTATCACATTCTACACATTTTTTTTCTACATCTTTCTAGATTTTCTCTTAAAAAAATTCTTCAACCACTCCATTTATTAAGTTGGTGTTGATTTTCAACAACTTTCTTCAATTACTTCATTTATGGAGTTGATGTTGATTTTCAATAACTTTCTTCAACCACTCAATTTATTAAATTGGTGTTGATTTTCAATATTCCCCCCTCAACACCAACTCTCACTAATTTTACAGTGCCAAGCTAACAAAAAAACATTTCAAACTTACCAATGCTTAGTTCTTGTATGAAAGACTGGATTTTTTGCAAAAAGAATTGCCAAATGATTGTCACAATATAACGGAACTACATAATCTATTGGTTGTTGTAGATTATTCATTAGCAGTATCAACCATGTACTCTCTTGAGTTGCCATTATCGTTGCTCGATACTTAGCTTCAGTAGTCGATAATGATATTTTCGGTTGTCTCTTGCTACACCAATAAATTGTTCTAGAACTAAGCTTAAACACATACCTAGTTGTTGATCTCTTAGTGTCATGATCTCCTTTATAATCAATATCCTAATAACCAACTAATTTTTCGTCTCCACCTTTCTTGTACAAAACACCATAGTCAATTGTACTCTTCACATATCTCAGTATTCGTTGAACTGCTTTCAAACGAGGCTTGTTTGGATTTTACATGTATCGACTCATTACTCTAACTGCATAAGAAATGTCAGGTCAAGTTAAGATTAAGTAGATCAAATTACCTACCAATTTTTGATACATTGTCGCATCTTCCAAATCTTTTCCTTCATGTGTACACGTTTGGCATTTGGTTCCATCGATGTCGAAATCGATTTGCATTCAAGCATTCTAAACCTCTTCATCAAATCTTTGGAATATTTTTATTGACAAAGAAATATTCCTTCTTGTATGCGGTCAACCTCTAGACCAAGGAAGTGCTTAAGCTGTCCAAGTTCCTTCATATAAAAACAGACTGATAAATTCTCCTTTATTCGAAGAACTTCTGCCTCATCATTACTAATTATGATTAAATCATCTACGTACACTAGCATGATAGCTAGCTTTCCTTCATTGGCTTTGACAAACAAGTTGGAATATACCGATGTTACTGAATAACCATTTTATGTTAAAAATTCAATAATCTTACCATACTACGCCATGGGTGTCTGTTTCAATCCATAAAGTTCTTTCCGCAGATTACACACATATTTAGGATGATCTTGGCTCTAAAAACCCATTGGTTGGATCATGTAGATTTCTCGATCCAGCTCTTCTTAAAGAAATACATTTACATCCATCTATCATAAATTATAGTCTTTGTTGGCTACAAGTGCTAGTAGTACACATACGGTTGTAAGTTTCGTCACCAGACTAAACGTTTCATCATAGTCTAGTATGTACTACTGAGAGAAACCACGAGCTACCAATTGTGCCTTGTATCTCTTAATTGACCCATATGGACGATGCTTTATCTTGTAAACCCATTTATAGGATTCGTACCATATCCCAAGTTTAATTTGGTTAAAGTGCAACGATATCTTCTTTCATAGTTGTTATTCACTCAGATCTTTGCGATGCTTCTTCCAACGTATCAGGTTCTATTATAATTGCTTCTTCAATTATGGTTGTATTGGCATATTTGGGATTTCCCTTCGTGTTCTTGTTAACCTTCAGAGTTGAAATTGTGAAATTGATTCTTTCGATTCACTAGACCCACCTTTTTCATTTAGTTGTTGATATACGCTATCATTCCAAGGATTATAAGTTACTCTTTGTTCGACATCATCATTGTTTTGCAGCTTGTCTCCAAATTCTCTCGAGTTTGGAAATGCCTCCTTATTTGAGGACTACCAAGAAGATGTTTCATCGAATACCACATCTCGTGAAATGTAGCATCTTTCACTCATTGGATTGCAACATTTCCACCCCTTTCTCTGGCTATTGTATCCCATAAAGATGCATCTAAAAACTTTCTTATGAAACTTGCTCCGTAAATGGCCGGGAACAAATACATAACATACATAACCAAATACTCGAAAGTAGCTAACTATAGGTTTCATGTTCCATAGTTTTTCAAAGGATGAAACAAATCCTAACCTTGGTTGAAGAAGTTTGTTGATCATAAAGGCTGCACTCCTCATTGCTTTAGCCTAATACCTTCCAGGTACATTCTTTTCATGTAGCATACTTCAACAAATTCTACAAGATACTTGTTTACTCTCTACTACACCATTTTTTGTGTCATGTTGGCACAAGTGTATTGATGACATATTCGACATTCCTTTAGGTATTGAGAAAACTAGCTTGAGCAAGAAATGAATCTTCTTTCCTACTTCTCCTTTAGTTGAATCTCTAAACTCTTTAAACTTTGAGAATGTGTTAAATTTTTATTTCATAAAGAAAACCCATACATACTTGAGAAGTCGTCAATGAATGTCACTATGGATTGAATACCACCAATTGATGGTTACTTAATGGGCACGAGTATATCAAAATGAACTAACTATAATAGTTCTTTTTTTTAAACGTCGATTGCTCGTATGGTAATTGGTAAGCTTTACCATACTGGCATATTGAACAAACTGTGTTTGTTCACACGCCTAATTGAGGAAGCCCTTTAAGCATCGACTTCTTCACTATCACACTTAGCTTAGAATAACTAATGTGACCTAACCGCATATGTCATAGGTCTGGTGTCTCATTTCTTCTTGTCCTGTCTACATATGTAGATTCTACTAACATCACGTAGATTGATTCCAATCATTGCCCCTCCATTGTCGATGTTTCTAAGATTTTGAGATCACGATACACCTTCATCTCTCGGGGACCGAACAATACATAGTGACCTAATGATGTCAATTGAGCCATATATAGCAAGGTTTTCTTCATTTTTGAGACATGATAAACATCTTGAAGTGGTAGCTAGTTAGTATTATATCGAGGCATAACTATCGTCTTACCGATGTGAGCTATCGATAACCTTGAGTTGTCACTTGTCACCACTACACGATCTCCCTTATACTCAGACATGTTTTGCAACTTCTATTTATCTCTCATCATATGATTTGAGTAGCCCGAATCTATAATCCAGTCATTCTTGTAGTCAATTTGTTCTGGTGTTATTACTGTGAGAGCTAATTATTCTTCCTCTATAGCGAATAATGTTTCGACATTCCAACCATCTTCATTATTCTCCTTAGAACTGGAGTAGTTGTATTACTTTCAACATGATTTTTTTTACTCCAAAAATCTTTTGTCATGTGACCCATCTTCCCATAGTTGTAACATTCATCATCAAATTTTCTGTTGTTACAGCGATTCTTCCAAGGTTCCCCTAGACGAAAGTCTATCTTTCCTTGAGAATTTTTTTCCTTTTTCGCCATCCTTGTTAAATCCACTACCATTGTACCATTTGAAAGTGCCTTGCTTTGTTGGTATAAAGTGCTTTTTCCTTACCCATAGGCGAGATTCCTCTCATTTGCTTAACCATAGCTTCTTGACTGACCAGCAAATTCTCAAACTCAACAAGATATGATTGTATCGACCATCCTTGTATAGAGGTAACGAAACCTCGATATTTAGGTCTCAAATCATGGATAATTATTCTCTTTATCCTAGTTTCCCCAAAAAGAACTTTCGGATCTAACTCTAAAATTTTGAGGCATAACGACTTCATCTTGTGAAAGTACTGAGAAATTGTCATGTCATGTTGTGCCATTGATAGCAACTTGTTCTCGAAAATTTGTAGTCTTGTATCATTCTTCTTTGAAAAGAGTGTAACAAGAATGTCCCATACTTCCTGGGTGTTTTTTCATTCTGATTATGCTCCAACATTTCTTCTTCAACTGTGGTTTTTAAAGCAAACATCGCTTTGGCTGCTTTAATTTTCCACTTCCACAAGATGTCATTTGCATCTTCCCTACTAGTTGTGTAACTTCGAGATCACCAACAACCTCCCACAAGTCTTGATCTTATAGGTAAGACTACATACATGTTTCCCATGTGTTATAACTTTTGTTGTTAAGCTTCTTGATTCCTCCAATTATTTGAAGGTCACCCATCGTGATGACAATACTTCAACTATACCGAACAAGCTTAACTAAGAAATTTGTAGAGTAACAAACTCCTTACAACTTAAGATAGCTCCATTAAGAGTGATCATTGATCTTCCCATTCTGATACCAATTGTTGAGTAAAATTTAGAATACACAACTTTAAATTTACTAACATTGGATCCAAACAAGTAAATAAACTATTTGTATTATACTTACAATAAAAACACTATAACACATTTCAAAGCCAACTAACAAATTGAAGAGAAATACAAATACTTAAAGAGAAAGCTTTCAACTCACATTCAAACTAAGAATATAAAGACTTATTTTTTTTATGGGATGATTAAACTAAACACAAGGTAGGCTACTTATAGTCTCCCACCATGCAATCTACAACACATAAATATAAAACTATAAAATAATTCTAACCACACAAATACTATCACATTCTATACACTTTTTTTTTCTACATCCTTCTAGATTTTCTTTAAAAAAAATTCAACTACTCAATTTATTGAGCTGACGATGATTTCAACAACTTTTTTCAACCACTTCATTTATTGAGTTAGAGTTTATTTTCAAAATAACATCATGTCCTCTTTATTCACACAGATAAATTAAGGATTTGTTTGTATATGCTTATGTTAAAATTAATTTCAAATAGAAGCCGTTTTAAAAAAAGCTAAATATATTTGTTTCTATCATCAAGCATAAAATGTGTTTTTTTTAGAGTGGAAACAATTTTTAAGAAGTTGTTTTTTGTTTGATTATAAAGCAATTTTCTTATTGCCACAAGCACTTTTACAAATGTGTGTGTATATGTGCTTATAGACGTTTATTTCAATGTATAATATACAAGGGTCTAGGGAATAAGTTTGCTAGGGAAAATCAATAACTTGTTTCTCATCTCACATTAAGCTATGTGTACAGGTTATATAAAGCAACGCCCGAAATCGTAAACACACACGGATATCCGTATTTCAAGCACCATGAAGATCTCTAGGATATAATTAATTACAATTTGTTTAAGTATATCTTGAGTTAGAAGTAAAGGTACAAAAATTTAACATAAATGTATTTCTTTGTTCACTAATCAAGATTTATAGTCATCGTTTTTGTGAATTTATATTGAAAAAAAAACTATAATTTCATTAGTTACTTATGGATTATGAGTCTATATTTTTCTCAAAAATATCCACTTTTTATATATAGGAATTTTTTTTATCATTTAACACCTAGTCAACAGAAGCCATATCTCTGATCAAACTTGAAGCATTATTGATGTAAAACTGGCAAGAAAATTTATGATTCAATATAAGAAGATAATTATGAAAACATTATTTAGGTGGTTTTATTTTAAATATGGAATAAATATTATGTAAATAAGGATTATTAGGATTTAGTTATATTTTGATTTTTTGTATTTATCATTAATTAGAATTTAGATAATATTTAGTATTTATTATTTTATATATTTTAGTATTATAAATATAACAAAATTGTAATTAAAAATCAGACTTTATTTATTGAATAAAATATAACATCCCTCACATATCTCTCTACTCTCTTTCCCATTCTATTGTGTTTTACGATCTGCATCAGTTGTCATAACGAAAATCACAAATATTACTTCTCATTTGCATGAACCAGGAGTAACAGATGAAGAAGTATTCAGGAGCTAGGCTGCTTCCTTTGTGAATCTATATATATATTGACTACTAGAACTTTACCTTTTCATATGATAGTTCCTCGGAGGAGATTCAAATGCAATACATGTAACCTGTTTATGGTTTCAGTTGTCTCGGAACATTTAGGAAGAATTACATCTCGCTGTTTTGTTTTCTTAACCAGGAGTTAATTTACATTTATCTTTTAACTTTATATTCAATATATCACATCTATATTTATATTATATATTTTGTAAATAAATCATTAAATTTTTTATAATTATTTAATTTAAACGATTTAATTCTATAATTATTATATTAATTACCTAAAATCTCGAAATTTCAACGCATTATTATAGTTATCTTAGAGTCAAAGGTGAAAGATTTGATAATACACGGTTAACTTAGAATTAATTTTTGTATATATTTTTTAACTTTTAATATTTTTAAATTTATTTAACAACTTGAATAATATAGTTTCATATCTAAATTGATAAAATAATTTAAAAATTAAATAATATAAATTAATAAATACATAAAAAAAATATATTATAACAATATTAAGTATATAGTATGTGTAATAATGAATATTTATATATTTATGCATGGTATAATAAATAATAACTAAATTACATAAAAGATAAAAACTATAATTTTTTTAATAAACTATAACTTACATAATTATTTTGTAAAATTTTATAAACATTAATTTCTTATCTTATTATAATAAAAACAATTTAAAAATTTATATTTAAAATGTTATATCATCATATAACAATGTTTACAAAAAGACGACAAGTAAAAAAAATAAGAATATCTTGCATATCTCTCAATAATGTTTAAGAGTGAAAAGACCGAGAAAGTTCTACAATCATCTCAAGGAATTGACTACAAGTCCTTGTGTTATGACCACCCATTCCACACCTACTGCACAATATGACCTCCTTAATTATCTCCCCACGTGAATGTATGCGTCACTTTCGTGGTCTTCCACACTTCCTCTTAGTATTAGGAGGAAGTTCAAATAGGTCAATTATCTCTGGTGGAATGGTCCACTCATCATTATCAGTTGCCGGAAAAATAGACTTACCATATGCTGTAATATAACAATTTACGGCGTACTTATTATCAACGAAAGAATGCATATCAACATCTAGAAACCGTGCAACTGCAATGGCATGACAACATGGGATCTTGTGAACATCAAACTCCCTACAACTACAAATTTTATTAAGTAGATCCACATTATCACTGTTGTCACCATGTATAAACTAAGAGGGTTCAACGTGTCAACGTTAGTACATGATATATGTAATAAAAAGTAAGATTATATAGATATTTAACAAAAACAATGCAAATAGATAAACATGACAATAGGATAACAGCTGTTGAATGAATCATTTACCTGGAAAACATGTGCATTAATTCTGAAAACACTGTACCTCAACGACTTAAAGTGATTTGCACGCATGATTGATTGAACTTCATCTGTAAGGAATCGAGTTCCCCATCTCATTCCAACCTCCCTACGTTCCACAAACCATTGTTGTATTTTGCTATGATAATACTCAACAAGCATAGTTATGGGTAATTCACGTACCGATTTCATTACATTATTAAATGATTCATAACCATTGGTGGTCATTATCCCGTACCTATTTCCTGGGAAATGATATCTTGACCACTTCTCTTTACCTACTTCCAATAAGTACTTCTCTATCAAATGATCAATCTCTCTCAAACCTCCCATGTACTTGTCAAATTCACCCTTTTTATAAGCTCTTGAGCAGCATCTGAACAAAGGTACGATGTCACGGTTCTTAAATTTGTGATTTAAATTCATCTCCATGTGAAATGCACAATAACCATGCATTGCATTAGGAAATGCTTTCGGAATAGCTTGATTAAAACTTTGATGTCTATCCGAAATAATAACAAAGTCGTCAACATGCCCAACTACAGATGATAGTTTTAACAAAAACTATTCCCAAGCATCATTATTCTCTGAATCTCCAACCCCAATGGAGATTGGATATATATTGTTATTTCCATCAGAACCATTTGCTACAAATAATGTCCCAGCATACCTACCAGTAAGAAATGCACCATCAACTGTAATCACATGTCTTATGTAGGATAAGAATCCTCTAATACATGGACCTAGTGCAATGAAAAAATACTTAAATCTTCCCGACTGGTCAACTTCAATATGTGTGACGCTTCCAGGATTTCTTTCCTTTAGAACATGATAGTAGGAAGGGAGTTTGAGGAAAGATTCCTCTTCAGTGCCCCGTAGCAATCTGAGAGCTTTTTCTTTAGACCTGTATGCTGTGGTGTAACCAATATCAATCCCAAACTCATTCTGAAAATCATCAATAATATCTTTTGGCTTATAAACTCTTCCAGGTCGCAACAGTTTCATCTTAATAGCATTTGCTATCACTCTTGAGGTCGCGGTCCTATTTTTGCTCATGTACTTATTAGGATCACCAGTATGTCTTGATTCAAACTGTTTTCCCTTGAATCTATCTGATCCAGTGATCTTGTTACATCTAATCATCCAAGTACAATTAGCTTGAATGCATTTTATCACTACACGGTCTTTCTTGCTTGTCAGTGTCCTCGTCTCAAATCTATTTCTTATGGCATGAAGCCCAACATGTGTAGTGGAATGTATCTTATTGTCAAATACTTGATCAACCTTCAAATCAAGCTCTACATATGGCACTGAAGAACCAACATCACCATTTGAAAAAATATCTGTGGTTGTACATGGTCGATTAGACAATACTTTATTACTGCACTGAACTAAAGTTGTTCCTTGAGATTGAGATAAACCGTTTTCTGAATCAACTCCTACAATGAGCCTAGAAGTGATTGATGAAATAACATTGTTACAAGGTTGCACTAATGTAGTTGTACAATTCTTGTTTACATCACTCTTGTTCCTAAAAGCATTACCTATAAATTCATTAGGATTTGATGAATGGTCAACACTTCGTGCATCACCTATACTCTCAAAAATATTGTCGCAACTTACATAACCATTTCCAAAATTAACAAGTTCTTCACAACAAATAGAATGATGTGTATCTACAGATATTATCTCATTTTTTGTAACATATACAACAGCCTTGCTTTGATTATCTTGAACATGAAGGTTAAAAAGCTCATTATCTTGAACATGAAGGTTAAAAAACTCATTGAGATCATCGTCATCGCCTATTAAAATAGTAGGTAATGTCAGATCATTCCTATAGAAGTATTTCATTGAAAGTTCATACTTGTACTTATCGATCTTCAACTTTTGAAACAATTTATCTTTAAGGTCATTATACATAAATTCCTTTTTGATCCTTATCACCAAACCTTCACCTCCTCGATATATTTCTTTGTCATCTTTCTTCGACCACTTACCACCGTGAATTATTATATTACTAAGACCATCCATTCTCTAGAAGTTATAAAAAAATTATCAAATAATAATACATCAATACTTAAAATTAAATTAGTTTATTAATTAACACTTTATAAAATATTAAGGCCTAATTCATGGAGAAAAGTTTTATAATAATATTTTTATTGTTAAATTTATAAACTATCTAATTTTGATAATTTAATAATAAGATATACAAATGCAAAAATGTGTATAATCTACATTACATGGAATGAACGAAAGAAACAAATGACTATTAACTCTTTTTTTCTCACAAGTCACAACTAGTATATTTCTCAATTTTTTCCTTTGAACCCAAAACGCAGAACCTAGTACTTTACTATTATCATATTAATCTTTAAGTCCCTGTAAACATGTTCATAGATAATACAATTTTTTAATTATATTTTTGATTAATTAGGATAATAGATAATATAATTTTTCAATTAAAAATCTCATTAAATAACCCTAAAATAGTTTCGGAGAAAAAAAAACATCCAAATAGTTGAAAAAAATTCAAAAATTTCTCAACCTAACAGCTCTCCAAAGGTTTATAAATCTGGAAAAAAATCAATATTTACATGCTAATAAAACCAATAATAATTTACACAACTCATATAATTAATATCGCTAACCTTATTTTGAAAATATTCTGCTTGTAATGAAGAAATAGACAAAAAAAATTAGAGAACATAAATAGAAGGAGTATAGAGAAAGAATAAGAAGAAAATGGAAAAATAGAAGAGAAAGATGGGTTTTTGAGTGTGGGGAAAAAGAAAGAAGAAGAAAATGGAAAAAATAGAGAAAAAGAAAGGTGAGAGGTGAAAAAAAAGAGAGAAAAAAGAAGAATAAGAAAATAGAAAAAGAAAGAGGGTTTTACGCGTGGGGAAGAAAAGAGAAAATGAAAATGTAAAAAAAAAAAAGATTAGAAATGGAGTGCATAAGAGAGAGATAATGTGACAGAATTATTGGATATCGGTTACATCAGTTTTCTTTTGTCTCTTTTTAAATTAAATTTTAAATACGTTTCTTTTTAAACTATTATAATTAATACGTACTTTTTAGACAAAAACACATAATACACATGTGATAAATCATTTCTAAGGATAAAAGGCGATTTTACCCCTTCCAGTCATTTCCCACACATTTTTAGTGCTAACTTTTGGACCTTTTAAGGTTGCTGCATTTTTATTTCATATTAACACATTGTATTGTAGCTTCGTATCAAAGAGAGCATTCATTTTCATTTGTTAGGTTAGTAAAAACTAAAAACTACTACTTTAAGGCTGAAAAATGTATCCAAATTCTAGTGAAATTGTTTGCAAAGGAAAGTGGAGTCATCCATGTTTATATGGAAAACATGCAATCCAAAAACTCAATGTGAATTTGCTTGTAATTGAATCTATTCCCTTGCATTTTAAAACACAATTCTAGATCAAGACCAAAAGATCGAGAAAGAAAACGCAATATGAAAATTTAAAAAATAAAAAAAGGTGGGTTATCCAGTATGTACAATTTTTGATTTTTTTTTATGTATTTAATTTATGAAGTTGAAATTTTTAAAATAAAAAAAATTATAAATTTGAAATTACTAATTCACCCTCGATGACCAGTACAACTGTTGGATGGATTTGATGCCGGTAACTTAATGCTTTTAATCCAGTAATTATAAAACAAACGTCCTCATTCTATCAAAATTAAAATACCTCCCTCATCTATTCTATTACATCCAAACTTTATCTTTATATATAATATATTATAACAATTTTTATATTTCTAAATATCTGATTTCTAACTACCGTAATCTAATTCCTTAACAACCAATGTAAGAAATTGCATTTTTTTTTAGCTGTATGATCTTACATTCATTTTTTAAGTCGGATTTAAAATCTAAAAATGAGATTGCAAGAAATCATTTAGCATTATCTATTAATACCCACCGAGAATGGGATGCTAACCACGTGATACCCACCCAGAATGTGATGTAAACCCTATGATACCCACCAAGAAATCAACACCATTATGGGAATAGAAGGATAACCCCAAACCAACATCAGAGAGAATCCAAGGAAGATAACAATTTACTTTACCTAGATGATGCCCACCAAAAAATTACAGACATAATCAGCAATAAATGGAAAAATCAGTACTTTTCTATAATTCAAAGCATGCCTATTCATCAAAGGTGCTAACAATTAAAAATAATTACATGAACAAAAAGTTGATAAACTTGTTTATTCTTTCTTTTTATTCAGGGGCCAAGTTACAAGTGTTAGACTATTAGTCATGTCATGCGTCATGATAGAAGAATTGAATATGCATGTGGATGTGGGCGAAAACAGTAGTGATTTTGAATGCTAAAGAAGAGGGCATGCTTTGGGCAAATATGTATATTTGATACTCACAATCTTCAAGAATCAGAATCACATGTGCAATTAATGATTCTTATCTAAAACCCTATCAACATATATTTACATGATACCATCCTAGTCATCCTTGAGAAATAGTGATCATCCTCCTCTTTTTATTTATTTCATTCTTGCAAATCCATATCGAGTTTTTACATTTATGCCAATTCATCGTAACCTAAAACCAACCATTCTTATCCCAGATATAAACAATTTGCAGCTTCCAAAATAATATAATAATTCCGTCAACAACAATCAAAAACATAATTTTGCCAACAAATCTATATCAAAAACCCAAAACTTAAAACTATAGACACAATAAAATCCATATTCATCAAGGATAACAGCAGGTGAGGCAATGCATTCAAACTTCTGCTGAAAAAGTAATGGAAAGAAAATTCATATACAAGACGAAAATGCTAAAAGGAAATACAACTATTATTTAATTTACTAATGAGATAGTGTTTTTATACAAAGGAAAATGGAAAAAGCGTAATGACTATCTGATCAAGAGGGCAAAATACCAGATCAGATCCACTGTCTATAGCAAGATTCATTTGTTTCAAACTTACAGGCAAATACTCAAATACATCAGGAGGAAGAAAAATCCAGATGCTATTCTACATACATAACAACAAGAGGGTTGAGTGATTTGAAAAACACAGATTAAAAAAAATTTCTCTTAAGCCACTAGTACCCAAGTACCGAATCTTATCATTTTCCTGAGAAAATAAGATTATAAAAAAAAATTGGAAAAACGAAATGGGAAAGATGTGGCTAGGAGACAATTATTGAAAAGACCCAAATAACCAAGCATTAATATTAAAGGCACAAATCCGTGGCTAGAAAATATCTTGCATCGTCACCGTCAATCGGAGGAGGTAAGTTGAGATCGAACGGCAATAATGTACGGACCGAAGACGTAAGTACACAATCGTCGTCGTCATCAACAACCGAAGAAGAATCACAATCACTGTGGCAATCGTCGGGCGAAGGGAAAGGCCGGTGGCTGGTGGGACGCAGGTTGATCTTTGCTACGACGTCTTGGGCCTCGATGGAGACCATGGGCCTGGGACGAGGCCCACTAAAAGACTCAACGGTGCTGCTAAGGCTACTGCAGGTGGGGCGACTCGCCTGAATAACATCAATCTTAGATGAAACCATGTCGTCTTGAAACTCGTGTTGGTAAAGATGATGAACATGGGTTGGGTTGTTGGGTAAAGGGAAGTTAGTTTTGGCTCTGGGACCCCGGAGGGAGCGAGCTGCAGCGTCGTAAGCTCGAGCGGCGTCCTCGGCTGAGTCGAAGGTTCCGAGCCAAACCCGTGTTTTCTTCGAAGGGTCTCTGATTTCAGCAGCGAATCGGCCCCAAGGGCGTTTACGGACGCCTCTGAATCGGGTTTCTTGAACCGGGGATTTGGAATCGGGTTTGTTGATGTTGGTTCGAGTTTCTAGAGGATTTGATGATGGTAGATCTGTGGTGGGTTTGTCTCCTCGACGCATGGGGAGTGATGATGAGAACTGAGAGAGACTGGAGAAGATATGAGGGTAGAGAATATCGGAGATGGTCGGAACTGAGAGAGACTGGAATTATAGTTCGCAGCCTCGTACCACCTCCTCCTCGCTAATATTGTTGCCCAGCAACTCTTTGACTTTCTCTAAATTAAAATCTCAACTATTTTAATAATAGATATAGTTAAATAGTTGAAAAATTAATACGGATTATAATCGATTATTATCAGTCGAATAATCTACATAATAATTATAATTATTAACATAATCATTTCTTATTTACGTTCTTATCCCTAAGACCCTAACTAACAAAGGATGAATAATTTTCAATGTCATTTTGCATTATAAATACCAAATTTTTTTTATTATTATTATACCTTATCTAAAATCACTTAATTCTTATATTATTATTATACCTCATCTAAAATCACTTAATTTTAAAAAAATATAAATTAACTTTAAATTTCTCACATTATAAACTTTAATTTTTTTATTTTTTATTTTTATGAGTTAGACCCTTATTTTCAAACATTGATTTCTTTATTTTTAATTTTTATAATTTAATCTCTTTACTTTTAAAATTTTATATTTTAATTTTTATATTTTTGAAAATTTGAAATTAAAATTTCAAAAAATAATAAAAAATTGAAGATGATTAAAGTATTAAAACAAATAAATAAAGCTACTAAATTGTTAGAAAAAATCCACGGATCAAAGTGTAAAGATTAAAAAAAAATTATTAAATTATTAAAAAAATAATAAGTGAATATAAGTGTATAATGTGTAAAAATTTAAATATCATTTATATACATAAAAAATGCATATAATATAAAATATTTGTAAATATAAGATTGAAGGTTAAAGAAAAAAATAAAAATTGGTTGCACAACGAGGCATAATTGATTTTAAGCCAATATTCCTTTGGTTTTATTTTATTTTTTAACTTCAAAGTAAATAATATAAATTAAAATAAGTTTGTTCTCTTTTAAAAACAATATAACTTAAGATAAACTATTAAAAAATAAAGTAACTATAGTGATGTAATTGTAAAATAAGTGACTTTGAAAGTCCTTTGTCTCAATAGGACAGAGATAAACCAATTTATTTATCAAAACCGAATAAAATTGAATTGAATTATATATATATATATATATGATTTTAATTTTAAAAATATAAAATTTAACATGTGTAAAATTAATTTTAAAATTTATAAAGAAACTTAACTAGAATAACATAAATATTACTAATATATATTTTATTTTATTTTATTTATAATATATATATATATATCAAATATGTGTATAATCCTATAATTTTAGTTCGTTTTTATGTAGTTTATATTATTAATCTCTAAAAATCATTTAAAAAACATATTTACTATATTTAATAAAAAATCTAAATTAAATTTTGTTTTAAACTTTATATAATTTAGAGTTATTCTCTATTTTAAAATTAGTGCATCATTCTAATATAAATGATAACATACGATTCTTTAGAATAAATTAATGATTAAATATCTTATTTATTAATTTAAGATTAATATATGACTAAAATAAGTTAACGGAAGATGTCCAAAGATATTATTAAATTGATATAAATACTTTGATATAATATTGTCTAAAATTTTATTTATTTAGTTATATATCTAATTATCTAATTAGTAGAATATCGACAAAAATATGACAAATTAAAAATTCATAAAACGATCAGATATACAATCACGTGTAAATAAAATAATACAAAAAAAAGATAAACACATAAGATTATTAGGTGGAACAAAACAGTCGTCCATTGGACTACCAAACTATTCATTATAAAAAATAAATATCTAGTTATAAAGTCATGATTAAAACTATCCACTCATATAATGTTTCTAATTAATCTACCTACAAGTTTGTGTTTTCATTATAGACGTTATAAGAAAGACATTGCAATCTAAACTAATATATACTTGAGTATTTCAATAAATCACACAAATATTTTTCAATACAGATGGTAACATATCAACTATTGCTCATGGTATAAAAATATTAGGGTTATAATGTGAGAACTTTACGTTTTAAAGTTTTTTTTTTAATTTTATTAATTATAATTGCTATGTTCTTAATGTTTTTAATTAATTTTTAAGTTCTTAAATTAATATTTAATGTTAGCTTTTTAAGAAATATATTTTGAGAGAAAATTAAAGAATTTGAATTGAAAAAGACTTAATTGCAAATAATAAAAGTTTAAAATATAATTTAAATTAAAAGAGAGCTTAATTGCAAATAACAAAAATTTAAAATTTAATTTGAATTAATATAGAGAGCTTAAATGCAATTAACCAAACTTTATTTTTTTGCACAGAGAAGGAGTACGACGTGCTGCATTATCAACGCGCCTCACGCACCGTCATATCAGAAAATCAACGGTGAGGATAAGGCAAGTGAGATGCAAGCGCTACAAGGGCAATTGGACGCATTTCTAGCTACGACACATTGCTCGACGCGCAAAGTGGGGTCCACCTGTATGTGCAGATGATTTTCCTTAGATGCATCTCCTTCACCCATTGTCAGATCAAACCACGAACGACCCAAATCATGCGTGCTTTCCACACTCCATGCGAGTGGAGTCCAGCTATTCCGCACAATGCATATTCTCGTATTCTCATGTGATGCGGTCCACTAAATTTGTGTACGCCCTATCATCCCACCTAATATGAAGCTGCCATGTGTCCTATTAAAATTCCAAACGAATCAAAGCTTGCCATATGGCATGCGTATTGTGAAATTAAAAATCCCGAATCACCAGCTTGTTTTGCACGTTTTGTCTCCACTTTTTACACGCGTGTCTGAGGAATATTTTTGTCTCTCATTTTTTACACGTGTGTTTGAAGAATATTTTTGGTATATTTTTGAAGAGAGTAAAAGCTATAAATATGTGGTTATTATTAATGGTGTGCAAAAAATCCGATCATCCGATCAATCTGATCCGATCCGATGGTCAGATCGGATGAAAAAAATTTCCATCCGTTAAGTGTGGATCGGATGGCGGATTTCACTACGATTCATCTAATCCAATCCGATCCAACCGAAATTAATTATATATATATTTAGTTAATATATATATATAATTAATATATATTTATTTGATTTTTTAATTTTTTTTTAAGTTAAATGATTTTATGTTATGATTTATGTGAAAATTTAAAACATTTATTTAAAAATACAAAAAATAGAGTTAATTAAGTTTATTGGTCGGATTGATCGGATGCCATCTGAATAATTTACGGATTGGATTGAGCGGATGTGAGAGTTGATCGGATCGGTTGCGTATTAGGATATTTCAATCCGAGCGGATGGTCGGATCGGATCGAATGGGTGTAAAATCAGAGGTTTCGATCTGATGAAAAACCCTAGTTATTATGATACAAGCAGGGGCTGGAAGGTGGAACACGCAGAAGCCATTTTTGGCTTTTGTTGTGGTTCTACTTAGGAAGAAAAATAGAGAACGCAGAGATGAAATACTTATAATTCTTTTTGTTGTTCTACATTTAATGTTCCTTAAATGTCTTAATATTTTCGTATTGTAATATCTACTTTTGTTATGAACTAATTTATTTGTTCTAGGGTTTTCATGTAACCTATATTATTAAGCTTGGATTAATTATTTTTGAATGACTTATGAGATGTTTAATTTGTTTATTCTATTTGTGCTTAATGCTTTTGATTGTTGGAAGATTAATGAATCGATTTGTGACACTTAAATAAACTTGGAAAAAGACATTTTTGTGTGTTGCTCATGGATAGAATAACATATATATATATAAGGGATACAAATATACTTTATTGTACGTGTAGCTATTTGAGAACTTTGAACTTAATAAATCTTGATGAATTTAATTCTCATAGAAATATAGTGAATTATTTTAGCGAGATGTATCTATTTGTTATCGGAAGAGACATATGGATAAATTAGGAGTTCTTGGTTGACAAATTAAATACAAGAACATAAATTAAGAGAAAATAATATGATTCAAGTGGATTAATTTGGTGAAACTACAATCCTGGAATTTTCTTATATAATGTTATAAAAAATCAGTTTAGTTAACTCCATCCAAATTTAGATTGTTTGGATGAAATTAGATTGAAACAATTTTAGTACTTAACAAATATTAGTAACAAAACTCTGTGAGAATGATATTTTACTTATCATTTATTACTTATGACCGTGTATACTTGCATGTTCATGTTTTTTAAAGAGACAACACAATGGTAAGTCAATTTATCCATTCATGATTAGTTATGAAGGATTTAAATAGGAAATCATCACCAATCATAAAAGATTTGTAGTTGAATTGAGATTTTCATAACATAAAATTTTACTAACTAAGAGAAAACTTAATAAATGTTTTTTGTATTGCCCTATTGTATAATTTTTTGTTTGTGGGAGATTGGTTATTTATTTTTGTTTTTGTATAATCGTTTATAGCTCTTTCTTTTTGTGCATATAAATGCTTTTATACTTTCTTTTTCTATTAATTTCATTATTTTTTTAAAAAATATGCACAATCCAAAAACCTAAGATGATGACTTTCAAATTAGTTATAAGGTAGCTCTCTTCACTCACTGTGATAGCTTCACACATAACATTAGGTAGTCCTCTTAAAATTAGGTGTCTCTCTATAGTAACATTTTATAAAATGAAAGAAAAAGCTCAAACATAATTCTATGAATCAAGGTTATCTAAATCCCTAATTACTAACATAATCAATCATAATTTTCAACCATGGCATACAATTGTGTTCAATAAGGGCATGAATGAGTTCTTGTTAACATCGATCACCATATGTATGAATATACAAATACAAAAAACAAGATATTCAATTACACAATAAATAATCAATCGAGTTATAAATTTTTTTTATGATTTTCAATTATATTTTTAGTTTACTTAATGTTAAAACAATTCTACTTCTTTGAGTGATTTTTTTAACTAAATAAAAATTAAAAACTAAACAAGAAAACTAGGATAAAAATTAAAAATTAAAAATAGGCAATCAAACTAACATGTTCACCTAGTGTAAATCATGCATAGAATAATAATTCTTAAGTGAAAGACAAGGATATTTAGTTAATCAGAAAAGGACAATCTTTCCTAACCTAAACTTTCTTTAATTTATGTTTTGTTATATTTTTGGGTTTGCATTCAATTGACTTAGATAAGTTTTTGGATTTATTTTTATTTTGACTTTTGCTTTTCTTTTTCATCATTGAAGTAGATTTAACATTTTTGTATGGATGATGAAAATTAATTCTAAAGTATCGTGAATGAAAATCATTGTTAAAATATGGATATGTGAGAAGAAATCTACAAAGTGGTCTAATATAACATTTTCTACCACAATGATGACAAATAAGCACAAACTTAAAAGATTTTTCAATCATAGGTACAATTGTTCTTTATGCATAATGAATAACTTAGGAGTAGGGTTAGGAAGCCTTACAGTAGTAGTCTTTGATGTTGAAGTTGTATTTGTATCCTAAGAGGAAGAAAGGTACAAGGGTTTTACAAACTTACTTATGTTTTAAAACGATAGCATAGAATCCTCATCTACATAGTCTTATCATCTCTTGTCTCCAAAATATTTTCATAGTTAAGAACTTTGTTTAGTCTTTCAGCTCTAATTGTTAATCTTTTCATAGCTTTCTTAGATTGTTCAAGTTCTTGCATCAGATTTTGTTTTTCCTATTCTAAACCTACAAGACTTGAATTCAAAATATAAGAATATTTAGAATTATCAAGATTATCTTCTTCTAGTAGTAATGAATTTATTTCATAAGATTTTCATTTTTCATAGAGATTAGTTATTTCTACAATAAACTTTTCTTTATCTATTTTGCATATTATGAACTCTCTGAGTCACTTTCCTCACTATTAGAATAAATATTAGGCTTACTCGAGTGTGCATTACCTTTTTGCAACAAATGCTTGGAAATTGGTGTCACTATTTTCTAGTTCAACTGGATTATCGTTATTACTTTCAGAGTTAATAAGTAAGGCATTGAAGGATCTTCTAGTGTTTTTCTTCTTATTTGCACAATTAGCTACAAAGTAACCAAAACCCATACATTCAAAGCATTAAAGTCTAATGGATTTATGCTTCTTACTATAAAAAATCACAGATTTGAGGTATCTTAGATTATGATCTTTTTGACGACTTGATTGATCTTTGTTTTGAAGATTCTTTCTATTGAAAATTATGTTCAGTCTTCTGGTCAAGAGTGCTAGTTTTGCATCTTCGTTGTCACCTTTTTCAATCATAGAATTATGAAATAAATATCTATATGAATACTCATATCAAAAGTTTGAAGTGATCTAAAGAATTCTTCAATCTTGATATTCTTAATATCCTTACTTTCATCAATGGTAGTGACATTTGCATAAAAATTCACAGAATAACCTGATATGCAATCGGGTGTAAATAAAATAATGTAAAAAATAAAGATTAAAACACAAGATTTTTAGGCAAAAATATCCTAGGCCACAACAATAACCAAAGAAGCAAATCACTGGTCTATCAAACCACCTAACTATCCACTATGAAAAATAAGTATCAAGTTACAAGACTAGGATTCAAACTAGCTACTGAGGTAATCCCCCCTAGTAACCTACTTACAAACCGTTGCTTTCATTATAGTCTCTAGAAGAAAGACATTTGAATCCGTACCAACGTTCAGACAAACTCAAGTTGCACAAGTTAATCAAACTTATACCATTTTCACCTGAAAAGTTAGCACATAAACACAAGTGCAAGTATATGTCCTAGAGCATATTCAATAATGAACAACTCTAACTAGTTTATTTAAATAATATATCAGATAAATCGAAAATAATTAGCAACTCTCGAGCAATCAGTCAAAAGCACAATAACACAATTATTATTGTAGGCTTGTTACCATAAATATTTTATAAATTAACTTAATGAAAAAGCCTACTTGAAATTTTTTAGCAAAATAAGAGAAAGAATAAAAGATAAAAAAGTAAGCATAATTAAGCTCTTATGTAGTTGGTTTCAATTGTGTGCTTAGGTTTATATTTGCATAATATTTTGAAGCACTTAAGGTCAATGTAAAATTACAATCTTATCTATAAAATCAGTTAAATGAGTTTTAATAAATAAGGACAATATTATAAAAAGTCAATCCATTTTTATTAGAAAAGGTTTTAAAATCAAAGCCTAAGTCGCTCAATCGATCGATCGAGTACACAGTTCGATCTTCTTTCATCCTAATATTTTCAAATTGAGTACTAAGCATGCGAACTTTTGTTTGTTTAACTTGTGAAGTACCCTCATGGACAATCTCCAAAATATCCAAAGCATGCTTAACAATTTTAACATAATAAATATGACGAAACTCATCATCAAGCACAACAATAAAAATATCATAATACCCTTTTGATTCCATATACTACCAATTTTATCTTCAGTGGTCTAGTCTTTCAAAATTAAGGAGTAACAATATTTTCTTTGGTAATTGTGGGTGGTTCCTAACTATAAAGTAAAGAGTTCTAGATGCTTTCATCTATAGACCATAGAAAAAGCTCTTATACAAGCCTTTCAATAAGGGAAATTAGACCTATCAAAGTACTATGCATGGATTGTAGACGAACCCTCTCTCAAGTGATCCATAACAAGGTTTTAGGTAGACTAAGTTTATCTAGTGATGACTCTAATACCAAATAAAAATTTGTTTATTAAATTATGGATCTAATTATCTAATTAGCATGATATCAGTTGAAAAATGACAAATTAAAAATTCACAAAATGGTCAGATAAGCAATCACATATAAATAAAAATAATACAAAAAATAAAGATCAACACAAGAGATTTTTTGGTGAAAATAACCTAGGCCACACCAATGACCTAAGTGAAAAAGCATCGGTCCACTAAATCACCTAAATATCTATTATGAAAAAAAATATCTAGTTACAAGGCTAAGATTCAAACTACTCATCTAGATAATACCCTCAAATAACCTACTTACAATCCACTGCTTTCATCATAGTCTCTACAAGAAAGGCATTTGGATCCATACCAACATTCATCTATTGCTCTGACTTCACTCTAGTTTATCTCTTTGTAAATCAGACCAATCCCAACAGTATGCTTTTTTTAATATTATTGGAAAAAAGAATGAAGATTTATTTTAATTTTTTGTTTCCAAAAACGATGAATATTAAGTCCATGAGCTACGGGTATAATGGATCCTCTTACTCCCAATCAAATTACCTTCATAGGTCTCATCAGTGTTGCCTTAAGTCGTGATGTGCCTTGAGATGGCCATCTCCTATCTCTCTATTGATAGGGAATCCACTCTCTGATCTTCATTCTATGTCATCCCCATGCGTAACTACAAACAACCCTCTAACAAAACAAAAGAAAACCCATAATTCAATGATGGGTCAAGCAGTTTTTCAAGCTCTTTCTGGTCCTCACAATTGATGAGTTTTTGAATTTGAATTTCATTTATCAATAGGATGAAATTTTGCTCTATATATACACTTAATATTGGTATATGTTTACATGAATTGTTCTATAATATTTACTCTATTTGTTTCCTTAGAAAACAAATAGAAGATTAACAAACCAAATTTGGACAAAAAAATATAATTTTTCTTATTGTCATGTTATTATCAACACATGTTATATGCATAGCTCTTTGCATTTGTAGTGCCGTACAAGATCTTTCGTTTATTTCCACATCTTTTTATTTATAGCTCAAAAAGTCAAAAAAATTGTTTATTTTTATTCTTTTTTTTAAATGAAATGAGTTGCGTTACAATTACGAGCATTTAGCATTAGTGTTAACGATCGTAATTGCTTTTTTTTAATCTAAAATTTCAAAAATAAACCTCAAAAATCTACTTAGATTTAAATTTATAGTATTTTAGGGATGGAATGTTCAAGGGCTTGTAGGGAGATATAGTGCCGGTCAAAAATTTAATTATATGCAGATTTTTAATAATAAATAAATATTTTATTTAAAATAATATATTATATGTAGATTTTTCTACACATATTTATATCGTTGTATATTTTAACAATGTTTAGCATATATATATGAAAAAAATGACATAAATAAATTATGAGTAAAATTCATTTTTGAACATTTTGTTTTTTGCATAAAAAGTGACTAAAATGGTTGAGTAAAGATATTTTTTGTTCATATATTTGAAAAATATTAATTAGTTACACAAATAGAATTATAATAATATATATTATATAAAAATACTTCTTAAATCGATGCGTCATAATCCAAAAACATATTTCATATATTTAAATTTAATTCATGATAAATGAATACCAGTGTCAAAAATTAAATTAATATAAAATTAAAAAAAACATTTTGAAAAAATGGCGAGATAAACATTTTTGTCATTCATATTTTTTCCATGGCTTTTCATTTATTTTTATCACTATATAAAACTCGTTTATTTCATTGCTTCAAAAAATTGATGAAATGAGCACAAACAAAAAAATATGTATATTTATTAGTCTTTTATTTTTTTAACAAAATATTTTTTAAATATATTATCAAGCTTAAAATCTTAAATAATATATTTTTCTTTATATTTTAATGCATTTATTTTAGTTTTAGTTTTTAACACTTATAGATGTTGAAATTAATATTTATTAAATTATTAAATTATTTTATTTTTATTTATGTTAGATTATTTTCATTATAAGTTCTAATGTTGTAATTCGATATATCTCATATAACATGACATGAAAAATTTATTTTTGATGGAGAAGAGTTTACCATAACTCTTAACCTCTTAATGAGTTTATATCATGATATATTTTTTATTTTTAAATATTTAAATATATCTCTCTATTTTTTTATAAAAAAATTACATTCTAATCCCCCTAAAATTATATTTTTAACTCTTCCCCTAGCACCAATTGTATATCCAAAAGAATTAAAATATACTTGTTTAAAACAAATAGACTAAATGACATATAAATAGTAAACAAAAGGACTACCTTGATTGT
Source organism: Hippophae rhamnoides (assembly GCA_033030585.1). Lineage (NCBI taxonomy): Eukaryota > Viridiplantae > Streptophyta > Magnoliopsida > Rosales > Elaeagnaceae > Hippophae > Hippophae rhamnoides. The sequence continues at coordinate 36,718,150 of CM065433.1, forward strand.
TTTACCTTAAAAATATTTTATTTTAAAAGAACATTGTTATACTAATATCAAAAAATTCAACATTTCAATAAGGTGGCGTTTGGTTCGTGGAATGGAATGGGAATCGAAATTGAAATCGGAATGGAATGGAATGGAAAGGAAAAAATTTTGTTTGGTTTGACCACTGGAATTAAGCTCAGAATCAAGATTATAGTGTTTGGTTTGTCACTGGAATGGAATGAAAAAAGTTGTAAATGACCTTAATACCCCTACATGATGTAAAGTTCAAATAATGTCATTTAATTACTATTTTTTCGTCAGACAAAATACATTATTGAAATCATTATTTTTATAAATAAGTATTACTTAATTAAAAATAAATATATTATTAAAATTATTATTTTTCTAAATAGGGTTTAGGGTTTTGAGGTTTGGGATGTGTGATTTAGGTTTAGGGATTTAGGATTTGGGGTTATATTTGTAGGTTAAGGTTTAGGGTTAAAATTATTATTTTTCTAAAAATAGTTTAGGGTTTTAGAATTTTGGATTTAGGGTTTAGGGTTTTAGGGTTTTAAGGTTTAGGTTTATGGTTTTAGGATTTGGAATTTGGGGTGTAGGGTTTTGGGATTTATGTTCTAGGGATTTGGGTTTTGGGTTTTATGTTTTAAGGTTTAGGGTTTAGGGTTTAGAGATTTGGAGATTTGGGGTTTTAGGGTTTTAGGTTTAGGGTTTAGGGATTTAGGGTTTAGGGTTTTAGGATTTGGAATTTGGGGTTTAGGGTTTAGGGTTTTGGGATTTATGTTTTAGGGTTTTGGGTTTTGGGATTTATGTTTTAAGGTTTAGGATTTTAGGGTTTAGGGTTTAGGGATTTGGGGTGTGGGGATTTAGGGTTTTGGGGTTTAGGATTTAGGGTTTTAGGATTTGGAATTTGGGATTTAGGGTTTAAGGTTTAAGGTTTAAGGTTTTAGGATTTTAGGATTTGGATTTAGGGTTTTGAAATTTAGGGTTTAGGGTTTAGGGTTTTGGAATTTTGGGTTTGAGAATTTAGGATTTGAATTTAAGGTTATATTTTAGGTGAGGGTAAAATTGGAAAAAAAAAAGTTTAGATGGGAATGGAATAATGATTACCAAAGGTAGGAGAAGGAATTGTGATTCCTTCTCTTTTAGTAATCAGATTCTATTCTGCCCTCTATTCCGTCCAACCAAACACACAAAATGGAAGGAACCAAACGTGGGGTAAGTGTTGAAGAGAAAAAGAAAAAAGTGCTTTCTTAGACTCTTAGGGTTTTTTTGTGCCTCTAACCATTGCCACCTCTACCGCTCCTCCCCTATACCTAGCAACATCCACATCCACAGCCATATCACATCCATTACACCTAGGTATAGGTTTCATTTCCATTCTTACTATTGCTTATTATCTGTGTTCTAGTTTCTCCCTTGTTGTTGCCTTCTAGTTCCTCCCTTACCGTTGCCTTTCCCCTACCACCTTGCTATTTCCCTGTGTTATCTTCATCATCTAGTGTTTTGCTACATTTTCATCATCTTTGTTCATTTCTATTTTTTTAACTTGTTGTGTTTGTCACATTTTCTGTGAGTACTTCTAGATGAAAAACTCATCCCTAATACTAGATAGTGGATTTCAATCTTGTTTTTCTTTGTTTAAGTTTTGTCTATATTAACAATGGAATAGACCAATGAGGAAAACAAAAACAATGATTTTACATTAATTTTGATTCTAAAAGTTGGATTGCAGTACCCATCTTTTGATGATATTGTCTTATTTCATTTAAGTTTTTTTTTATATTAGCCTCTATATTGTAATGGGTTTGTTTAGTTGGTGGTGTTCTATTTTCTTTTTGGTTTGTTAAGATATAGAGTGACCTTTCTGTTAAGAGTTAAGAAGAATACAATCTTTTGTTTTTATCTAAATCGATATTTGGATTTATCATAAAAGTGTTATGATTGGCTTAGTGGTTCTGCCCTATAATAGATGTTGCTTTAGTGTGTAGAATTAGGTTTGAGATTGAGATCAATCTTTTTTCTTTGATTGCTACGTGTTTATTCTAGTTATTTTGGCTACTACGCAAAGGTAATGTTTGGTTTGTACTTTTGCTACTATGTTTAATAATACTTTATCTCTTTTGATAAAAAAAAATTAAACTTTTCAAAGTCTTTATTAAAAATTAAAAAAAAAAATACGAATTCTTGAATCCAGATTTGCAATAGAGTCTACAAAATCTGGACAAGTAGCTTTTTAAGAATTCAACTTAGCCCAAACGCTAAATTGTGGGCAAGCATATTATTATTGGTACTAGAACAATTATGTATTTTAAGAAATTTTATTTCACCATTTATAACAATTTGATTATTCATAATAAGAAAATTTGAATTTCACATTACTAATTAAGAATATTATTTCACAATCATAAATTTTTATGTCTTGAAAATTTCTTAAAATTTCAAATTTTAGTTTTGTAACCTCGATTTCCAAAAGCAATCTAAGCCTTATATTATTTTTATCGTTAAGTTTAGGCCCAAAATAAAACGGGCATTTTGAGAAGTCCACTTTATGTCAAAGATAATTAATATGTTCGGAAAACAAACAGAAGTAACATATGAAAAAACATCTAAACTCTATAATAATTTAAATAAATAGTATATATATAGTCACAATTTAATTTTTTTTAAATTAATTAATAACTATTAAAATAAAATAAAAACTTAAGACATAAAATCACATATTCACTTTATTGAAGGGTTTATAGTGATTTGTTTAAATACTTCATATGATTCAATCCTATTGAGAATGATTTATCTAATAATATTTTCACATATCTCTGAAAGATTTTCATTAATTGTATATGTGATGTTGCCATCTGACTTACATTTGGCTCATAATTTTTTAAATTATTTTTATAACAAGTGTGTATAATTTGTTTAATTATAGATAGATGATATTAATTAGAAAATTGTATTCATGTTTAGAAATGAAATAAAATGATAAATTAATTCTCAAAATTAGCCACGTTTTCTACAATAAAACTTGGTTGTGTACATGTTTAAGAGTCAAGAGTAATGTTTATGCTTTAAAACTTTACTTGAAGATGTAATGTATTACCGGAGCTCTGACATAGATCCACCACCAGAGTTATCAATTCAGATGATTTTTATGCTTTTAAATGTGTATATTGTGTACAATAACAAAAAAAAATGAACATTTGGTCATGGATTCAAAATTGAACACAATTTTTAAAATGAAACACATATCCGAGGGTAATCTCTATTATACAAAGTTTTATTTGAAAGTGTAGAATCATTTGTTTGAACTGCAATAGTTATCGACTATTGAAATTGTCAAAATTATATTGATTTTATATTTTTAAACGTATTTACAAAAACAAAAATATTTTGTATGTGTTCAAAAATAATGAGTCTTTAAAAATAAAAGCATCATTTGAAGGGATTAACAAAAAAAAATCTTAAAAAAATGAAATAATATTGGTGTTATTATTTTGAATAATGCAATAAAATTAAGGTAAAATTAAAAATATAGTTTTATAGTTTTGTAAATTTGTTATGCTTAGATATATGTCAAAAGTGTAATTATATAATTTTGTTGTATGCATAAATTCTAGATGTAAAAATACGTTGAATTCATTAATAAAGAAAAGAGTATAAAAAAGAAATAAAATAATAATAAGAGCCAATGAAATAAAAAAAAAGTGAATCTTAATAAGGTTCAAACTCAATAGATAATATAAATGGTATTGTTTATATATAATAACATGAATATGTAATTGAAATACTTTCTCAAGATTTTTATTCATCCTTCGTTGAAAATTGGTTTGCTTGAACTTGAAAATTCTGCCATTTTAACACGGATTTTTGTCGATAAAAGTAAAAATAAAATAAAAAAAATTCTCAAATAGAGTTTTTTTAAATGTAATAATAAACTAGACCCATATTTCGAGTCGTTTCATGCCATAAATAAACTCAAACATTGAAGAAATTTGTTGGATAGCCGGATTCACATTTATAGATATACAAGATATTTTTATTTAATGATATAATGAAAGATAAATAAGATAAATCTCATATTTAATTATTAATTTCAAATTTAATATTATTATAAATTTCAAATCTTATTAATTTTAAATAATTTTTTATAGAATTGAAATAAGATTAGGGTTTTCGAGATAAGGAATAAACAAACCATGGATAAATTCAAACGAATCTTTTTTAAATATTTTCATTTCAATAATAATATCTGTTTTTTATTTTTATTTTTAATAATATTAGAAAAAAATTTATATATTGAAAGTCAAGGAAGACAATATAGAAAATAAACGGACAAATAATTTACAATAAAGAACAATATGTTTTAAACAATAGATGTCTTTGATATATATATATATTGTATCATTTTAATGTATGGCATTGATAAGTAGATAAAATAATATCTCTCTAATCAATAAAATTATAGTAATTAACAATATAATAACAATAATTATATTTAAGCGAATACTTTTCATTGATGAATAAAGAAGCATAGTATATTGAATGCTTTACCTGCTTGAAATCTCAACATAGTCAATAAAAAAAATCTAATAACTGAAAAGTTTAGAACCTATTAATTCACAATTCAAAAACCTCTCTCGGTTTTGATGTTTGTTGGAGAGAAGAAAAATAATTCTTTTGTATGTTCTTTCATTTTTTTCTTTTTGTTGTCGTCTCTTTTTTCTTCTTTTTCTCTACAAAGCAACTAATCTTTTTAAAAAAAGAAAAATCAATTGCCTTGTAGCTGTTTTCATCATTATCCAAAAATCATTCTTTTCTTTTAAATAAAATCATTTGGATAATTATTAAATAATTATCTAATTAAATTTTCTTTAGCAATTAGTATTCAACAATGATTATAAAATTAATTTTTTAAAATTTAATTATTTATTAGTATGCTATTATTTTTTCATAATAAATAAATAGTTAAATTATTATAACAATCATAACTAAAAGTCACTGGATACATTTATCTCCAGCAATAGTCACTATCTTTTAATTATGAAAGGAAGAATTTTCTAATTAATACCCAATTTTTGTAAATGTCTAACTCAACACATAGTAATGTTTGACTTTATGTATATTTCTTATATTTTATAATTCATATAACCCTCCGAGTCACCTGCTATAGTACTCATGAATTTGATTTCTGGATTCCTAAGTTGATGCGACAGAGAGTGATAAGACTTATATTTAAATAGTTCACGTCATATATTTAAATAATAATAAAAAATTAGTAACAATCGTTATCTCATGTTTGTTTTCTTCCCAAAATTCGAAAATAGTCAGAACATTTCAAATTAGAGCCGTTAAAATTAACAGAACCAAAAGGTCAGTTTGCAATAGACAAAAACGATCATATCGACATGATATGTGATTGCATGTTATATTTATTAATGTGAAGGGTACATAGATAGAAGAAGAAAAAATGATTTAATGTTGTATTGGTATATTTAGAATGTACATAAAAAACCTTATTTATAGGATTGTAACAAGTGTAATACAAGTGAAATAGTGAAAGTGTAGTACAAGTGAAATAGTGGAAGTGTAGTACAAGTGTAATACAAGTGAAATAATACAAATGTAGTATAAGTGAAGTGAATTACAATATCAAATATAACTTAACATCTCCCCTCAAACTCAAGGAGGAAGAGAAACAATCAACTTGAGTTTGGAAACTAATTCTTGAAATCTGCCTGGTAGATGAGATTTGGTGAAGATGTCAGCTGTTTTATCTGTGGAGGATATTGATTTGAGACAAACAGTGTATTGAAGAACATGTTGACGAACAAAATGACAATCAATCTCGATATGTTTTGTTTGTTCATAAAATACATTATTGTGAGCAATCTGAATAGCACTCTGATTGTCACAATATAGGATAGTTGTAGTTGATTGGAGAACACTCATATCAGCAAGTAACCAACGGAGCCAAAGAAGTTCATGAGTGGTGTCAACAAGAGCATGATATTCAGCTTCAGTGCTGGATCGAGAAGTGAGAGATTGTTTCTTGTTTCGCCAAGATATAAGAGAGTTTCCAAGAAAGAAACAATATCCAGTGGTAGAGCGACGATCAGTTGGGTCACCTGCCCAATCAGCATCAGAGTAGGCGGAAAGAAGAAGATTAGACTTGTTGAAGAAGTGGAGACCGTGAAATATGGTGCCTTTGATGTAGCGAAGAATGCGAAGAACCGTAGTATAATGGGTAGACCGTGGAGCAGACATGAATTGACTAACCAGATGAACAACATAGGCAATGTCAGGACGAGTGATTGTGAGATAAACAGTGGCCTCTTGGTTACTACGTATAATGTGGCATCTGAGAGAATAGTACCATCTAATGGAGTAAGTTTGACATTGGTTTCTAAAGGTGTTGATGCAGTTTTGCAATCAGTAAGGCCAGCCCGATTAAGAATATCGGAAGAGTACTTTGCTTGAGAGAGATAATATCCTTGAGAATCAGATGAGATTTCTAGGCCTAATAAGTAGTGGAGATGACCAAGGTCTTTCATTTCAAATTGATGACTCAGAAACTGCTTGAGATCAATAATTCCATTAGAGTCATTCCCGGTTATGATCATATCATCTACATAAAGGAGTAGAAGTGTTACACCAGTGGGAGTCTTCCGAATAAAGAGACCGATGCATAAGAACTGGAAGTGAAACCAAAGTTAGTAAGTGTAGAGCTGAATTTGGCAAACCAAGCTCGAGGAGCTTGTTTGAGGCCATAGAGAGCACGACCAAGTCTGCATACTTGATGAGGTGAATGAGTGTATCCAGGAGGAGGTTTCATATAAACTTCCTCAGTTATGTCTCCATTGAGAAAAGCATTTTTGACATCCATTTGAAACATGTTCCAATTTCGGGCAGCAACAACAGCAATGATACTTCGAACAAAGGTGAGTCGAGCTACAGGTGCAAAAGTTTCTTCATAGTCGATTCCATATTCCTGTGTAAAACCCTTTGCAACCAGACGAGCTTTATATCGTTCCACAGACCCATCTGAATGAGTTTTGATTTTGAAGATCCACTTACAACCAATCAAAGATTTATTAGATGGAAGATCAACAAGATCCCATGTATGTGCTTTTGTTAATGCCTGTAATTCATCTGTCATAGCTTGCTGCCAATAAGGGTTAGAACTAGCTTCTCTATAGTTTTGGGGTTCATGATGAGACAAAATAGTAGAGAAACATTGGTAATCATGAAGATGAAAAGGAAGACTACTTACACGAGTAGAACGACGAAGTGATGACTCTAGACAATCATGTAGTTGGTCTTCAGAATATGTTGTTATGGTAGGATCAACAGAAGGAGAAGACACATTAAGAGAAGCCGTAGTAGACGATGGTGAGGGTAATGGAGCAATGTCAGGAGGAAATAAATCAATAGTTGGGTCATTAAAAAATGGAAGTGAGGTAATAGATGAGACATGAAATGAAGAAATAGAGGAAAACATTTTATGTTCCCAAAAGATGACATGACGAGAGATGCGCAATCGTTTAGAGATAGGGTCCCAACAACGATAGCCTTTGTGTTCTATTCCATACCCTAAGAAACAACAAAGACGAGAATGAGGTTCTAATTTATTATGTTCATGAGGGTGAAGAAGAACAAAACAGGCACAACCAAACACTTTGAGTAGTTCATAAGATGGAGAAGTACTATAGAGACGCTCATAAGGGGATTGATTGTGAATAATAGGCATGGGAACATGATTGATGGTATAAACAGCCGTAAGAGCTGCTTCACCCCAAAAGTGTTCAGGACAAGAACTAGAAATGAGGAGAGTACGAACAGTATTAAGAATATGTCTGTGTTTTTGCTCAACTCTTCCATTTTGTTGAGATGTGCCAGGGCAAGAATATTGAGAAAGAGTCCCATTTTGTCGAAGAAAATTTAAAAAATTTGTTTCTTTATATTCCATAACATTATCAGCTCTAAGCACTTTGATATTTTGAGAAAATTGGGTTTTAACCATTTGGGCAAAATCATAATAAATTTTGGGTAATTCAGATCTATGTTTCATGAGAAAAATCCATGTGAATCTTGAATAATCATCAATAAAAATGACAAAATAAACACATACCCCCATAGTAGGATGTGGGGATGGACCCAAAACATCAGAATGAATTAAGTCAAAAGGGGAGACAGAAGTAGAATCACTTTTATTAAAACATAAAGCAGGTTGTTTTCCCAATTGACAAGGCAAACAATTTACATTATCAGAAATAGAAACAAATCCTAATTTACCAGAAGATGCTAAGGGACGAAGACATCCTATAGACGTATGGCCTAGACGAGCATGCCATAGGTTGATAGGAGTGGTAGAAGCAGCAACGGAAGTGTGAGGAGAATTGGGTAGATGAAGGTTGATAAGTTCAAATAATCGTCCAACCTTACGGCCTATCCCAAGGATCTATCCTGTCTGTGGATCCTGCACATGAAAACCAGAAGAGGAAAAAGTAATAGTAAGACCAAGTTCACATAATTGACCAACAGAGATAAGATTTAGAGTAAGGTTGGGAATATGAAAGGTGTCAGAAAGTGATATAGAAGATGTGGAAACTTGTCCTACAGCATTAACATGTATATGTGAACCATTGGCAGTTTGAATTAAAGGTTTGGAGATGGAAGATTGTGTGGGAGAGAAGATGTGAGTATCATGAGTCATATGGTTACAACAAGCAGAATCAAAATACCATAAAGATTTACCTGATGTGAGAGACAAGGCAGTAGGAGAAGCATTACTAGATTGTGAGAGAACATGTTTAAGAAGACCTTCAAGTTCTTGAGTAGAGAAAGTAAATTTGTCATGATTATCCTCAGAAGCAGCAGCGGTGATAGATGAGTTACTATTTTTACCTGAAGCATGTTGAGAGGGATTCCGAGAGGAATACTGAGAAGGATTCCGAGAGGAATGCTGAGAGGGATTCCAAAAGCAATCTCTATTAAAGTGTCCTGGACCCTTCTTGTGACAATATATACATACCTGAATGGGACATGTAAGAAGCTCATGATTGGGGTTGTGACAGTAGGTGCAGCCTTGATGTTTGAAGTCCTCTTTAGAACCTCCTTTAGGGCGATAAAAGGGGTGGCAAGAACAGAGTCTGTATGATGAACTTTGAAAACCCCCATCCGAGTTTCTTTAGAGCGAAGCTCGGTCACAGTAGTATCTAAGGATGAAAAAGGACTCCGATGGAGTAAGGAAGCCCGAACAGGTTCAAATCGATCATGGAGAGCCATGAGAAAAATAACAAGACGCTGGTGATTACGGTAAGTTGCAAACATCTCAGCATCAATCTTGTTCATCCAAGTTGGTTCAGAGAGAGCGAGTTGATCCCAAATAGTATGCATTTCAGAGAGAAATTGGTTAATGGTTTGATCAGCCCTTTGGCGTTTGGTATGAAGAGTTGTTAAAAGTTGATATTGGTTGGCCAAATCTGTTGTAGTAAAGCGAGCCTCAAGAAATTCCCAAACTTCTTTGGCAGTGTCAAAACGCCCAAATTCACCATGAATGGAGGGTAAAGTGGTGTTACGGAACCAGGTAATAATTTGATGATGTTTACTCTCCCAGTCTTCAAGGCGATCAAGAATAAGGAGTTGTTTTCGGTGGTTTCTTGGGTGGGTATAGAGATATCAACAGTTATGAAACGCCATAGCTTGCGTCCTTTCAAGAAACTTTTCATTGCTTGTGCTCAGGCTAGGTAGTTAGTATCATCAAGGGTGGTAGAGATTGGTTTTGGGATATCATTTCGATCTATTTTAACGAAATAATGGAGGAAATATAAAGCAAATATATAGAGACAGTATAAAGGAGATATCCTTAAAAATGAAAAGATGAGTTGAAAACAAGCACAGGCAAGGGTTGAGGTGGCCGAGGTTGGAGTGAGCCGAGTTGAGAGAGCCGAGTTGGAGTGAGCCGAGTTGAGAGGCCAGAGTTGGAGTGGCCAAGTGGAGGTGGCCGGGTTAGTGAGCCGATTTGAGGTGGTGGGTTTAAGTGAAACCGGGTTGAGGTGGTAGAGTTTGGAGCGATGAAGAGAGGTAGAATTTTGATAGAAATTTTAGAGGTATATGGAGGCTCTGATACCATGTGAAGAGTATAGATAGATAAGAAGAAAGAATGAGTTAATGTTGTATTGGTATGTTTAGAATGTACATAGAGAACCCTATTTATAGGATTGTAACAAGTGTAGTACAAGTGTAGTACAAGTGAAATAGTGGAAGTGTAGTACAAGTGAAATAGTTGAAGTGTAGTACAAGTGAAATAATACAAGTGTACTACAAGTGTACTACAAGTGAAGTGAATTACAATATCAAATATAACTTAACAATTAATATATTAAATTTTAAATATTCTTGAAATATAAATAAAGTGATTATTAATTGATTAAGTTAATAATTTAGATGATGTTTGATAATGATATAATTTTAAAATCATATAATAGATTCTTATTAAAAATTTATGTACAATATTTATGAAGTAAGAAAAAGAGAAAAAAAATGTTTTATAAGTACCTATTGTGTATGAAATTAAATTTTAAGAATATAGAAATAGAGTGGGAGGTTGGGGGGAGTGATAATATATGCCATGTCTAGAAACGCGAGCACAGTATATTATAATATTAATTATTTTTAGTTAAAATAAATTATTAATTTTTTATTTATAAAAATATTAATTTTAATATTATAAATAAATAATTTGATTGAAAATAGTTTGAATATTATAAAATATAAAAAAAACATATGAATTAATTTAACAAAAAAAATTAATATATGCACGTGGGTGAACCATCACACAAAGCATGACACCGTTGACACTAGCTTATATGAGAAAGAATTAATTTATGAAGAAAAAAATTATTTATTATAAATTTATGATAAATTATAATTGATATATAGTTTAATAAATATAATTGAACAAATATAATTATATGTAAAGAAAAATTGATTCATCAATCTTAATTAATGATGATATAGTTTGTGATATATAGAATTGTTCATATATATATAAGAGAAATACTAAATGCACACATATTTATTTTCATTTTAATTATATTGTTATACATTAAATTTAAAAAAAAAGTGAACAAATTCTTAATTTTCAAAATTATTTCTGTTTCCTTACTATAATTAATAATGAATATATATGCATAAATAATATATACGCAAATACTGAGTTAATTAAGTGAATTGTGTGCATGTATCTATATTATGTCTATATTTTATTAAACAATAATAAACAAAGCCTATCGAACAACGCGTGATTGACCTAACAATAGTGTTTACTTCTTCCATATTTTAATAGTTAGCACGTGACAAACTTACCAAACTATTCACCTTCCCTTCCACAGCGTAACCTTATATATACTCAACCCCCCTTTTGATATGGAATTCATAATACCTTTAAAAACATTCACAATTAGTATTCTCCCCAAAAAATGGCCTTAGACATGTTTATCTTTCGTGAAATAGCCATTGCTATTCTCTTATTCATAATCAGCCGCTTTTCCATACAAACACTCTTCCACAAACACTCCTCTACTAAAAAACTACCGCCTGGTCCAAAAGGCTGGCCCATAATCGGAGCATTACCTCTCTTAGGTTCAATGCCACATTCAACACTAGCCAAAATGGCAAAAATATATGGACCTGTTATGTATCTTAAAATGGGCACTTGTAGTATGGTTGTTGCTTCTACTCCAGAAGCAGCCAAAGCTTTCTTAAAAACTCTAGACTTAAATTTCTCTAACCGTCCCCCAAATGCTGGAGCTACCCATTTAGCTTATGATTCTCAAGATATGGTTTTTGCTGATTATGGGTCTAGGTGGAAATTGCTTAGAAAACTAAGCAATTTACACATGCTTGGTGGGAAAGCATTGGACGATTGGGCTCATGTTAGAGAAGCTGAATTGGGATATTTGCTTAGATCCATGTATGAAAGTAGTAAAAGAGGAGAATCAGTTGTTGTACCTGAAATGTTAACATTTTCTATGGCTAATATGATTGGACAAGTGATTCTTAGTAAAAGAGTGTTTGTGACAAAAGGGTCGGAGAGTAATGAGTTTAAGGATATGGTTGTTGAACTTATGACCACAGCTGGTTACTTTAATATTGGTGATTTTATAACTTCTATTGGTTGGATGGATTTACAGGGTATTGAGCACGGTATGAAGAAGTTGCATAAGCGATTTGATCATCTTTTGACTAAGATGATTGAAGAGCATTTAGCTTCTGCTCATCAACGTATGGGAAAACCTGATTTTCTTGATATTGTTATGGCTCAGAGTCAAAGCAATTCTTCCGGTGAAAGGCTTTCTTTGACCAACATCAAAGCTCTCCTCTTAGTACGTTTGCTTAATACAATGATAACTTATATATAATAATATACTTATCATAATTTAATTTAATTAAACTCGTTAAAATCATTTATTATATTACTCTTCGATTTTACGTAAAATTAACAATTAATATATTAATTGATGCATATATACATGTTTAAAGTTAATTTTGTTTTTAATTTTTAACTATTTAGTTTAACATTTTTTTTTATTTATGTATCAATTTTTGTACGTGAAATCATAACATGATAAATGCTAATAAAATTTTGATATATAAATTATATTATAAGTATTTTCAAACTTAAAAAAAATAATCTCAAATTATCATTAATTTTTTATTACTTATTTAATTATCAAATAGTTCGAAATAATGAATAATTTTTCATTAATATCTATTGGTGTACAAGTTTTTGAACGTAAAAGTATATAAATTTTTTATTTTCTTTCGACTATAATTAGTATTTAAGATTTAAGGTTTATTGTTTATGATTTAAGATTTAGATTTTAAGATTTATTGTTAAATAATTTAAATTTAAAATTTAGGATTTATTATTAGGATTTAAGATTTTAATTAAAATATAAACGAGAGAAAATTTTATATAAATTAATAGAGACGTGAGACAGAGAAAAAAATAAGAAAAAAACACAAAACAAAACAAGAGTAGAGAGAAAGAGAAAAAAATGAAGGAAACTAATAAAAAAATTAAATGATTAAATTAGTCTTTAATTTTTTTCTTTTACATAAAAATCATTTTTTATTATTACTAAAAATACTTTGGTAATAATAAATAGAAAACAATAATATATGTAGGAGCACTCTAACATTATTTTCCCAATATATATTATTTCAGAATTTGTTTACAGCAGGCACAGACACATCCTCAAGTATAATAGAATGGGCATTAGCCGAGATGATGAAAAACCCAAGCATATTAAAACGAGCTCACGATGAAATGGACCAAGTTATAGGCAGAAACAGGAGGCTCCAAGAATCAGATCTCTCAAAACTCCCTTATCTACAAGCAATTTGCAAAGAGACTTTCAGGAAACACCCATCAACTCCACTCAATTTGCCACGTGTCTCGACACAAGCTTGTGAAGTGAACGGATATTATATTCCCAAGAACACAAGGCTTAGTGTTAACATTTGGGCTATAGGAAGAGATCCTGATGTTTGGGAAGACCCATTGACCTTCAAACCTGAGAGGTTTTTGAGTGGTAAAAATGCCAAAATTGACCCTCGTGGTAATGACTTTGAGTTGATACCATTTGGTGCTGGAAGGAGAATATGTGCCGGGACAAGAATGGGAATTGCACTAGTTGAGTACATTTTGGGTACTTTGGTACACTCTTTTGATTGGAAATTGCCAGCTGAAGTTGTTGAGCTTAATATGGAAGAAAGCTTTGGGTTGGCTCTTCAAAAGGCTGTCCCTTTGGCTGTTACAGTTAGTCCAAGGCTGACTCTTAATGCCTATGCTTAGTATTTTTATTTTATTTTATTTTATTTTGGCTAAGACCTATGCTTAGTAGTTTGTTTGGGTGTGTTGTTTCCTTTATGTTATAAATAGATATCAGAAAAATAATAAAAATAATAATAATAAAAGGATTGTGTAGTCAGTTATTTACCTAGAAAATTTAATTTGTATCTGTTATCATTGAAATTATGAAATTATGACTAATGAATTTTATCTATCACTTCTTTTTACCTTAATTACAAGTTTACAACCTAATATTTATCTCTCTCTGTGCCCACACCCACTGGTAAAAGTGTGTGTATATATTTAAAGTTTGAGATTTGAAACACAGTTTTTATAACTCGATCTGACAACTGATCTCTTTAATTAGAGAACATGTTACAGAGCTCGGGCATGTTTAAGTTAGTGTTATTGAAATAGATTTAAGTCTAAACATAGTTAATTTTATTTAATTAATTTCTAATCATTTGGTAGAAAAACTTACTTTTCCCAACAAAAAATATCAATTTAATTTAGACAGACACTCTCGTATGTTCAAACATGTATAATAATAATTAAAACAAAACTGCCAAAATTTTCTAATTAATTATGGTCACGTTGGCTAACATGGAATGTAACATATATTAATAATTTATTTGTTTTTGGAATTATACGTACTCAATAAGTTGTCCGTCTTTATAGATATTTATCTTAATTAAATGAATTAAAAGTGATTTTTTTACTAAAAATGTATTCTTAATAGATTATGACATGTTATTTTTATTAAAAATATATTTTAAACATAAAATATAACTTTTTATAATCATATAAGATTGGTAAAAAGTTGATATGTTTAAAAATGTTAAAAATAGATAATAAAAAAATAATGGTAAAAAAAATTAATATTTAATCAATCTTTAAAGACATATTAAGAATTATTTTTAATTAAAAGCTATCTATAAAACCTTAAGTAATGTTTTAATGCATATTTTGATGCATATATCATCGTTAAAAACTATCTATAAAAATATTTTTATCAGATGCATTATTTTCTAAGTTCAAATATAATCATCATTTATTAGTAAATAGACTCACAATATTACTTAAATATCTCACGTTTTTAAGTTAATGTACAATTTAACATTAACACGTATAAATACAATAATTTGATGCATATATCATCATTTTTTTTTTACATTTTTTTATTTTTCAATAAAGCAATTAAATATATCCATAATTTACACTATTTGTGTATATCTGTAACATTTATATGTTATATATATATTTGTTATGTTTATGTTTTTTTTTCCTTAAATTAATGTATATTATAATATTTTAAAAATTAAATTATTTTTAATTAAATCAATCATTTATTATAATAATAAGAAAAGTAAAAAAGAAATACTTAAAAAAATTATTAGTGTACTATCAAAAAGTGCATTCGTGTTCCGAGTTACATTTTATAATGGGTTAAGCAATCAAAGGAGGACATTTAATTTAGTGGATGAGTTTGATCTGAGAGAAGATCTAAAAGAATATAGAGTGACCGAATGGGACTTTCTCAGGAACTTTGATAGGAGAAGATAGACAACTATGTTAATATTTAATTAATTTGGCCAGTGGATTAGTTAGATAATTGCACTGTAAAAAAAAATCTATTTATTATAAATTATATTATATAACAATTAATTATATATAAAAAATAAATTATATTATATTATATTATTTTAATTAATAATTATCTATTATAATAATTAATTATATTATAACTTATATCATAAACAAATATTCTATAAATAAATAGCATTGTAAAACTTGTAATAATTCATTCAGTTAGTTAAGCTTAATTTAAAGATGAATAATCAAACAGTTTTTTTATTAAATATATTCTACAATTTTTATAGGATCGAATCCTCACTTAACCTTTTACGTGCATCAGCACTCACGTGGATCTCTTGATAATTCAAAGTGTTCTTTACTATTTCTTTTGTTTTTTTTTTTAATTAACGCATATTAGTCAAAAAAGAAAACTAAATTTTCTAGTATTATTTAAAAAAAAAGAAAAAAAAGAGAGGAAGTAATTCAATATATATATATATATATTGTCTGAAACATAAAAAGTCGGTAGTCAGTCACTAGATTAGGACGTCATCAACGTACGTATAATGTTTAATTGGAGAATAAACATAAAAAGTCGGTAGTACGTCACTAAATTATTGAATAAAAAAAAGCATAAGCAAAGAAATGGTGTTACTTTGGATTTTATAAGTTAAGTAATATTCGAATAATATAAATATAAATATGTGTTTAAATTTAAATTTAAATTTATTAATATTTTAATATTTGATAAGAATGCAATACATGTGATGTGACATGATAAGTGACTGTAAAACGTAAATGTCAATCAAGCATTTAATTTTTACACGTAAGATCCCAATTAGCTCCAGTTACTTACTCCCCTCCGAGATTTTTTTTTAAAATTATCTTTTATGGGTCAATGATTCTCTATCCAAGTTGATTAGTTAATTCATTAACTAATACTTTAAAACTAATCTACTAATTCTAGCGATCATCAATTCATCATCCTTGACTTGGGTCTTGAAGAAAGAATAATAGGTAGCTGTCGTTTCATGAGTTTATATTGATTTTCAAAATAATATTAAATAAATAAGTACTCTTGCTTTAAGTAATTTTTTTAAATAAAACACTGCATGTGCATTTATTGGTGAAATTGATTTTTTTAAAAAAAATGAAACTGTTTCATGTGAGAAATGGAAGTTTTGTTGAATGAAATTAATCATATAAACCTTTTATTTTTTCCCCATACTGTTTATGCTCTTAATTTTCTTTTATATATATATATATATATATATATATTATTCTCGTTTTGTGATTTAGGGCAGACCAATTGTCATATATTATACTCACTTATAATTTGTTATAATAATATATGATGATTTAAGTTTATTGTTAGTTAATAGTATGATTTTTGAAAAATATTTTTTATATGCTTGATAATTTGTTATAATAGTACATGTCTATTTTGGAAAAACAAAAAAAATAAAAAATGAAAAAAATACAATAATGATCTACAAAATTGTCCCTAAATTATGACCAAGTAAAAATACTCAAATAAAATGGATCGATTGTTTCAATTTATAATATCAAAATCATTTGATAGAATGATATACTAAATTATAGCTATTTGATAATAGAGGTAAAAAGGGATATCAGTTATTATATTTGTACACAATTACGTTACCTAATAATCTAATTTTATATATAATATTTAGTAAAATTTAGAATATATAACTTTAAATTTATTAATATTAGATCCAAATAAGTAAACAAATTACTTGTATTATACTCACGATAAAAAATATTATAACATCTTTTAAAAATAACTCACAAATTGAAGAGAAATACAAACACTCGAATAGAAACCTCTCAACTCAAATTCAAACTAAGAATACAAAGACTTATTTGTTTTTGATAAGACGATTAAACCAAATGCAAGGTAAACTATTTATAGTTCTCACCTTGCAATTTGCATCACACAATTATAAAACTAAGAAATAATTCTAAACACACAAATATTATCCACACACATCTCTTTTCTACATCCTTCAACCATTCTATTTATTTTTCTATATCCTTCAACCACTTTATTTATTGGGTTGGTGTTGATTTTCAACACTCCATCTCATGGAGAGTTGGTGTTGAGAGGGAGTGTTGAAAATCAACACCATCTCTCCATGAAGAAAAGCGTTATTCACATTCATCTACCACTTTGCATCTGATTCCCTTCAACTGTTGGGTATACCATCTGATTCCACTAGTTATTTTAACCCACTATCCACTGCTTGTTTCCTAATGTGCAACCCTATGAAAGATTAACAATTTGCTTACCAATTATCGTTCCATTCAGACTCTCAATGCATCCTCAGCATTTTTCCTATCGACAAACTATACAAAACTACATGCTTTCTCAACTGATATTTTATTATGAATTAACTCACCAAATTGGCTAAATACTTGTTTTAGCGCATCATTACTGACGTTTGGATCCAAACGACCAATCAACTCATCAAGTAGTTCAAAAAAACGCCACTTACTAGGTCTTCCATCTGCAATAATTTTAGCCTTCTCACTTTTATACTTATTCACAATATCAATTCGATTCTTACATTGAATATCAGTCTTAGGATTCTTTAAATAGTCCTCTCTAATATTCACAATATTAGTAACCTCCTTCCGTTGTTTTTGCTTGAGATTCCCTCTACTCAGTTCCACATACCTTTCACCCCAAGCATTGATCAACACCGATGTAGCACCTTCACTCTAACAATCCTTTCTTCTACCTCTGCCATTGCCATTCTTCGTTTGTTGTTGTTGTGGGATTGGCAGGGCTAAGGTTAGGTTGTTTTGACTCGTTTGTTGTTTTGAAGGTGTCGTTGATGCCACCATCACTATTATCATATCATTCAACCTAAGAGATGACTATAAAGATTTACTCTTCGACGAATGACGCGACTGAATCTCATTGTCTTCCTCCCATAGAATGTCATAATCAGTAACATCGTATATTGAAACATCAAATCTTATGCTATCATAACCTGATCTCTTTATTGATCTATTTGATTTTCTGTCACTATCAGACTTTGTAGAAGATGTGCCTTGTTCACAGTTAGAATCCCTATTACTCGGGTCCGTCCACTGGTTAGATGGAACATGACGGTCTATCTTGCAGTTGTAACCAAGCTCTTTATCTCCATCTTTCCAACGATCTTTGTGCAAAGAAGGATTGGTGTCTCTTTCCTCATCACGTCATCGATCATGACTACTAGTTTCTATATCCAGTAAGAATGGCCTGAACACATCCTTTTTCTTCTGGATATCATGAACCTCATCACTATTTCATGATAACTTTGTGATGTCTAAGCGATTTCCAAATGAAGGATTTGAGCTAGGAAGATTTCCCACAGTTGACTTTACCGGTTTAATATCTCCTGGCTTTGGCAAAATCCATTATGGTGAAAACGGAATAGGATTGTCAGATTTGGAAGCATCTTTGACCTTTCTTCCCCAAGTAGAGGTATCTCTCTCTTCCTATTGATTGTTGGTTGAACCACTGGTAGTTTTCTTTTTATCCCATTCAACAAGCAGATCATGATCAACACTTTTCTCAAGAGTAGTGTTACCAGCATTTTCCACAGTTATAACCGTGAAAGCGAATTCTTCTTCCTCTGTAGCGAATAATGCTTAAGCATCCTAACCATCTTCGATATTCTCCTTAGAATTGGAAGTAATTGTATTACTTTCAATAGGCTTTTTATTACTCCAGCAATTTTTTTCCATATGACCCATCTTCCCACAATTGTAACATTGACCATGAAATTTTCTACAGTTACTGCGATTCTTCCAAGCTCCCTTTAGATTAAAGCCTTCATTTCTTTTAGAAGCTTTTATTGGTGTAGAATGCTTCTTTCTCACCCTTCAGCGAGACTCCTCCCATTTTCTTACCCATGGCTTCTTAACTGGTAAGAAAATTCTCAAACTCAACAAGAGATGGTCGTGTCAGCCATCCTTGTATAACAGTAACAAACCCTCGATATTCGGGTCTCAAACCATGGCTAATTATTCTATTTATCCTAGTTTCCCCATTAGGAACTTTTGGTTCTAACTCTAAAATTTCTCGGCATAACGACTTCACCTTGTGAAAGTATTAGGAAATCGTCATGTCATGTTACACCATCGATAACAACTCATCTCTAGAAGTTGCAGTTTTATATCATTCTTCTTTGAAAGGAATGTAATAAGAGTGTCACATGCTTCCTTCAGTGTTTTGGTATCCCAAATGTGGTCCAACATTTCTTCTTCAACTGTGGTCTTTAAAGAAAACATCCATTTGTTTGCTTTAATTTTACACTTATGTAAGATGTCATTTGCATCTTTCGCTGTTGGTTGTGTAACTTCGTCATCACCAATAACCTTTCACAAGTCTTAACCTTATATATAAGACTCTATACATGTTGCCTATGTGTTATAGTTTTTATTATTGAGCTTCTTGATTCCTCCAACTACTTGAAGGTCACCCATCGTGCCAGCAAGACTTTGATTATACCGAAGAAACTTAACTAATAAACTTGTAGAGTACCAAACTCCTCACAACTCAAGACAACTCTACAAAGAACAATCCTTGACCGTCTCAGTCTTACATTAATTATCGAGTAAAATTTAGATTAGATGATTCTAAATTTATTAATATTAGATCCAAATAAGTAAACAAATTACTTGTATTATACCTATAATAAAAGACACTGTAACACATTTCAAAGATAACTCACAAATTGAAAAGAAATACAAATACTTAAAGAGAAAGCTCTCAACTTAAATTCAAACTAAGAATACAAAGACTTATTTGTTTTTGATAGGATGATTAAATCAAATACAAAGTATGTTATTTATAGTCATCGACATGCAATCTACAACACATAAATATAAAACTAAGAAATAATTTTAACCATACAAATATTATCCACACACTTCTCTTTTCTATATCCTTCAACTACTCTATTTATTTTTCTACATCTACAACCATTTTATTTATTTTATTACATCTTACAACCACTCAATTTATTTCCCTGTATTCTTTAACCACTTCATTTATTTATTTTTATCATTTAATTATTTTATTTATTAGATTTCTTTAACCACTTCATTTTTTTTATCATTCAATTATTTTATTTATTAGATTGGTGTTAATTTTTAATATATAACTTCTCTTGTATTTAGATTTTACATCCACGTAAAATTTACATTAAATACAAACTACTAGTAACTATACTAAACCATAGAATGGGGATTTGAAGCAATATTTATAAAGATATAAGACAATATTTTTACTACTAGATTATTAGAGTGTCGTAAAATGCTGTTCATTTGTTTGAAGAAGAGACAACACAAGAAATTTGTTATGAATGTTGACAACTGTCATGGCTTAGTATCTGGAGAATGTTTATTGAGAGGGAAATGTATTTTATTCTATTTATATTATTCAATATTATTTAAATATTAACATTTTATAAAATTTATATTAATTATATTAACGTCATTTTAGTTCATTTAAATACAAAAGCATCATATTAGTGTTATATAATCATACATCTAATAGTAAATTATTATTATTTTTTTATTTTTTTTCAACTCATTTTCTAACCATAACAAGTATATTTTAATTTAAAAAAATCTCTTACACGAGGCATATTTAATTCATGTAATGAGATTTGAATATAAATACTGTTAAATATCTTTATCCCACATCGACTAAGAACAAAACATCAAAGTTGCTTATACGCTTGGATAACACTTAACTTAATAAGATCTTATTAGGTTGAAGCTGTTTCAGGCTTTAACATAGTGATCAAAGTTGGCCGCCTACTTTTGCTATTGACTATTGATCATAGTCTCACCGCGACGCTTAACGCCTAATTTCTGTCTCACGCGAGCGCTATTAAGTATCATTATCCCACATCGATTAGGAACAAAGAAGCAAAATTGCTTATAAACTTGGACAACCCTTAACTTAATAAGATCTTATTGGATTGCGTTAGGACTTGGTTTCTAACAAATACAATATTGATAATTTCGATCATTGTTAAACTTAAATTTTACATTATAATTATCAACAAAAAGTATAAACCTAAAAAAAATTATAAAATTTTATTAGATAATTAAAAATATCAAAATAATAAATTAATTATTATTTTTATTTAATACATATATTTACTAATCTATTGTCTTTATTTTGATTAATATATATAGTTAATATATTTAAAATAATTATACAAACCAATAATTAAAAATAATAATTGTATAAATATTTATAGTATATAAAGGATAAAACTTGAATATACAAGAACAAGTTTTATTATTTAACAAAAGAAACTATTAAAAATAAAAATTGTAAAACTAAATAATAATGGTATTCTAATTTAAAAGAAATGATATCTTATCAAGATGCAAATATTATAAATAAATCTAAATCTTTAATAATAAAATAATTAAATAATAATAATAATAATAAAATTTAACCATAAATAGAATTTTATATTATCCAATATCTTGATTACAATGACAAAATGATTTTTATCCTCGTTAACTTGATATAAACATTTTGTCGGCACCACGGATATTTTATGTACCAATGTTGAAAGCTCTAAAACTTCAATATTGTTGACAATGTCCTCCGAGTTTTTTGAAGAATGCAAACAAAAAACTTTCAACTCCCCAATTTGATCCGAATTGTTACGTGCATTGAATGTATTAGATGGTCCTTTTTAAACACCTTCGACTTGAAACTGATAACATTTGTGAATTTCTGAGGTTTTTCAATCTGATTAGCTGAATTCGTTAAGTAGTTCCTGTTAGAAATGAATTTTAAAAAAAAATTATTATTTTATAACCGTTATTTCATAAATTACTTCATAAATTATTTACCTGTCATTTTCATAATTAAATAACCGTTATTTTTATAACCGTTATGTTTATAATTATATAACTGTTACTTTTATGACCGTTATTTTCGTAATTATGTTACCGTTATTTTTATAACCGTTATTTTCATAATTATGTGTCCGTTATTTTCATAATTATTCGACTGTTACTTTTATGACCTTTATTTTCATAATTATGTGTCCGTTATTTTCATAATTATGCTATCATTATTTTTATAATCGTTATTTTCATAATTATGTGTCCGTTATTTTCATAATTATATGACCGTTATACATATTTTTTCAACTATAAATAGGGGCAATAGCCCTCAGTTTAGAACACAACTTAACAACTCAAAAACAGTTCTACTTGTTTACAAGAAAATCAAAGAAAAGAAAATTTAGAATTGTTTTCTCGGATTTCCAGCAACATAAATATTTGAGAGGTATGAGTATTCCTAGACTTCATCAAGGTGAGAAGTTTTGAGACAGTAAAATATTCTGGATTGCTTTTATCCCGACGACGATCTTGTGTTTGCTTACACAAATTGGGGCAAAGTCGCGAAACGCCTTAAAAAAGACACTCAGTTCGACTCAACCAAAACAGTTCATTTCAGATTATCGGTAATATTGTTTCAATACTATTTTAACATACTTGTTCCAACAATTTTAAGACGATTTCTATCTGCCATGTCTACTGAAATGTTAACTGCTAATTTCAACAAACCATTTCGTTTTAAAGAACTACACTTTAAAAATGGAGAAAAAAATGTTATTTTTCTTAACCATGTAAAATGTCGCTTTTGTTCTTATTATTGAAAAACCAACACTACCTAATCCTCATATTGAAGCTACAATAAAGGATTTAAACACTTGGATAGAAAATCATTTTCTATGCAAAAAAATATTTTTATTCTTAATGGATTAGCTCATTACTTGTATGATTATTATAACTCTGATATCGTCTGCTAAGAAAATTTGGGAAGCACTTCAAAAGAAGTACGATATTGAGGAAGCTAGAACTAAGAAGTATGATGTCAGTAAATACATGAAGTATCAAATGATTGATGACAAATCTGTGGAAGCTCAATCACACGAACTGCAGAAGATAGCATACAAAATAACTTCTGAAGGTATGACTTTAATTGAACAATTTCAAGTAGTTGTTATTATAGATAAATTACCCCATACTTAGAAAGACTTTAAGAATACACTTAGACATAAAACTAAGGAATTTTCTTTATAAAGTCTTATAACCCGTTTAAGAATATAAGAAGAAACTCGAAAATAAGACCAAAAAGATGAAGTACTCGTTGTCTCAAACAATAGTACTAATAAGAAACCCTCATATGCAATTCTGAAACCTAAAGGTAGAAATATGAAAACTCAGAATCGTAATAATAACCAAAACTGCAACCACCAAAATAGAAACAAAAACTATCCTCCCCAGAATGGACCTTAACCCCTCTTAAGTAATAACACATTCATATGTTATAGTTGTAACAGACCTGGCCACTTGGCTTGGAACTGTCGGAACAGGAATTGTATTGCCCCGCAGGCAAATCTTACCGAAGATCAACTTATTGCTGTGATATCTAAAATTAATTTTGCTGATATATCTGAGGGGTGGTGGGTGGACACCGGTGCTTCTCGCCATGTCTGCTATGATCGAGACATGTTCAAGTTCTATTCGATTCCGAGGATAAGAAACTCTTAATAGCTACTCCCACTCCACTAAAGTTGTTGGTACTGGTGAGGTGGAATTAAAGTTTACCTCTGGAAAGACTATCATCTTGAAAGATGTCTTGCATAGTCCAGAGATGAGAAAGAACTTAGTTTCACGATATCTTTTTTACAAAGCTGGGTTTACCCAAACTATAGGGGTTGATTTATATATAATAACTAAAAATAATATTTTTTTTGGGAAAGGGTATGCCACTAATGGCATGTTTAAATTGAATGTTTAGTTCTTTTAATATTTGGCATGCTAGACTTTGTCATGTTAATAAACGCATAATCAAGAACATGAGTAGGTTACAACTAATTCCTAAACTATCTTTGAATGATTTTGGAAAATATGACTTTTGTAGTCAAGCTAAGATAACAAAAAATTCACATAAATCAATAGTTAGAGAATCTGAACCTATAGACTTAATACATTCTAACATATACGAACTTGATGGAAATTTAACAAGAAATGGAAAACTCTATTTTATAACTTTTATAGATGATTGCTCAGATTATACTTATGTATATCTAATGAAAAATAAAAGTGAAGTGTTTGACATGTTTAAAACATTTATGACTCAGATTGAAAATCAACTTAACAGAAAAATAAAAAGGTTTCGAAGTGACAGAAACACTGAATATGATTCCAATATCTTCAATGATTTAAAAAAAACTCATGGAATCATTCATGAACAAAATGCACCTTATTCTCCTTAAATGAATGGCAAAACTGAAAGGAAAAATAGAACTTTTACTGAATCAGTTGTTACAATTTTATTAAACTCTGGTGTTGCTTCCCATTGGTGGGGAGAAATTTTATTAAGTGTTTGCTATGTGCTAAATAGAGTACCTAAATCTACAAATAAAATTTCACCATATGAAATTTTGAAAAATAAGAAATCTAATTTAACTTATTTTAAAAATTGGGGTTGTTTAGCCTATGTTAGGATCCCTGATCCTAAAAAAATAAACTTGCTAGTAGAGTATATGAGTGTGTATTCATAGGATATGTTGTGAATAGTAAAACTTATAAATTCTATGACTTAAATGATCATAGTTATAGAATCAAATGATATTGACTACTGTGAACATAGGTTTCCATTTAAATTGAAGAATAATGGGGGATCGTCTTCTAGTTGTTTACCCATAACTAGAACTAGTAAACAAAATGAAGAATTAAACACTAAAATTAGAATAAGTAAACGAGTTCGAACCTTTAAGGACTTTGGGTTTGATTTGTATGCTTATACCTTTGAAGAAGATCCCCAAACTCTTCAAAAACCTTATCTTCTTTAGATGCCAACTTATAGGAAGAAGCCATAAATGATGAAATAGACTCTCATGAGTATAATAGAACTTGGCATTTAGTTGACTTATCTCTTGTATGAAAAACCATATGATGTAAATGGATACTAAAGAAGAAATTAAAACTCGATGGTACTATTGAAAAGTACAAAACTCGTCTTGTAGTCAAAGGTTATAGGCATAGGGAAAATGTAGATTTCTTTGATACCTTTTCACCAATTACACGAATAAATTCCATACGTGTACTTTTATCTCTTGCTGCTATCCATGATTTAGTAGTGCACCAAATGAATGTCAAAACTTCTTTCTTAAATGGTGACTTAGAAGAAGAGATTTATATGGACCAACTTAAGGGCATTGTTATCCCAGGTCTAGAAAATAAAGTTTGTAAAATATATAAATATTTGTATGATCTAAAACAAGCACCTAAGCAAGTCTTGAAAAATTTGATAATATAGTTAATCCCACATGAATTTAAAATGAATGAAAGTGACAAATGCATTTATTATAAATAAGAAAATGACATTTGCACTATTATATGTTTATATGTGGATGACATGATTATTTTGGGTCAAATATTCATGTTGTGAACAATGTGAAAACTTTGTTAAGTGCTAATTTTGATATGAAAGATCTGGAGAAGCAAGTGTAATCCTTGGTATAAAGATAACTAGGTCTGAAAAGGGAATTTCTCTAGATCAGTCTCACTACATTGAGAAGATCTTAAGGAAATATAATTACTTTAACTGTAAACCTGCATGTACTCCTTATGATCCTAGTGTAAAGTTGTTCAAGAACACCGGAGACGGTGTTAGACAAACTGAGTATGCGAGCATCATTGGTAGCTTACGTTATGCTACTGATTGCACTAGACTAGACATAGCTTATGTTGTGAGACTACTATGTAGGTTTACCAGTAGACCTAGTGTAGAGCATTGGAATGATATTGAAAGGGTTATGAGATACCTTAAGAGAACTATGTACCTTGGATTACATTAAAAAAAATTCTCGTTGTTCTAGAAGGATACAACGATACAGATTGGAACACTTTATCAGAAGACTCCAGAGTAACAAGTGGCTATATATTTAACATAGTTGGTGGAGCTATTTCCTGAAAGTCTAAGAAATAAACAATATTGGCTCAATCTACGATGGAGTTTGAAATTATAGCACTAGCTACTGCTAGTGAAGAAGCAAGCTAGTTAAGAAGTCTATCAGCTGAGATCCCTTTATGGGAAAGATCGATACCGGTTATCCTGATCCACTGCGATAGTACCGCGGCTATTGCAAAGATTTAGAACCGTTATTACAACGGCAAGAGATGACAGATACACAGTACTGTTAAAGAAATTCTCTCTACATGAGCTGTAAGAATGGATCATATATGTACTGATAAAAATTTGGTTGATCCTTTGACGAAAGGATTAACAAGAGAAAAGGTTTTCAAAAACCTCGAAAGGAATGTGACTGATGCCCTTAGAATGAAGAGTCACTCATGATGGTAACCCAACTTATTGACTGGAGATCCCAAGAAATAAGTTCAAAGGGTAATAACAAGTCATGAAGTGATATGAGATGAATCATGCTATTATAAAGTCACATTCTATATTGTTAGAAGCATGAAGTCCTGAAGCGACGGAAAGGATGAGTTATTAAACTCTTAATGAGTTCTATACTATATGTGGAGTGGAGTACATAATTACAGGAGTATTCTTGATAGACTCACCTATGTGAATGTGGAAGTGTGGTCGCTTCCTATGAAAATTTTGGGCAAAATTTACTAGAGCATTCACTATACTGGGATACATGTGCATGGCCGTAAAGCACGGGCTTTTCGAACTACACCTTGGAAAGGTTGTGTATGTAATGTTGTTAGAGATATAGTTCAAAACTACGAGTTACTCTAGTATATTCTAAAGCATCAACACTATGCAAAGGTTCAAGTTGATAGACACATGTTTCTTATGCACAATCTTATACTTTTAATTAATCGGTTGCTCGATGAAACTATTTTTATTTAAAATTCAAGTGGGAGATTGTTAGAAATGAATTTAAATAAAAAAATATTTTTTATTATTTTATGACCATTATTTCATAAATTATGTAACTGTTACTTTTATGACTGTTATTTTCATAATTATGTGTCTGTTATTTTTTACCGTTATTTTCATAATTATGCGACTGTTACTTTTATGACCTTTATTTTCATAATTATGTGTCCGTTATTTTCATAATTATGCGACCGTTACTTTTATGACCGTTATTTTCATAATTATGTGTCCGTTATTTTCATAATTATGCGACCGTTATTTTTATGACCGTTATTTTCATAATTATGTGTCCGTTATTTTCATAATTATATGACCGTTAAACATATTTTTTCAACTATAAATAGGGGCAATAGCCCTCAGTTTAGAACACAACTTAACAACTCAAAAATAGTTCTACGGTTTTCATAGCAAAATCAAAGAAAATAAAATTTAGAATTGTTTTCTCAGATTTTCGGGCAACATAAATATTTGAGAGGTGTAGTATTCTGGACTTTATCAGTGCAGTGAAGTTCCGAGACAGAAAAAGATTCTGCGCCGTTTTATCCTGGGGACGACGAGGTTTTGTTTGCTTGCACAAATTTGGGCAGAGCCGCGAAACGTCTTGAAGAGAGCGACCTAGTCTACGACTCAACCCAAGCAGTTCATTTCAGATTATCAATAATATTGTTTTAATACTATTTTAACATACTTGTTCCAACAGTTACGGTCTGATATCACCTTGAGGTCTAATTTCGATGAACAAGATAACAGATGCTGGGAATGCATGCAATAATATCAATAATATTTCGATTGCAGTCTTGGTCTGATATTATTATATGTGAATATTTATTTAAATAATAATTTAGAAATCAAACTAATAACTATGATATTAGGAGCTAATTAAACATAATCTCTTTTTTCGTGATGCAAAACAAATATATATAAATAACAATATTTATGAGTAATGTATTAGAAATTTGTTATCAATAATTTTATTAATGAAGAAAACTAACAAAAAACCAACTACATAACAAAGTTGGAGAGTCACTCTAGAAAATAAAATGAATTTAAGCATCCTACCTATATAATTACAAATTAACTATGGTCCTTTGGAGACTCTGTTTTAGCATAGGTACTATAATTCCCCTTAAACAAACCGAACATGAACATGTAAGAATAAATAAAGAACAATTAAAGAAAGAAGGTCTAATGTAACATTAGGTATGTATTTCTAGGCAAAAATTTGAAGAGGATAATATATAACAATTAACTAAAATAACTAACAATAATACCATAAAGTAATAAAGGATATTAATTCATCAATTTATGTATAAAACTATGAATAAAGTAATTCATCAATTATGTGTCTAAAACTCACGTGTTTGACCTCTAGTTAGGTCTACAGACAAGCCACTTTATTACAATTAATTCACCTTAAAAGTTAGAACAATGAAATGAGTTTAAGAGAATACCCATGTGAAGAAACAAAGAAAGGTTAACATAACTGTATCTGAACGAGGACCCTCAAAAATTATCAACCTCTAGATGTGTATTCATAAATGTCAATTAATTAGAGTATAAAACCATCTAAGATAAGCTTCAAGTTGAGTTTCTAAATCAAACTACATTGTCAGGTACGCTCATATAAAATCAAAAATCTTTTATGCTTACCAGCACAATAAACAAACTGAATGTCAGTCTCTACCGCTATATGAATGGACATAAATCTGCACCAAAAAAAAAAGACAAGCCAAGCCAAGAAACTGCAGCCATACCAATCAGATGAATATAAAATTCATAATACACAAAATTTGGGTCTGAGGAAATCAAGATGGATAAGTAATCATGTTAAAAGTTGGTATTGTGCTACCATAAGAGATACAGTATAAGCTCTATTCCTAAGAGCTTGAGAGGAGCTATACGAAAAATTTTCATGTCACCGAACCAAAAACAATATTGAACAGAAACATCCACATTTACACTCCATTGAAAGAATAAAGTATTTTCCTCATCAAATAAAAAAATAAAATATATAATCTTCAAAAAAAATTATGAAGTACAAACTATACCATAAAGGAACCAAGAGCATAGCACTAGATGGATAAAATCCATTGAACTATTAAAATTCTGGTGAATGTCAAGGGAATCTAACCTCAATAAAAAAAATTAATACAAAACAACAATTTCAGGAGGCATGTAATCCCTTACAATTTGCCGGCTTTGTTTTACATTTTGGATTAGCTTGGAAAGACAACCGAATTGGAAACTGCATACTTGTTAACCTGAGAATTATGAATGATTATTTAGAAGATACAAAAATATTTCAATTCATAAATGCCAATTTAGAGCGTAAAACCATCTCATATCTGTTTTAACTGACTTTTTGGAACCAATGATCCGAATCCCGGGAAGTTTGATCATCAATGCTATCACTAAGAAATTCAAGATAAAATGCACTACTTTACATAAAATAGAAAACACTAATTTCTTTTAGTTCTAAATCATGACCATTAGCAAAAACAGATAATATTGAAAAATAGCGATCCATGGAATACCTTCAAAGCCTGCAAAAAATTAGGTTACATTAATTGCTACACCAAAGGAATAGAGAAGAACTCATTCAAGCTTCCAGAGATACTTACAGCTAGCATCAACCAAATGTATCGATCTAAAGAACTTCCAAGGCAAGCTTTCTAGAGTTAAATTAATAAAACAATTATAGAATTCATTCAGAAAAATTAAATTAAATTAAATTGAAGATCTTATTAAGCTAACAAGATTCACATACTACTTCTCTCTTAACCTATTAATTCGCAGAGGGAGATCAAAATCCTAACGATACAATTTGGCAATAGTTCTCTTAGAGAAAATCGTGGTTGAGAAAAGCAAGAGAGATTACTTTATAAGCTGTATATTAATTGTATGCAACTAATATATTGTTTCTTAAAACACTTTTAGGAAAAGCAGATTCCTTTTCTTCTATATTTATACATGTATTGCACCTCAGTATTTTATATCTTGTAAATACATTAAGTAAATTCAATTTGGTATCAGAGCAGAAAAGAAACAAAAAAAAAATTACCGGTTTCTGAATAGAAGCACCGCCCAGTGCCGCCGTGCGCCGCCCAACGCCGCCGTATTCTCGCATTATTTAGTTTGGCTGCGATTGCAGACTGTTGTCCACCCGCTGTCGATCATTGTTCAAACCGGTGTCATTCATCATAGCGCTGCCGTTCAACCTACGACCCAGCGCCGTTTCACCCGCACTGGTCGGCTTGCGACCACTGCGCGGTCGGCCTCGCGCGACCCGAGCCACGTTCTAGCCCGCGCCCGGCGGCTCGTGACCAGGTGCACGGTTCGGCCAGCGCCCTGCGCAGACTGTTTCAACTTCGGCGTCCAACCGAAACCTGGTGTGCAGTTTCTGAAACTACGCCGTCGGCCGCGCCATACCTGTGCGGCTGTTTACCAGACCCGCACTTCTCGCTTGGCTGTTTCACCGGTGTGCAGTTTCTTACATTTTCAGAGTTTTTTTTCTTCATTCTTAAACTACATTAGGCTGCACTCTTAATTGAAGCTTCCAGCCTTCATACCCAACCCTAGCCCATCACTTCCTAGCCCAACCCTAGCCCAGTTCAGCCCAACCCTAGCACATCAGCTCCAAGCCCATCAGCTCTTAGCCCATCTAATCCAAGCCCATCAGCTCCTAGCCCATCTGCTCCAAGCCCATCAGCACCAAACATTCAAACAGCCCATTTATCAGCCCAACCCTAGCACATCAGCTCCAAGCCCATCAGCTCTTAGCCCATCAGCTCCTAGCCCATCTGCTCCAAGCCCATCAGCACCAAACATTCAAACAGCCCATTTATCAGCCCAACCTGCCAAAAAAAATTTATTCCGCTGCACAATATACTTGTTATTATTATTTCAATGGAAGATTCCAGACAACATCAAGTTTCTAGAATTCATGAAGTTCCAAATTTTGAAGTTTTCGTTAAGAATTCAGAAATTGGTTCTTTCGGGGGTACTAAACTTAATGGTACAAATTTTCGAACATGGAAAAAAGTTATGTCTGTTTATCTTCGTGGAATGCATAAGATGGGGCATGTATCTGGATCAATTAGGGCTCCTAGTCAAGATGATATAGAAGCCTATACTCGGTGGGAAGATGATGATGGCTTTGTCATGTCAGTCCTATTTAGAGCAATCACTGATGATATATTACAAATGGTGGAGGAATGTGAAACTGCGAGGTATATGGAATACCTTAAGCGATCTTTATACAAATGAGTCGACTTTATTCAAGTTCATGAACTCACTGCGAAAGTCATTGGCATGCAGCAAAATGGGCAACCAGTATCTCTTTTTTTTACCAAGCTGAAAAATGTATGGGCTGAAATTGACCAGAAACGCCCATGCAAAATTAAAAATCCAGAAGATCTTCTGTGGTACCAGAAGGAGAAGGAGCTTGAACGAGTGCATGCTTTCTTAAGAGGCCTTGATATAAAACATAATAGTGCTAAAGGCGGGTGCTTCGAATGTCAGATCCTCCGAGCTTGACTACCGCCTTTACATACATCCGTAAAGACGAATCTCAGCAAGAGAGTCTTCATCAGACACATGTTGAAGTATCAAGCCTAGCCATTCAAGCTAAATCAAAGGCACCTTTCCTCCAGCAGCCAAACTCAATTTCATCTCATCAGCAGGGCCCTTCACCAGGCTTTCCCAATCGCCCTCGTTCTCTCTGCTCTTATTGCAATGAACAG
This sequence comes from Hippophae rhamnoides, assembly GCA_033030585.1. NCBI lineage: Eukaryota > Viridiplantae > Streptophyta > Magnoliopsida > Rosales > Elaeagnaceae > Hippophae > Hippophae rhamnoides. The sequence goes on from CM065433.1 coordinate 36,750,302, forward strand.
GGGCATCTCCGTGAAACGTGTTGGAAACTATATCCACACTTGAAACCAAAACGACAACATGTGCCTCGTTCTAAAGCAAAAGCAGCTGCAGTGCAAATTGTCCAAGAACCAGACTACTATGGACAGAATCATCCTTTGGAATGTGGAGGTATCCCTACAGCTTCAATAGCTGGTCGTGGTAAGATTGGTATGACCTTAAATGTTTCTCACTCTGTTGGGTCTAATACTTGGATTATTGATTCTGGTGCATCTGATCATATGACTTATGATAAATCTTTTTTTAATAATAAGTTATCTCCCCCACCAGTGTCTTATGTTACAAATGCTAATGGTGAGGCCTTTCCTGTCTTAGGACAGGGGTCAGTTCATATCACTCCATCTTTACAGCTCCATAATTTTTTATATGTACCTGACTTATCTCATCACTTAATATCTGTCCCACAGTTGAATATTGAGTCTAAATGCTTTGTAAACTTTTATCATATGTATGTGATTTTTCAGGATCTTCTTACCAGGGAAATAATTGGTCGGGGGTATCTGAGGGGCAGATTGTTCCGCTTGGATCAGAACTACGGAGGGGAGAAACCAGGAGCACGGGCAAGCACTGCATTGATTTCTAGTTCTGATAAGCTAAGTGAAATTTGGTTGTGGCATCGCCGCTTAGGGCATCCGTCTTTTAGTCTTATGAAAAAAGCCATGCCTACCTTATTTATTGGTGTTAGTGAGACTGTGTTGCATTGTGAGACTTTTGTTTTGGCCAAGAGCCATCGTGTTACTTATTCTCCTAGTATTTCTAATAAAAGTACTATTCCTTTTGAATTAATTCATTCTGATGTTTGGGGACCATCTAAAGAACCCACTATATCGGGTATGAGATATTTTGTTTCATTTATCGATGACTGTACAAGGTTATCGTGGATTTCTCTTCTTAGAACAAAAGATGAAGTTTTTTCTGTTTTTCAAAATTTTCATACCTTTGTTCAGAGACAATATAATGGCATCATTCGGATCCTCCGTTCTGACAATGGGGGGGAATATGTTAATCATGTTTTTCAACAATTTTTCAAAACAAATGGGATTATTCACCAAACTACTTGTCCACAAACACCGGAACAAAATGGAGTGTCTGAAAGAAAAAATCGTCATTTACTTGATATGGCTCGTGCACTCTTATTTAGTGCTTATATGCCAAAATATCTTTGGGGTGATGCTGTACAGGCTTCTGCCCATCTCATCAATCGTCTCCCGTCTAGTGTCGATAACGAAAAAATCCCTTTTCAGATTCTCGCATCTTACGTATCCTTATCATCCTTTCATAATCTTCCCACTCGAGTATTTGGTTGTGTGGTTTTTGTGCATGTTCCTAAAAATCAACGTTCTAAATTAGATGCTCGGGCAATTAAATGTGTGTTTGTTGGTTATGGAAGTTATCAAAAAGGGTACAAGTGCTTTCATCCACCAACCAGAAAGATTATGTTACTATGGATGTTACCTTCTTTGAGGACATGAGTTATTTTTCCTCACCTGGAGCATCGCTTCATCGTGGAGAATACATATTTTGAAGAATCAGATCATGGTGAAGGGAGGCATTAGGTGAGTCACCAATCGATGTTTCAATGAGACCAAATGAGACTTCTATTTCATTGAATCCAGACATTGCGTAGAAACGGATGCTTCAAGTATTCAAGCACCAAACTCACTTACAAAGAAATGACATTGAAGACAGAATCAGACCTCGTGCATTACTCCTACCCTTGATCAACAACTCCTGGTAATCAAGGTCACTCATTCGAGGTATGTACACCTACCGATACTAATAACATTGAGTCTAATGTTGGACAAGACATGTGTTACCAAATAGGTCTACTCGAGGTCAACCACCAAAAGGTATGAACCAAATATTCATGCAAAATCAAAATACCCAAGAGGCCAATTTCATGTCCACTAAAAGATTATCTAAGTCATACAAATCATTTGTGAATCAAATATCTGGTGTATCAGTACCTAACAAAGTGCAGGATGCGTTGGGAGATCCAATATGGAGGAAGGCAATGGATGAAGAGATGGATGCATTAAAGAAGAACGATACTTGGCAACTTGTGTCACCACCACAAGGAAAAAGGCAGTTGGTTGTCGATGGGTGTTTACTATAAAACATAATGGTGATGGATCCGTAAATCGGTATAAAGCTCGTCTTGTAGCAAAAGGGTTTACTCAAACGTATGGTGTAGATTACGATGAGACTTTTGCTCCTGTTGCCAAAATGAACACGATTCGGGTTCTGCTCTCACTTGCTGCTAACCTAAACTGGACACTTCGGCAGTTTGATGTCAAGAATGCGTTTCTTCATGGAGAATTAGCCGAGGAGGTGTACATGAGTCTTCCACCTGGGTATGTAGTTGATTATCCTGGTAATTTTGTATGCAAATTGAGGAAGTCTTTGTATGGCCTCAAGCAATCCCCTCGAGCCTGGTTTGGAAGGTTTTCACAATTCATGCAAAAGGTTGGTTACAGACAGAGTAATTCAGACCACACTCTGTTTGTCAAACATCAACGAGGGAAGGTAACAGCTCTAATCATTTATGTTGATGATATGGTAATCACTGGTGATGATACTATTGAGATGGATAAATTACAAAGACAGCTAGCCTCTGAATTCGAAATGAAGGACTTAGGTGAACTAAAGTACTTCTTAGGAATTGAGGTAGCCAGGGGAAGAGAAGGGATATATCTTTGTCAAAGGAAGTACATTATTGATCTGCTAACAGAGACAGGTATGTTGGATTGCAAACCTATTGATACTCCTATTGAACAAAGCCATGGTTTAGCAGAGTATCCAGATCAAATACCAACTGATCGAGCCCGCTATCAGAGATTGGTTGGACGTTTGATTTACTTAGCTCATACTAGACCAGATGTTGCATATGCAGTAAGTGTGGTGAGTCAGTTTATGCACAATCCAAGTGAGAACCATATGAATGCTGTTTTGAGAATTTTAAGGTATTTGAAATCGGCTCCAGGAAGGGGAGTAATGTTCTCTAAACACAACAATCCTCTTGAAGTCTGTGGATTCACAGATGCAGATTGGGCAGGAAGTATTACAGATAGAAAGTCAACATCGGGTTATTTCACCTTTGTGGGAGAAAATTTGGTTACATGGAAAAGTAAGAAGCAGAAAGTGGTGGCATGATCTAGTGCTGAGGCAGAATATAGAGGTATGGCTCATGAGGTTTGTGAATTGCTGTGGATAAGAACTTTGTTATTAGATTTGGGTTTCGAACTCAAAAATACTATGCAGATGTATTGTGACAATCGGGCAGCCATTGATATATCACAAAATCCAGTACAACATGATCGCACTAAGCATGTAGAGGTTGATCGTCACTTTATAAAAGAGAAGTTAGATGCCAAACTTATTAGTTTTCCTTTTGTTCTCACAGAAGAGAAACTTGCAGATATACTTACCAAAGGAGTCTCCAAGAAGTCATTATATGGCTCACTAAGCAAGTTAGGCATGATTGATATCTATGCGCCAACTTGAGGGGGAGTGTTAATAAATCACTAAAAGGTATATTAGTTGTATGCAACTAATATACTTTATAAGCTGTATATTAGTTGTATGCAACTAATATATTGTTTCTTAAAACACTTTTAGGAAAAGCAGATTCCTTTTCTTCTATATTTATACATGTATTGCACCTCAGTATTTTATATCTTGTAAATACATTAAGTAAATTCAATTTACTCTCCTTATTGCCTTCTCTCATATTGTTGATGTTAGTGTTAGAAAGACTCTTGATAAGTAGGTTACAGGTTTTAAAGGCTCAAAATGAAGTTCATAAACCTCTTATCTATAGAACCTATACAATACACTTGTCGACATTTCATTAGAGAAGTACACAAATTAGGATTTCTATAGGAATCATAGTGTGTAACTGGCGCTTGGCTCAACGACTTTATCTAGGCCTAAACTCTTTTGTTTCGTGGCCAACCACATGAACTATCAAACTGTCTGGTATATATCACAAAGTATGCCTTATAAGTCATAAGCGCCTGGTAGGTTGAACTAGGTATAACAAAGTTGAGTCTAAGTATTAATCGTGATGTCATAGTCGTACACGTGCAAGGTTTGGACACTGTTAAAGGGATTGAATTTGGACTTTCTTGGCCAGATATGGGTTGTAAGGATTTGGACTCGTTGTTTATAATCATGTCACGAACTATCTTGGACAAACTAAACCCGAGCTATCCTAGCCAGATTCGAGCTGTAACAACTTGATCTAAATTGTTTCAAACGAATTGAACCCTACTTTCCCATTAAATGAGTCCTCCTATCATAGTACCAAACATCAAGTCTCTCATCATGACTCTTTGGTTATTAAAAGGGAGTATAGAGGGTTCTTTATTCATGTTTACTAAATTTGTTCTCTATTTTCTATAAAGAATATCAACCCATGTAAAGAATATTAGCCCATTCGAGCCAACCTTTTTGCTTTAGTTTTTACTTCTGAAGAAAGTCAGATCGTTCCTTAATGAAAACTTGTCTTTATTTAAAAAATCAATCCATTTAACCAATGAATCTATACGTACTCAAACTTTTTCATTTTTATTCGAATTAGAGTTTATCATTTTCAGCCTAGATTTCCCTAACATTTTTGAAATATTATTGTCTCGTACGCATAGTTGGGGAAACTAGAGGCCAAAAACAGTCTATAATCTTCAAAGTCGAGCTCGAACATTACTTTATCGGAGTAACTTTTATTTCTACTTTATATAGATCATTTAGGATTATAGTCGAATATGATGACCTGTGGATCACCTTTTCTAGTAAGGAGTCTACTTATACTAATGGCTCTTGTAGTTCAAGTGAGTATAATTTGTATGAGGAACCAAAGGTTGGTTACGGGACTGCTTAAGCTAGCACTTCCACCCCAAATAATTTAGCTACACTAGCATTATCGACCTCAACACACCAAAATATAGTCTGCTTGCCAAATGTTCCAAAAATCTAGCGAAAAATTTGGCCAAAGGTTTAAAAGAATCCTCGATCACCAACCAATCGAATTAAGAGAGTCATTTTCAATCTACCCAAACTCCAGTATTTTGACATTTGAAGATGTTAAAATAATTCTAGCTAAATACTCATTTCCCCAAAACGTGATCGTTAATCTCTGCCCACCAGATAAGCTTGGCAATCACATTCCACTTGAACAGTACATTGTTTTTCATAAGGAAGCATTCAGGCAAGACTTAGGTTCCCACTACTATGCCTCGTCAAAATGTTTATGAATGCAATGGGCTTAGCACCCAATCAGCTTAATCCTAATTCCTAGAGGACTTTATTTTCGTCGTCCATTGTTAGTGCAAACTAAGGCATTAAACTTGGAATCTTTAAAATTAAGAATATATATATGATAAAAAAGAATGATATGGATGAAGTTCGAGTGTACATATCTGCTCGCTTGGGACGAGGCCTAATGTAGAAGTTTCTCGAGTCTATCATGGGTTGGAAGGATAAACTCTTTTATGTTTCTAGAAAACTAGGCTATGAAAACATGTCAGAGTTGCTTTCAAGTTGTTGGAAAATGGACACTACTGATCTTCATTCTGTACAGGGTCTCAGTGAAAATGTGCTAACGATCTCACAAAAAGATCGTGACACATAAATATGAAGGTTGTCTTTAATAAGAACATGCAGTATACAACTCTCAAGGTCATTAGGATTGAGAATGTAACGGTTTCACCAATTACCATAGCAAATACTGGAGCCTGCATTGGTGATTAATCTTTGGGTGATCGGACTGTTGATGATTATGGTCGTACTGGTGACTCCGTAGGAAATCAAGAGACTCTCAAGCTACCTTTTAATATGTTTTATTTGGTTTATCTTTTATGGGGATATGCTCCCCCTTTGTGGCTTATAATATTTGATAATTTTTGCTTGGTAGGTAGGGTTGGAAATTTTTAATTTTCAAGTAATTATCTATTACTCATTGTTTTACATATCTTTCCTGATCTAGCTGCTTAGTTTAAAAGACATTTTCAACTTGAAAACATTTTATATGCAAGTTTATACACATTTTAGTCTATAACGACTTTAGCAACTAACATATTTTGCAAGCTACATCGATTTCATGCATGAGTTCTTCTTTTAGTAATCGTGCATGTTCAAGTTGTTTGACTCATATTTGAACGTATTTAATTACATGCTTAGCCTACCACGAGCATGATTAATACCCTGTATTGTAGGTAACATCCACTGGATGTCTTCTTTCAAAACTTGGTATGTTTAGGCAGTTCATTCTATCTAATAATGGGTTGTACACACTGTATGTAATTGCATGTTTAGCATGCCACAAGCATGGTTAATACCTCGTATTGTATACTACATCTATTTGTAATTAGATTTCATTCCAAACTTGGTGTGTTCGTGCCATTCATTCTATTTGATAATAGGTTGTACACACCATATGCAATTACATGCTTGGCTTACCACGGGCCTAGTTAATACCTTGTATTATGGGCTACATCCATTTATACTTGGATGTCTTCTTCCAAAACTTGGTGTATTCACGTCGTTCATTCTATCAGATAACGGGCTGGACACCTATATATAATTACATTCTTTACCAACCACATCCCAAGTTAATACCCCATATTTTGGGCTACATCCATTTATACTTGGATGTCTTATTCTAAAACTTGGTTTGTTCAGGCCATTCATTCAACCTGATAACGGGTTGGACCCACCAAATGCAATTACATTCTTGGCCCACCATGGGATTGTCAATACCCCATATTATAGGCTACATCAATTATACTTGGAAGTCTTCTTCCAAAACTTTGTTTGTTCAAGCCTGAATATTCTATTTAGATAATAAGCTGGACATACTGTATGTAACTACATTTTTAGCCTACCACGCGTCTGGTTAATACCCTATATTATGTGCTACATCCATTTGTACTTGGACGTCTTCTTTCAAAAATTGGAATTTTTAGGCTGTTCATTTTGTCTAATAATAGGTTGGCCACATAGTATGTGATTACATTCTTCGCTTGCCACGGGCCTTGTTAATACTCTATATTACAAGATACTTCATATGTGTGATTATGCAAGTTTTTATGCTCGCATCCTTTACTCCCATTTGAGGTTATTGCATTAATTTAATTGTAAAAGAGGCATCACTAGGGCAGTTTGAACATGTTGCTAGGATGTTTTTCCCCTTAAAGGATAAGTCTTTATTCAAATTCTTTTCCTTTCTTGAGCAGGCTAATTTTTTTTATGTCTTATGCTCCTATATCAAATGGGGGTGAAACCTCCTTACTCATATTCAAGGTTTTTGTGTTATTTTACTTACAAAAGAGACATCACTAGGTCGGTTTGAACATGTAGCCCGCACATTTATCCCCGTAAATAATGAATCTTTATTTGGATTCTTTTCCTTTCTTGAGTAGGTTAATTTTTTTATTTATCTCTTATGTTCACATCTCAAATAGGTAGAGATGAAACCTCCTTACTTCTATTCGAAGTTGTTGCATTATTTTATTTACAAAAGAGAAACCACCGGTTTGAACTTGTCGCCAGGATGTTTGTCCCCATAAAGGATGAATCTTTATTCAAATTCTTTTTCCTTCTAAAATAGAGTAAATTTTTCTTTACCTTTTACACTCGCATCTCAAATGAGTAGAGGTGAAACCTCTTTACTCCTATTCAAGGTTGTTGAATAATTTTATTTGCAAAAGGGGTCTTAGATAGGAATTTCACTATAATTGAGAACTTTGGGTTTCATTCTTGTAAGCAATATAAACAAAGAGTCCATATTCAAAGATAATTTAACAACAGTGGTATTTTCATAGTTGGTCTACATTCCAAGTTAGGTTTTCTTCCTTTCCCTCTAAACTTTCTAATTTATAAGCTTCATCGACTATTATCTTTCAAACTTTATATGGTTTTTTCTAGGTTGTTGCCATTTTTTCGACTTTTGGTCTACCTAACATATAGTTATGTTAAATGCCATTTAACTTAATCAATTTCATTTTCGTTGGATTTAATGATATGTCTACCTTTACCTTCTCTAATAATTCCTTGTATATTTTATTTATTACAGTATCTAAGTATTTCCTACCTATGGAAACGTTCTCTTTCATTTGTAAATGTTGTTGTTCTATTAAATTTATAAAAAAAATTAATATTTTTTATCATTTTATAAAATATAAAGACTCTATAAGTTGAAGGGTTTAATTGTATAGTTGTAAAATTTTGTATGATTACACTCATACCACTATATCATTCGTTTAAGGCTTTTTTCATGTCTCTTATACAATCTAAATCTAAATGATCAAATTTATAATTTTCATAATGTTTGAATTCTAGTGGGATACTATCTCTAACTCCCTAATACAATCCTTCTTCCATTTTGGGTTATTATTTTCTTCTATAAGAAATGTTGGGTTTTCTATCCTTTGCCTATTTCTTTCTTATCTATCTGGGTCAAACGCCATTTCTTGATGAGGAGATTTAATGAAATTAATTTCATATTTTTTGAGATCATATTTTCTAGTTTAGAATCAATTTCACTAATTATTTTCATATCATCTTTCTCTTTGTTTCTACAAAGTTTTTCATCACAACGTCTTCCTAGTTCTTCATCAATTAAGGTTAAAAAACTAACTAATTTTTATATGTTCCTATTTTCAAGGTTTATAAAATGTTGTTCTAATTCTTTTCTATATTCTATTAAACTAGCATTATAGCTTCTTCTTTTGTCTTTGGGTTTTTCCTCATTCTTTCTTCTCTCATTCTTAGGTATCAATGCATCTGATCTCCAATGTAGTTCTTCTTTTAATTCTACAAATTTCTCAAACTTATAATCTATAATTTCATTGTTTTTAGGTATGTTATTTACATTCATTTAATTTTGTAATTTTTTTATGTATGTCTTGTTGTAATTTCTTATCATAAACATATTCTCTTATTTCATTTAGGAGTTCATTTTATGTTTTATTTATGTCTTGTAATTGATATTTGATTCTTGTACTATATCAATTTCTTCTTCTAAAAGAATTAAAGCTTTCATTATTATTATTTAATTTTTTGATATGCTCGTTAAGCTTCCATTAAAATCTATTTATATATCATGTAGTTTATTTTTAAAATTTTCATAATAATAATGATATCATTTTTTTTCTATTATTACATCATAGACTAGTGCTTTTATTATTTTAATTTCAAGTTTTAAATGTCATCTTTATTTTTTTGTTAGAAGCTTCTCCTTCAGAATTTATAAACATAAACCTTGATACATTACTATTTCTTACTATATTATTATTTTTTATTAGTACCAGATGTTTTTCTTTAATATCTAAGTTACATTCTTTTGATAATTTAGTCTGTTAATATTTTTGGTTTTATTATTTGTTAAATTCCTTCAAAAGTTTTATTTATTTCTATAAATTCGATCATTTTGTGCATCTATTGAACTATTATGACTATTTGTCAATAAATATCTTACTATGTGGTATACTAAAAATTGATAATTATCGTCTTTCATTAAATCTCATATGTCAAATTCATATACTAAACTTAACACTTAAGTTCTTATCATTAATATTGATTGTAAACATAAGGTATGCCATAAATTTTAATTTTTGATATTCTAGGTTTCAATGAATCATTACTAATAAACATATTTTATTTATTTATTATTTTATTATCTAATTGTGTTGTGCTAATTTTATTAGGGTATTAATTCCTACTCTAAAATATGTTTTTATTAATTTTTAGATTCTTCCTAAATGGATGTATCTAATTTTTCATTTATCCTTTTAAGGGATTGTTGATAGCTTATCTATAATAATTTATTTGTTAATTAATGGTATATTTTACTTTTCTTATACAACTGTAATATCAATATTTTTTTTATTTATTCTATAATAAACTATATTTTTTCTTGCAAATATTTTTTTTATTCTTGAGAATAATAAATCTTTAAATTCATCTCTTACTTTAAGATTTAATCTTGTTTTTTGTATTTTTTTTTGCTAATCACCATTTCATGTAAAAAAATATCCTAAAATGTATTGTATTTCTATTTTTATTATTTCTTGATTTTTTATTATTTCTATCATTTTTATGTATAAAATATTACTATTTATTTTCGTTAACTTTAAATTCTATTAAATATAAGGACATTTATAATAGTTTTGAAACTATATATATATACACTTTAAAGGTTTAGAGTATTATTGAAATCATCCCAAACTTTATAATAAATATGCTTCTTATGATGTTGTTTTGATTTTTAATTATATATTTGCTTTACATTATTAGTATTGGATAATTATTTTGATTATTAAATGTAAAAATTCATGTGTTTCATACTTAACAATTTAATAAAAGATAGTGTCTAATTAATCCATTTATGAGTAAATCATAATATTTGTGTTGAACTAATCATGCATTTTTATGTCAAGATCATGTCATATTCTATATCAATTAAAAAATAATCAATTTATATACATTATTTTTAAACAAAATATATTATAAAAATATTTATTAAGTTTGATGGGGTCGTTTTTATCGTATCAAGTTAATATTGTCTTAATATATTTGATTTATCTATTAAATTATGTTATTGAAGTGTATTAATATAGTATAAAATTACTCTTGTTTGAATTGTAAATTACTTTCATAAATTATCACATTTACTGTTCATAAAATAATAATTATTATATATTTATTATTTATTAAAGTAATAAATTAATTATTTATTTATTTTTATAATAACTCTACGAATATTTCTATAAAAGTTTTACATGAATTTTCCCTTTTAATAATAAAAGTAAATTAAAATAAAATTATATTTCTAGATTTTTTTTTATTTTTTAAAATTAAAAAATTAACAACAGTAATAATTATTACTAAATAATTAAAATTATTTTATACTTATTAAATTTGAATGATCTGCTCCTGCATTTAGACGGCTCGAATTCTCCAAACTAGTATTTCATAACCAGTTGTGGACATAATCCGTAATATAGTGGCCACAAAAATATATAACCCGAAATTACTTTTTACCTGCTAGATTTATATATACTCGAAATTAGAAATACAAGAAAACTCTACCGTGATCTAATGTTATATATTAAGAAAAACCCCAATTTTGACTACTTAATTGAGCTCCATACATCGGGTCCAAATATAAATTTTAGGCTATATATACATTTTATTTACTACAAATATTTTCAAATATGAATTAATTTCTTTATTCAATTTAATAATCAAGTTTTTGAACTTAAATTCGTTTACTAATCTATTTTTTCTGGTTTAGTTACTCAAGCTTATAATTTGACTCAATTTACTCCTTTTATAAACATAATTTAAGAAAATAACATATCTTAACTATCTAAAATATTAATAAATTAAATTAAATTGTGAAAATAAAATACTAACATATATAGTAATATTTTGTATGATTAGTAATGGTTCAAGCTTTTGGAGAAAATAAACCTTAACAATATTGGAAATTGTTTCTTTATTGTTTAGCCACAAAGAATGACATGGTACCTAATCTTTATAGAACTCGAGTCTTAAGATGTAACATCAGCTCGAGTCTTAAGACGTCAACCTGAATATTAAGATAATTGACCTCAAGTTTTAAATATATTTTGTTTTATCTTTATACCTTTTTGATATGTTATAACATAAACGTCATATTTAAACGATATATATATACTTCTTAAGAAATATAAACATTACATCCATCGATAATTTATCTTAGTTTTTTCTTTCTACAAATTTGACTAATCTTAACATTTACAAAGGAGGTGTAATTAATTATTTTTCATTTTTACATAATCAATTGCACAAACAATAGACGTTTCGTTCTCTAGTTGAAAGAGAGAGAGAGAGATGTTTTCGTATCACGTAGACGTTAGTAAGAAAAAAGAAAAATCCCTCACCTTAGACATTCTAACATATGTCTTCAGTAAGTTACATACTTATTCATCTTTACCCAAGTATTGTTGGGAAATTATCTGAATAAATATATATTTTAAAATAATTATAATGAGTGGTATTTATTTTGGAAAATCCAGGGGATTAATGACAAAATGGGTAAGATAAATGGAACAGGACTCCGCCAAGAAATTCACTAGCCCTCGACATGTCAAACTTTCTCATTTAGAGGAGAGAACTAGTAACTCAAAACAGCAAAACAAAACAGGACAAAGCTTACACAAATTCAGTAAAATAATAGACTATAATAAAAATTGGAAAACGTATTCACCAAAAGCCGTACTATGTATTTTCTTTATTAAAAAACAACAAAAGAAAAAAATCCACATCAGTCATCATCAGATTCGTCTTCATCAAGCTTTATAGTTATACTCGTTCATAAATCCGAGAACAGTACCAAAATTAGCCAAAGATAACTAAATACAGTAGTAGGACGAAACCAAAGAGTCAGCTCCTGAACAGTTTTGAGAAAGAAAGAAAGAAAAGAAGGGAGATAAAAGTAAAGGACAGATTCCTAAAATTGGGTAATTGATAATGATATTATTTAATTATTTTTAAAAAATAATAACAAACTATATTATTATAATAATTTTATTATTAAAATATTAAAATATGAGTATTTAATAAAGATAATAATATTTCAGTACAAAAAATTATTTTAATATATATTTTTATTTTTTGTAAAAAATAATAAATTATTAAAATAGAATAATGGTATCTAATAAATATTAAAAATTGTATTTCATATTAATTGCCTCTTTGTCATTATTAAAGACTTTTAACTCACTTGATAAGAAAACATTTTAATTAAAAATTATTAAAATAATATAATTTATCTAATAAATCGGTAACGTTTTTATCTAAGAAAAATATAGACTATTAAACCAAGGGATGCAAATTGGTGGGTATGAAATCACCTATACATTTCACCTGCATTTTATTCACCTCAACAAAAAAAAGCCTTCCATGCCCCCCTATGCTCATCTCATTAAATTGATTCTCAATATCGATTCCACTCTTCAGAATTGCAGGTGAAAAGAGGGGCAGGAGGTACATGTAATAAATATTTTCCGTCAACGTAATAAATCCAAAAAAGAGCAAGTGCGATAAAAAAAAAAAAAAAAAGGAATTCAACCAGATTTATCTTTATCTTCAAAAGCTCCTGAGGAAGAAGGCGAATGAGGCAAAGACCCAGCCTGTTTATTCAAAGTCCCTGCATCTGAGTTGTGATGTTTTCTGTTCATCCTTTTTTGAACCACATCAAGAGAATTCGATGATAAGGAGTGAGACATCTCATAAGCATGGGTTGCTGTAGGAAAGCTTCTTGCATAACTTAGAAGAGATGCATCAAAAATGGAAGGCAGGCTGTTCAAAATGTAGTTATATGGATTTGCCACAATGGGATGATCAAATATACAAGTTGGGCCATATTTGCAGAGTCCATACATACTGTAGTACGAACATACAGCCTGTCCCTGCATGTAACCGATTATAGAGTTCATCCATTTGGAAGATAATTGTTTACTTAAAAGACCTGTAATTAAATGTAATTGATCTATAAAAACTATGGCACAAATGACATAAACCAACTTGCATGTATGGTGTTAGTAAAACGTATTGCAGAGAAAGAGCTTACAGGCCGTGATGGAAGCCCAAGTGGATTTCCTGCTGAATTTGCAATCCTTTCTCTTGGGTGATGATACTTGCAGTCTGCTCCGTGTTTGCAAGTCCCATTGTTCATAAAATACCGGCACTCTGGCTGGTCAGGTCTCTCAGGGAGATTAGAACTTGAGTTTGAGAGCAAGGAAATCTGTCCGCTGGAACATGATTCCCCTCGATTCTTAAAGTTGTACATGAGATTGAATCCAAGAATAGTAGTTGGAGAGACAGGACTCATGTTTCCCTAATTAAAGAAAACATGAAAAGAAAAGGGCCAATATAATCACTTCCAATCCTTAAACCATTAAAACTAAAGTGAAACCTAAAAATACTTTAAATGTGAAAATATTCTATACTGCACCCGTGGTTGACCAAAATAAGGGGTTAAAGGAAAAACCGAAGATGGAAATGAGATACTCAGCCTATAGTTCTTAAGCAACTCAAAATGACACATTGAACACACAAAGAAATATCCTAACAATCACCTCACTCTCTTAAAATATAATTCTATCGTTCTTGAGATTTAGCAATCCAAAAATGCTGTCACCTTACTTCTCCCTCCCTCTGTAACAATGGTGATTGGTTACAGGTGAAGCTCTAAAACCAAGCAGAAATAATGCCTTGATCACCTAAACCTCTCCAACAACTAGACAATAATATAGCAGCATTTCAAACTAACAATAAAACAGATTCTGTTCCAACACAAATCACCACAATGAGTTGTAAACTAAAGAATAAATCCATAATTAAATTGATTTGAGCATAAGCAATTCAGCAACCTTTTGTTGATTTTATAAGAGAGCACATACTGACCATATAGGTGTTCCACCCAGGGGGAGATAGAATGCCTTGAGGAGAAAGTAACACTGGCATGTAAGTCTGAGGACCCTGTACATGTGGACCAGATACATATGGTGCTTTTGGCAATGACCATGTAGATAGTCCACCAGAATAAGTTAAACTGGAAGAAGGAAGAACTGTGGCGCCTAGTGATCCAAAATCAGTGGATCCAGCAACAGGCAACATAGTTCCAACTGCTGCAGGCTGGGGATGATGAAACTTGCAGGCTGGTCCAAATTTGCACGATCCAGTTCGCGTATAATATGGACATGATTTTTCTTCCTGAGAAAAACCAATTACAAGTGTTAGAAGAATAACACTTAATCTTATAATTGAATCAAACAAAAACACAATCAAAACCTAAAATGAAGAGATGTAAGGACCTCACGCATGGGGAGACCCAAAATGTTGAAAGAAACTGGTCCAACACCACGTCTATCCCTTGGATGGTGAAATTTACAAGTTGCTCCATATTTGCAAGTCCCTGTCTTCAGAAAATACTGGAAGACATGTATGGGAGTAGACAATCACAAAATTAAAAATCGTTAACATGCTAGCGACCTTTGACTTGGAAAAAAATAACATTAAGCCGATAAATATTATTAAAAGAGATTGAAAAGAATCTTAGGAATAAATTCCTTTAACCAAACAAAAAAAGAAGGGAAAATACAACAAAGAAGGCTAAATTGGGGGAAGAACAAAAGAAAGCTCAGGCAAATGCCATTGATGAGCATTGTTACTGATAAATGGCAATGATATCCAAAAGAGGAAAAGCTTAAAACGTAAAAGAAAATTTAACATGTTCTTTCATAACGGCAATAATTCTTAATTTATTTTCCTTAAAAAACGTATTGTGTAATGTGTATAATGGAGATAAGGAAATGTATAACAGACAAATAAAACAAAAAAGAGGAGAAAAAACAGAGAGACTAACCTGACAAAAAAGACCCATTCACAACAAATAGCACGGTGTAGTGCACATACATATGCCATTGGAATATATTTGACCGTGACAATGTAAGCAGGTTCTAGTTAGATGCAAATCATATTATATTTGTTGATGACTCTTAACATAACTAATATATGAATGCTAGCACTTGGCACTGCATATGTAATTACCATATGCCAGGTAAAAAATTGGCAACCATAAGAATGTAAAGAGATTAAAGTTAAACGAGAGAAGCTTTTTATTTATCGTAGATTCTTCTCAACAACATTTCTACCAAAAATTAGGAAAAAAGAATGAGTAATCTAGTGTTTCTTCAGATATGACTGATCAAGTATCATTCTCTACATATGAATAAATTAACAAACCAACAATTACCTACCATTTGTTTTACCAGACTTCCCCAGTCTTTATATATCATGGCAAATATAGAAAGCATACTTTAAAGAAAAAGAGAATAATTTCATCAGTAGGTGCAGTATAACAGATGAAGATCTTCTTACCCCACAGTCGGGTTGTCCAACTCTCTCGGGGAGTTCTCCACTGTACTGAGAACCCTGTATAAATATTAACATAACACATGGAATGTTTGTAACTACAAAGGGCCAACAAATAACAAACGAAAAGCAATACAAAATTTTATCAATAAGACTTCCATTATCTAAATATAATTCTTACAAAAATAGTTACCTGTGAAACAAAGGCAGGGTGATTGAAACGACAATTGTTTCCGTAGCTGCACAAACCAGTTCTCAAATAATATATGCAGTCAGGCTCACCAGGTCGATCAGGGTATGTGTTTGATTGAGCCACACTGCCACCATCTTGATTGTTATTGATTTCCAACCGCTGCATTGCTTCTACATTGCATAAAAGCAACAGAGATAACAAAACCATTATACAAAGAATCTCAGAGGTAAAGCATTTGCAATCAACATCAACGTTTCTTGCAACATAGATGTATATGTCACAACACCATCTATGAGGGAAAAACCGTGTTAATCTTTTCAATGTCCACATTTGTATCCGCAACCTAACTTGTGCAAGAGCAAACACAGGCAGTTACTGAAAACGACATGTACATTTTTTATGACATAGAAGAGCCAAATTCCTTCAAAAATTACAGAAGATGTACATCCTACAATTTTTAACCTTCGGATCTCTTTGAATTAATCTTGTCCTTCAAAATTTAAGAAATAAAAAAATTATTTAATTAATTATCCAACATATGGTGTGTAGTATACATCCTCTGCAACTTAAAATTTTCCCCTATATAGACTAAAACATTCCAAGTTTTTATTTTCCAGAAAATGAAAATCCACATATTCCCTATTATCCAAACCTAAACCCAGAACAACTTTCAAACAAGTTCTAAATTCATGAACTAAGCCTCAATATGCATTGAATCTATGACCAAAGTACAAAAACCTACATAACATCATTCATCAAACACTAAATTAAAATCATAAGAGCACTGAAGTTTGGACTAAAACAATTCAACAATTTCAAACTTAGAATATAGACAAGCATTTGAAGTTGAACAATGGTAAAAGAAAACAACCATGATCATCAAATTGTAGAAGCATAATATCATATTAAATTCCTAAAGAGACCATCATCAGATCTCTATTATGCCTACGGGGTGCATCAAAAGTCGATTATACCTTCGATATGGCTATCGGATTGATTTGGAACGGCATTCGTCGGAGGTTGTCGACTGCCTGTCATCGGTAGAAAAGAGATTATATTTTTCTCACCGTTTCTTTCTTCAGTTTCACCAATCAAACCCAGAAAAAGTTCTTGAATCTCTTCAAGCAAATCAGCGCAAAACACTCGTATAGATCTCTCTAAAAAATTCTCAATAAAAGGTGTGATCAGAGCCTATGAAATTGAAGAAAAAGTAGGGAGAGAAAGATAAAACTACAGACATGACCGTAATATCTCTAAAATTACGCCAGATACAATTATGCAGAACAAACGTGGAAATCTCCAAATAAAACTATTATTAAAATAACATTAAAAAAAAAAGACGCAAAATATTGCGACATAAATTAATTTATTTTATGCCCGCTCTTTTCTTTTTTTCCTGTTTTTTTTTTTCCTTCTTAACATAAAGTTTTAAGCATGCTATCGAAATTTTAACTTAAAATAGGAAAAGTTTATATTTTTAGATGGATATTAAATACTAATTTTTTAAATAATTATGTGAATGAATTTTTCTTTTTTAAAAAAATAATAGTTTATAAGTATTCTTACCTTATAAGTAGAATATAACAACCCAAAAATAAGTTAAAAAAAATCAATTTTAAAAGAAAAAAACTAAAAACATTGATAAATTATAACTTAACCAAAGTGTAATTTATTTACATATATATAAAATGATTGAAATTTAATTTTAATTATTGAAGGTGAAAGAATGTGTTGTAAATATTATTAAAAAACATATTTTTCTTTTACCCATACGAGAATAAAATTAATTAATTTTTATTATTAAACGGTCATATTGTATACCACTTATCATAATATAATTTATAGATCAAATTTTGCATAAAATTGGGTAATTAAAATCTATTTATTCAAGCTATTTAGCTTTATAAGAAGATAAAAATTGCAAGTAGTAAGCAATGAAATCAAAGATTTTTACTCACAGGATATACGTACATTAATAATGTACATATATATAAATTTTTATCTAATTAAATTGTAACTACTTTAATTAATATCAAGAGATTTTTATGCTTCTTCTTTCTACTTCTACCTTATATAGTTCATCATGTAAAGAGCATGTTATTGGACACTCCAATTATAACGATTGTTGTAGTTTCTATAACGTTGTTTTTGTTGTATATATAATAGGGATATAGTTGTTATAATAAATATATTTTGTTTAAAGCAGTTTAAATGTAAAATTATGATGTTAAATTTGTATTTTAACGAGACTAACCAATTTTTTTAAATAATATTATCTTTTGTTAAATAAAAATATTATTTAACAAAAAAAAAAGTAATAGAATGAACACCATTATCAAACAAATAAAAAATAAAAAATCGTGGAATGAAGTCATGAACACTAACTAAAATTTTAATTAAATTTATTTGACGATTTTAATCTAACAATCAGACTCATATTCTCTTTTTTATTTTACAAACAAGACAAGTACTTTGGAATGCTTTTTAGCAACAAAAAAAAAACTAAACTAAACTAAATAAATAAATAAATAAACTTTGGAATTCTTATGACTATGTTCACTCATCAGTTTACTTTTTGATGTTTATGGTAAGGAAATATACTTTATAAAGATAATAATAATAATAATAAAAAAAAAGTAAGATAGTATCTGACATTCTTAAAATAAATAAATAAAATTAAAATATTGGATATTAAATAATTTCATAGCATAACTATTTTATATATATAATTTAATTTTTATGTTTATGAGTTAAATATATTTTTTAAATGTAAAATGTTTATTTAATTTATATTTAAAAATATAATAAATATATATTTTTATCTTATAATATAAAATATATATTTTTATACGAAAATAAAAGAGTATCGAATATTATTATTGATCATCTTTTGAAAGGTGGGTGAATAGATACTATTCTTATAGTTGGTGGAATGCATACGAAATTTCAATGCACGCGTAAATTAATAAGAAATTATGTCTTATTCTTGCAATCAGATTATGTAATATTTTCTTTTTCAAAAAATAAGTAATAATTAACTAAAAAAGCTGATGATTATAACCCCTAAAAATAATAGAAAAAAGTGTAAGTAACAAATTTAATATATTAATAATTTTATTTTAAATTGATATATTTTAATCATCATAAAACATATCATTTATTTTAGACTAATTTCAATTATTTACTTACTTTATTTTTAATTTTTTTTAATTTTTAAAACATTTTCATATTAAACATCTATCAACCTTTATAAGTAAGAACAATTTAATTATACTTAATTTTTTAAAAAATATTTAAAAAGATAATGATATGTAACTTAAATAAATTAGTTTTAAAAATATAATAAATATATTTAATTTATAAAATTAAATTTAAAAATATCATATTATAAAATAATACATCGTACAACTAAATTAACGTAAGCTAATAATGGCAAAATATCATGAATAATTATTACAATTACCTGACATTAATTTTTGAATTATTTTTTTGAATTAGTTATATTACACAATCTTAACATTTCAAACCTCATATATTTTATACGCATATATGATCTTCGTGTGGATAAGCCATGATAAGACAATGTTTTTAGAAATTATTTTAAAATAAGTGGTTCTGTTTTTTTTTTCTAAAAAAGAATTAGCAACAATTTTTTATATATAAAAAATATGCCTATTTTAATAAAAGAAAATAGTATTTAAGTGTTTAACCTACTAAATTAACATTAATTATAATATTGAAAATATATTTTATTATTTAGCTATTTAACAAATAGTTTTAAATAAATATAAATATATGTAATAATAAAGAAAATTCAATTCAATTATGAAAACTATTTATGAGTTTAATAATAACAAATATTTGTTTTTTAAAGATACATAAAATTATTATATATTTACAGTAATATATATATATATATATATATATATTTGCTACACATATCGCTTAATGTTAATTTTGAAGGAAATGAGGAATTTTTGTGAATAATAACCAAATTGGTTATATCGGGAAAATTGCTTGCCCTACAAGTGTAAGGCTTCCATGTCTTTTGGCATCAAAGGTTCAAAAAAAAAAAAAAAAGAAGCTTAAAGGTATTAACTTGTTATCTTTTCCACGAAACTTATTATTTAAATAAAGATAAATGTGAAAAATCGTCGCCTGCCTTCAATATTATGTGAAAAGCGATGGTGGGGAATGTGGCGTTTGGAGGAAGCGGATTCGTAATTTGATGTAACACTTTTTTTTTTTTAATGTTAATGTCACAAACAAGTAATACATTCTTCCTACTCACACACTTATTATTATAAATTAAAATTAAAACTCTATGTATAATATTTCATTTATATAAATAAAAAAATTTAAATACTCTTTAAAAAGAAAATATGAGAAAAAATAATAAAATTTATGTTTTTTTTTAGTAATTATAAAACATCAGTTATAAAACTACAATTTTTGAGTTGGGTTCGGTGAGAACTGATTTTCAAAATTCTCAAAGTGTGGGACCCATGCGTCGTCTAATGGTTTTTTCCTTTTTAATTTTTTTGTTTTTAATCTTTAAATCTCAAGATACAAACCCAACAAATCAAATAAAAATTAAAGTGTGTGAGAATAATTTAATAAATTTATTATATATAATAAATATGATACATTTACATACCCGGTTGGATATCGTTAATTTTTTATTTTTTTTTTTGGGAGAAAACCCAAGATATAAAGTGGGTTATTTTTATTAAGTATTAAAAATGATATTTTTCAATAAAATATTTACACTAATTATATATATTTTTTATTAAATTATCAAATCACTATTTAATCCTTAAACTATAATTAATTTATAATACTCAAGAAAGAAGACAAGTACTGTCTCAATCTTCTGGGATAATTAGAGTTAATGTTATGTTATTTATTATTTTTAAAATATATTTATTATTGATTATATTTTTTTATTAAATATTAAATATTTATATTTTATAAATAATTGTAATAATTTATATTTTATAACTTAAAATATCATACTAATACTAATAGTATATTTTAAAATAATAAATAATTTCTTCAAATTTAATTAGGTGAGTGCCGCTCGAGCCTACCCATGAGACAGACATGACTGACATTGACAACTTAGATATTTTTCTTTATTTTTTATTATTTGGGAACTGATATTGACAACTTAGATATTTTTATTATTATCTTTCACTATTTCGGTTTTTCTTTAATCAATATCATAATTTTTTATAAAATATTACAAAATAAAAAGGATTTATTAATTTCTCATTTTTAATAAAAATATATTTTAACTTTTTATCTATTAAATAAAATAATATAAATTTATTTTATAAAAATAATTTATTTATGTTGTACTAGAAAAAAAAAGAAAATACAGTTTTATTAATCTTATAAAATAAATTTTTAATTTCTTCTTTAAAGATAATAAATTTATAATATTATATCTAATAAATATAGATTTGAAATATAATTTTGTTAAAAAAAGTTAAATAACAATCCATCTAATATATATACGTATATATAGTTTCTTAAAAATATCTTTACATCTATGACTATCACATTAGTAAGACTTTATAATTTTATTATATTTATGATATTTTATTATGAATTTAAAGTAAATTTTGATTGAAGATAAATAAATTAAACAATTTTTTTTCTTTTTATGTACACTTTTACGCCATTCAAACCAAAAAAAAACATAAACAACCATAATTACTTTTGTGCTTTGCAATTACTTCAATATCCACTTTCTGATCTTTTTACATCTTTTCTGTTTAACATCATTATTATCATTCATATATGCAATTTTATAATAGCTGAACTGCACATTAAAAACTACCCACCTGTAATCTTTTAGTAACATCTATCTTTAGAGTTATTAAGATTTGAGTTACACTTTTATGATTTGTTCTAATGACTCTACCTTTTAATATTAAGAGCTAATTTTAAGGTTAAAGTATCATATGTATTATAGATAAAGAAAAGGAAAAGATTTGAGTGACAACTCCATATAAAGGAAGTTAAATATGTATAAAAATCTAAGTTTATATTGTAATTTTATTACTATTATTATTTTTATTCATGATAATTATTATGATAAATGTAATACATTTTACAACTATTAATCATTAAATATGCTTATATCTCACAAATTTATATTAAATAAAAAAAATAGTAACTCCAAACAAAAAATAGATATTTAAATAATGAATTCAAAATAAATATTTAAAATTCAAAATTATTTAAATAATTTTTAATAAAATGTAAATATCTATTTTTTATTTTTTTAAGTATGTTAGATACTTATTATTGACATTATAAATTTTTTTTTATTATTCGGAATTAATGATTTTTTAGTTATTAATAAAATTTTTATTGACGATTAATTATTTAAAAAAAAATTCATTTTTTATAGAAATAATTTCCAACAATAAAATTATATTGACTCGCTTTGCAAAATTTCAAAACTAGTAAAATTCAAACAGCAATGAACAAATTTTTTTAATGGAGTTATATATTTGGGACAATCGCCCAAAATGAAATTATTTAAATGAATTGAAATTTTTATTTTTTTATTTCTCTTACAAAAACAAATTGAAATTTAAAAGATTAAAATAACTATGGTTAACAAGTTATGTTTGAACGTTATGGATTCTAGTTTCAAATATGAGTATGCATTTGAGATGTATAAAAAAAAGAAATTCATGTTACATTATTGAGAAATTAGTTATCACAAATATTAATCCTATTTATCATACAAATCAAATACTTAAATTCAATAATTATATAGGACCTCCATATTATATTATAAATTGTTTAAAATTTATTATTCTCAAAATTTTAAGCTATTGAAAAAAAACTTTCATCAATATTTTTAGCACTAGATTTAACATAATTAAAAGATCATTTATTATATTCTTAGATGATGTATTCAATTAGGATTTAGTAAGACTTTAATAGATTTAAAATTTTAAAATTTTTACATATTTTATAATAGAATTTTAAAGAATTTAACATATAATTTATTAAATTTTAAAAAATTTATGTAAGTTTAAATAGATCTGTATGATTTTTTTCATAAATTTTTTTGTCCTTTTAAATATAGATTTTTTTCTTATATTAAATTTTTATCGTACTCAAATTTTTCACTATATTTTAATTACTTTATAATTTTTTAATTATAAAAATACTCAATATGTTATTATATATTTTATTTAAAGTTCTAATAAAATTTATATTAAAATATCCAAAAAATTTATAGAAGTAAATATAGACTTCAGGGACGTAACCAACAATTTTATTCAGAGGGTACAATGCAGATACGAAAAGAAAAGATAGATAAATTGAATTATATATAAAATAGTTATAATATTCCACTACATGTTTTCATTTTTTGAAATATTTGCATAATAACCTTATTTTTAACATTATCAAAAACATCTTTCTCAATGTATGCAATTAAACTGTCATTTATCAATTGATCTTACGTATGATTGCATAGCCGATTCTTTACAACTTTCGTGATAGAAAATGCTTTCTAGGCAGATTCTTTACAACTTTCAGTATAGAAAATGCTTTCTGGGCAGTTGCCAACTTGCAACTGACAAATTAAGTACTAATGTGATAAGTAAATAAATTAATAAATAAACTTATTTTTTTATCTCTACCATTTTTGTTGCAAGATTATTCATTTACAAATTAATAAATTTATTGTTAGATCATATGTTTATAATGTAATTCTCGACTTGATATTCAAGTAATATAAACTCAACATCAATAAAATCCTTTATTATAAATATGAACAAGATGAATCAACTTTAGCTTATTAAAACTCGAAAAAAAAATCACTTAGATTTAGTCAAGTTATATAAAGTAATAATTTTATATTTCTTTCGATAAATTTGTTATTAAGTTCTTGAAGTTACATATCTATCATAATATATAATAACTTAATTTGATAACGATGCATACTTACAATCTCTTAAGCTTTGTGCCTTGGCCAACTATCAACGTGATGTTTTATATAAAAAAGAAACCTTTTCAATTAAAAAATTCCAACATTTTTTTGGATCATTTGTAATCTTTTCTTGCATATTTGAACAAATTTCATAACATTTATAATATTTTGATCCTTTCTTTGTAAAGCTTGTGACAAGTGATGTGAGATGCCCAACATGTTCTTCATTAAATGCAAACAAAAGACAAAATTGAATGTAAAGACAAAATCCAATAAAACAGATCTCCAAGCTTTTGATCAAAATATGGTCCTTCTTCAACTATTCTCTCAAGAATCTCTACCACAGATGAAAACATGTTACACATATTTTTTCAATTATAAAAAGGAGCAATAGTTTTCAGTTTAGAATATAACTTGACAACTCAAAAACAATTCTACGATTTTCATAGCAAAATCAAATAAAAGAAAATTCAGAATTGTTTTCTCAGATTTCCGAACAACATAAATATTTAAGAGGTATAGTATTTCGGACTTCATCAGTGTAGTGAAGATCTGAGACAGGAAAAAGATTCTGAGTTGTTTTATCTTGGAGACGACGGGCTGTGTTTGTTTGCATAAATTTAAGCAGAGTCGCAAAACGTCTTAAAGAGAACGACCTAGTCCACGACTCAACTCAAGCAGTTTATTTCAGGTTATCGGTAATATTATTCCAACATTGTTTTAACTTGTTTCAACAAACTTAACAAAGTATAGTAATGCACTCCTAAATATGTTAAAGGGTGCAATGTCTCCTTATGGC
This sequence comes from Hippophae rhamnoides, assembly GCA_033030585.1. Classification (NCBI taxonomy): domain Eukaryota; kingdom Viridiplantae; phylum Streptophyta; class Magnoliopsida; order Rosales; family Elaeagnaceae; genus Hippophae; species Hippophae rhamnoides. The sequence goes on from CM065433.1 coordinate 36,775,215, forward strand.
CATGTTAAAAAGGGTAGTCTTAGTCCTAGCTTGAGTCATGTGAGTGGTTCAGGTGTCCAGGTTTTTTATGCAAGAAAATGCATGACTGGTAGTGGTTCTATAATGGTGGTGGAGGTGTAATTGATTTAGGCTTTACTGTGGATACTTTGGTTCAAGCTAGAAGGAATAATTCTAAAGTGGCCAAGAAGGAAAAAAGGGTTAAGTGTGAATAATAACAAGCTGGTTGTCTCTAGTGATGGCAAGTGCCTATGTAGGGAGCTTGATGACAAGTGCCTATGCAAGGGCAAATGTCCTGTGCCCCTAGTGATATTGGTTAGACTTCACAGTTTGAGAATTAGCCTTGTTTTGCTACTGTTTTGTTTTGTTTGGGTAATCCTTTGTGTTGGTTTGATTATTTTTGCTAGTTTTGAAGGTTATGTTTTGTTAGTGTATGCTTGAGGAAGTTTTTTGTGGTTGTGTGGTCTTTGAGTTTGTAAGTATCTATTTGTTTGGCTTGACGTAATTGTTATAAAGGTTGATATGTTTTTTTTTTCTAGGTATAAGTATTTGATAGATAGCGATACTTAGTTTGATAGTATGGATTATTAACTTTAAATTCCCTTGTTATAGCTCTACTGTTATAGATAGGGTGTAGTTCTTGTACGCCATAGTTTTTCTCAACTATTTAGCTTGAGGTTATAATACTTTTTTAAATTTTTAACGAAATTTCTTTTTTTTTAACAAAAAAAAAAATAAAATTAACAATTAACAATTAAATTTATTTCAACTTATGCAACATACAGCTTGACTTATCTCACTTAACTCAATTTACAAGCTTATTTAATAAAATGATTTTATAAAAAAATATTATTACAGTTTCATCATAAAAAAACACATTAAATAATTTTTTTATTATTTTTTATTTTACAAAAATATAATAAAAAATAAGATGAAGTGTTTAAATGGCTACTTTATTTAAGCAAAATGTATTGTTTAATCACTTTGTTTAAAAAATTATATTTTTAAAATCATTTGATTGTCAAAAAGTTATCATTGAAGTCTATTTATTTATGAAAAGATGTGTTAATTTTTATCATATTTTTTTGTTAAATATAATAAATTAAATAGTACATGTGTTACGTGTTTATATTTTTTTCGATATGTATATATGTAAAATATTAATATTTAATTAAAAATATTACTCAAATTTTTTTAAAAAAAATTATTTCAAAATTAAACAAAATTTTCAAAAAATCCTAAACAAAATATTTCATTATTTATCTAAATTTAGACATTACACAGTAAAATTTAATTTAAGTTTATTGAAAGATTTGTTAAAAAAAATTATTTTATTAGATATATTTCTATTGAAAAGAAATATGTATCTTTATCTCATATATAATTTAATTATATTTAAAAATAAATTGGATAAAAATTTAATTTTTTCATGAAAAAATATATTTAAAAACTTATCTTTTAAACAAGTAAACTAAATAATCGACAAAATGATATCTATCTCCATTTTTTCCTATAAAAAAAATACTAATATTATATAGACAATATCAACGACTTCAATTTAATTTTTACTGAATTTTTTACGCTCAAATATCTCAATCAATGAGTTTTAGCAGGGAGTAGAGAAAAAAAATTAATGAAAGTGTAAAAAATTGTATAATAATTTATATTTATTACTTGTCTTTTCTATATTTTCCAATTTCAAAAGATTCCCAGAAAGCAATTTTAGAATAAATGCACACGAACCATCTGAGTTCAAACCATTTTGAGAGACTGTGTGTAAATTATTGTTGTTGAAGATGCTGATATCCTAGTTATAAAAGCAGGAAGTAGATCACCATGGGTACTGGGTAGTTTTCAGAGTTTCCTTGCCCCCAATTTAAACAGCTGTGAAAACTCCATTACCATGACTCGACCCACAAATCAGACCTTGACCCATCGATCTCTCTTCCCTCAATGAGTGCACTTCACCATACCATCGTTTTCCGACGAGACGCTCAACTTATATCCTACGCCACCTTTCCCAGATGGTCCGATGGTGGCCTCGATCATATCTATGCAAGTTTAGAGAGAGAAAGCTCAAGCCTTGATAGAGGGAGAAAGAAAAGCCAGTTGAAGTTTTGGGCTCCCTAGAGATAGAGAGAGTGTGTGAGAAGCTGACTGTGTCAGCAAAGGGTCACTTGCAAGCTGTTACGGACAGAGTCGGATATTCTGGGACAGCGGTTAGATTCCCAATTTTTGGCTAGGAAGGAAAAAACAAAATTTTAATTACTTTTTTTTTAAAACGATGACGTATAGCGACAAAAGGAAAAAAAATGCTATTAATTAGATTGAAAAACACATTATAACAGGACAAATTTCGCGAAAATACACAAAGAATTTTTTTCATTAAATTTGTTTTTTATTAACTAAAAATTGCTGCTTTTCTAAAGAAAATGGAATAAAGGAGCTAAGGAATCAAGTCCATATATTCGTTTAGGAATATCTTCGGATTGTGCCTCTATAAATCTAAAGAGATCAATATTTTTTTAAAAAAAATTAATAATGACAAAAAGGGATAAGATATACATGCATTGTGCCATAATTTGTCATGTAAAAGAATCATAATATATAATAGAAAGACAAAATGATGCTAAGAGATCCATAAGAAGATCTGAAATTAGGCAAATTTGTATTTGGAAAGTAGGGTCTTTGATGTTGAAAGTTAAGTCAACTACTAAGCATAAGTCCTATTAGCCAATTAGCAAAGAAAATTGGTCTCAAAACGTGAGTAGCAATTTGTCTATGTGTGTCTGTCTTTCTAATAGAATATAAAAATGTGCGAAGTGGCAGTTGGTCGAGGCAGCTAAAGTCATGATCAGTTGTTGCAATCTATGGCTTAAAAAGTTACATTAACTAAGCTTCCAATTATACATTATTTTTATTCCGTGAGAGATTTAAGTATTTATTTAAAACTAATAAAATGTAAGGTTAATATAATTTTTTTTAAAATATATATATATCCAATAGATTGAAATAACAAATAGATTTATGTATCATCCCATTTATTTCAAGATTATATCTCAACCTTTCATGTTTTCTTGTAAATAAATATCAGAATAAAGTTGTGTATGTATGTATTGAATTCTCAAACTTGCACATTTTTTTCTGTCAGATCAAAGAAGCAACTTTAATTATAACGCAAAAATTAGAAAGACGTGTTATTTATATAATAGCAAAAAATAGTATAACCATGGAATGTATACAAATATTAGTGATTAGTTCTCACTCAAAAATCTTTTTTTTTTTGTCATAATAGGTTGGAAATAGTCATCCCAAATTCCTTCAAATTGAAAGGAAAAGTATATAACAACGTTTCTGAAACTTCTAGCTATTTCGATGATTGTTACAGGTTCGCACTTTCAGAGATCACACAAACGAAAAGAGCTTTGTTGGTCTAACACAAGAAATGGTACAAAAATTTGGAACGCAAGGATCCTGCAATCTTGATCATTGTGCTCTTGAAGAAGAAATCGAATCTCTACTTTATGTTGATGATATGTTATCACGAAGATGATATTAAAAGGTTGACCGGTGTCGATGACAAAGACTTGGGTCGGCGAAGATTCTTGGAATGCACCGCCGGAAAGATCCATTTATCGCCTATCGGATCGATCCCCTCGGACGCCTATCGGATCAATCCCTGGAGCATCCGAGGATCGGTCCCGCCCGGACGAGGAAGAAGAGAGAATTCATGGCTAAGGTTCCTTATGCCTCGGCCATTGGAAGTTTGATGTACGTAATGGTGCATGCGAGACCGGACATTGGCCGTACGGTGGGAGTTGTTAGCGGTTTATGTCGAATCCGGAAAACTCGTTGGGAAGCGATCGAGTGGATTTTGAGGTATGCAGTACCACGAAAATTGCTTTGTACTTTAGTAAAGGAGAGTTAAAAGTACAAGGAGTGCGTGAAGCCTTGAGACTTTGGAGGTGAAGTTGATCACCGAAGAAGCACCGATTATATATTTATTGTTGGAACTACGGTACATTTAGTTAGATGTCACAAATACGAGAAAATTGTCACTCTACATCACTTCTGGTACAGTGAGTATGTAGCGATGCTTGAAGCTAGTAAAGAGATGATATGGCTTCAAGGTTTGTTAATTGAGTTGGGATTGAAACAAAGGAAGAATGTTACTGCGTAGTGATAGTCGAAGTCACGATACACTTGCGAAGAATTCAGACATTTCATTCTAGAACTAAGCATATTGGACTTCGTTATCACTTCATCATATCTCTATTGGAAGATGATGTGTTAATATGGAAAAGATTCGAGGAAGCGAAATCGGTGCATTGATCAAAGTGTGAAGGCAGTTGTATTCGAACAAAATAAAATTTTAAGAAAAAGTTATAACACGTTGATTGAAACAGGATAAAGTATTTTCGAGTTAATTTAAAAATATGATTTTACTTTTTATGATCACTTTATGGTCTGCTTAAATACACAAATAAAACTTTATATATACATGGGTAATTTTTAAGGAAATTCTTTGTTTAATATTACTCATATTTTTTTGTTTAGTGAATGAGAGAAATTCTATTGAGATTTAGAGTTATTTATTCAAACTATAAATTTCTATGAAAACATGACGATCCTTGATTTTTACACGAGAGGGGTATAAGCATGGAATGTATACAAATATTAGTGATTAGTTCTCACTCAAAAATCTTTTTTTTTTTGTCATAATAGGTTGGAAATAGTCACCCCAAATTCCTTCAAATTGAAAGGAAAAGTATATAACAACGTTTCTGAAACTTCTAGCTACTTCGATGATAGATATAGTTAAATTAGTTTTAACCCTGGTATCTAGTTATCTTTGTCGATTAGTTTTATTTTGTAATTAATTAGTTATTGTAACACAATAAATAAATGTAAGAAATTATATTATCTTTGTTTACTTTGTTGTATATATGAGTTTTTTCATTCAATGTTAATTTATCATTTATTTAAAATACTAGTTATTTTAATATTAATTTTCTCATTTTTGATGTTTTAGTTATTTTGCTTTAATCATTAAACATATTTTTTAATTTATATAAAAAAAATTCAATTAACTAAAAAAACATGTGATTAACAATTCGTGCTAATTTAATTCAATTTAGACTAACTCGTTTGTATTTATTTGGGTTAAGAATTTTACTAAATCGAATTAAATTAAAATCATATTATTTAGAAAAAAATTGTTAACAATTCGTGATAATTTAATTCAATTTAGACCAAATCGTTTGTATTTATTTGAGTTAGGGTTCCTTTTTATTAAATCGAATTAAATTAAAATCATATTATTTGGACTCAAATCATCTCAAATTTACTTAGAGAGGATGAATTGCTATCTATTAATTATCAATGAAAATGAAACTAACAAAGTATTTGTCTACCATAAGTTAGGTTGGTAGCTTGAGATAAAACTAACAGATAAATATAAATTAAAAAAATAAAAATATTGATTCTAATAAATAAATATCAAAAGTATAGATAAAATACAAATAGTAAAAATTTAAAATAAAGAGATTTATAAATAATTGAGACATGGCGTCTTTAAAATAGATTTACACTCTCACGTATGTGTCTGAGAATCTACCATACTCAAACATAAGATTCTGCATAAAAATAAAAACAAAAAGTTATATGAATTAAATTTTCAAAATAAAAAATAAATAAAAAAGCTAGATTTTTGGGAGATCTTTGGTGGCTAAAAAAATTTATATGAATTGTCTGCTACTATTTTCATAGATCTAATTTTTGTGTATTAAAATAAAAATACAAAAAGTTGATCAATTTATATTCACTCAGGGTTTTATTCTAATCCAACTCAAATATTAATCATCTTATTATTAAAATTAGTTAGAATACACATATCATTGGGACTTATACAATAAACGAAAAACTTAAATCAAATCCATTCAAAATCTTTTTTTATCTTAATCACTTTAATCCTTACAGCTTCCTTCAAAAAATCAAATATATACCCACACAAAAAGTGGTTCTACATCTATTTGGTTTAATTAATTCTTTCATGTTATTGAATGAACTTTTAAAAGTTAATTTCTCGTTCATTTAAATATAATTTTGAGTTCATTAATCTACTAACACAAATTGGCTCTTACTTAAAATTAGGTCTCAAAGGCCAATTTTCCAACAGGTTAGTTTTAAATCATTTTTTAATTAATTTATTGCAAGATGACATATGTCAAACAACTAGCTTTGTAGCCCTATTACTTTTACATAATTAAATTCATCTTAAAATAAAATATATTTTTTTATATATAATTAAATTTATTTCAAAAAAAATAATACATTAGTTATACATAAATTATATATATTTAGTTTATATACATTCTATAAATTATTTACAATATATACATATATTATACGTTTACGTTATAAACAAATAAGATGTTATTTTAGAACAAATTCAATTAGTTATATGTTATTTAGTGTATGAAAGAAGAAATGATCCGAAAATATTGGATCAATTTTTCAAAGAAAAGCAACGAACAGAAGTGTTGAGTTTTTTTTTTTTTTTTGGTACAAGCTATTGTTGTAGATGTGAATTGTAGATATTATAGAGTGTAAAGTTGGTAGTTCCTTGCATATCCCTCAAATGGCTTCACTGGTTGGTTCCATTGTTCTGTTCTGAGGATGGTATGTGACCAAGTTGTCTGAGAACAACTTATTCATGACAGGTGCATGTGTAACAATATATATATATATATATACATAAAAAATATTATTAATTATATTATATAAACTAGAATCCATACAAATGATATTAAAACTACCCTCCTTACCATTGAAAAAAGCCCATTCAGCTAGCTCATGAGCTAAAAACATTACGTAACATTAGAATCCAAACTACAGAAAAAAGTAAAAACCGACTAATAATCGGCAAAACCTCATTCGAACATTGCTTTTAACTTCTCAAGAAGTTTGGTTTTACTCATGGATAACATAATCAATGATTGATTGATTGACAATCATCTTCTATTATTAATTACCATTAAAAATTGTAAAAGTAAGGTAAGAACTCTAAATTCTATCACTTCTGTTGATGATGTCACGAGGATTTTCAGACCAAATATCCAAGACATTATCAAAATTATCTCTAGTCATCGAAGGTATATAACCTAATTTATCTCTTAAATTAGCACAAAGTTAAACTTAACACATCTTTGTAAGTGTTTCTGCCAAGATTGAATATGTAATCTTTATTAGATTGTCTCCTCTTCATGATACTTTGTCTAAAATCAATTAAGATTGAAACACTTTAAATGAAATATGAAGGATTTTTGCAAGGTTTTTAAAGTTTTGTTCTAAATTTGTAAAAATCAAATCATTATGAGTCAAGACCAAAAATAAAGTAAATTCTAATTTATTATCCACACCAGCATGAGATTATCATAAGGGTTTAAACATAGTTCTATAAAAGAGATGATATCAAGCTGCATAAATGGTTCCAATCTTTTATCCCCTCCATAATAACCAAAGTTTATGTAAAAACAAACATCTAATGAATAGATATTCTACTTTTTTAATCTATGATTCACATAAAAGGCATAAAGTATTTAGATGTAGTAGAAACCTAATAAAATTACCTTTGATTGCCGGTGCAATTGATGCAACCTTTTAAATAAACACTTTATGCCTCTCATGTATTTTGACCTTCCATATTTTGAAATAAGTAGTTGGCCAATATCTTTTTCTTCCTTGATAGCAAGATAATATGCAAATTTGATAGAAAATGAATCTGTTTTATCAATAATCCAAATAATCTTGTCACATAAAACAACATTTGGACTTCTCCATTTATTAATTAGTGAACAAGTATTATTATCAAATATTGATGTTATTAAGAGTCAATTTTAACCATAAGAATTGACTAAATCTTTAATAGTGAGGTTCTCAGCAAGCATGATAGCATCATGCCTTGGTTTTGGTATATAGTCATGTAACCCAAGTAACCATGGATGTTTTGTAGCCATAATAAAGATACCATTACCTACTTGAAAATATTGACCCAAATGTAAAAGAGTTCTTGTACTTCAAATATCTTTCTAAACAAATGAATCAAATTATTTAACTCTTACCGACATAAAGTATTGAAAATGACAATATTTTGCCTCAAAGTATTCACTCATAACTTACTTGAATTGATGATCATGTGTCAATCAAATTTAACCAAAAGAGCTTGATTCATTTTATGGAATCTTCTAAACACCAAACCTCCAATTTCCTTTGGTTTATGAATAGATTTTCAATCTTTAAAAACACAAAAAAGATTAGTGTTGGCTTTAGAGTTCCACCAAAACTTACATAAAAGAGAGTCAGCTTTCTTATTTTGGCACTTTAAATGTACCCATTGTGTAAATAGATACAAGTTTGAGAACAAAACGGATAAGAGTTGCTTCCCTTGCAAGAGACAAAAATTTTGCCCTCGATTCTTCAATTTTTGAAGCAATTTTCTCCTAAGATCAAATTAAAATCCATTGTTTTATTTCATTGCAAGAATAAGAGATTACCTAAGTTAGGTAATTTGAGGCATTTTTTTTTTTTTTGAATTTTCATTTTTTTTTGAATAATTTGCCTTTGGATTTTATTGTCTGCATTCCTCGAAAAGAAAAGTTCAATTTTCATTAACTTAGGTGACTAACCTAGAGTTGTTTGCAATTCTCCAAAATATTAAGTATAGTGTAAGCTTCATTTTTCACTTCTTTACTAAATAGTATAAATAAATAAGTGGATAAATGATCTCTTTATCTTAACTTCACGTGGTTATGATGTTATCAAATTTGGAGTCATTAAGAAGAATATATAGTAAGATAAAGATGATAGGCATTGTTTGATTAATTTACAAAATCTTAGGTTAAATTTCAATTTGGATAATACTAGTAAAATCAATTCCCATTCCATTTTATATATGTTTTATTCATATCAATTTTTATACCCATGAGAACTCCCTTATCTTACTTTTTTTTCATGAAGTGAATTATCTCTTGTGCCAAAATAGTGTTTTCAGAAATCCATGAGGTGAAACAAAGGCAACTTGAAATGAAGAGATAATTCTATAAAAAAAAAGTTTTAGTCTAACAACCACCCATAATTTTTGAAATTATCTTATATGTGAAATTATAGAGGCTGATAGGACGATAATGATTGATCATTGTTGGTTGATTTCTTTTTTAAAACAATATAATCATTGTCTCATTAATCTCTGTATTCATTATACTTGATTGAAAAAATTCTTGTACAAAAATGGTTATAACTGCTTTAACAATACCCTAATTATTCTTAAAAAAATCAGCTAACATACCATCATAATGACCAAAAGATTTAAGATTATGAATTGACCATAAGGTTTTCTTGATTTCTTGTTCTTCAGATATTAAAACATAAAGCTGCATTCTCATCATCAGTTATACAAGGTTGAAATAAATTATCAAGTATATGAAATTTTTGAGGATATACAGTTTGAAGCATGTCTTGAAAATACTATCCCCAATTTGTTGTCATCCATGTAACCAATTCCCATTCGAGTCTTGAATAGTCCAGATTGTATTTTTTTCTTCTTCTATGTAGAGTTGAAAGATGAAAAAACTTTAACTAGATTTTTGTTTCCATATAAGCTATTGTCTCGTTATTTGCTCATTGAATTCCTTTTGAAGTTTAAGATGTCTTAGTTGACTCTGCCCATCTAATTATTCTTGTTGTAATGCAGCTAATTTGCATTCTAATCTCTTATTGTTGTCTTGACATTTGTAAAAATGATTTTTGTTCCACCATTTTAATTAAACATAAATGTTCTTTATTCTTTCGCACAATTTAAGAGCTGCACTACCACCACTGATTGAATTCCAAGATAATCTGATGGCCTACTTATTGAGAAATTACGCTAATTTTCAATAAGTTAGATTTATGAGAAAGTAAAATAGATAAAATAATACACAAATTTGATAACAAAGTTCGGCTAATCTTGCTTACTTCTTCGAACCTACTGTAAATCTTTTTACTGAAAGAGGGAGAAATTATACAAGGTGTTTACAACACTTACAACTCACAACTCAATTACACCCAAGAAAATTACTCTCAATTTTCTCTCACAAAAGTTTTTCTCTCTAAGATTTTCTCTTAATTGGAATGAACACTTGGTTTTAATTCATTACAATTACACATTTATTTATAGTAAAATTTACTCTTTAAATTATTCCTTAAATTAAGAATTCGTTGAATTGTTTTTTGAATTAAGCTTCTTATTTTGCTCCATAATTTACTCCATATTTTACTACTTAATTTGCTCCTTAAATTTACAATAACACTTGGTTTTAATTTAAGGAGAAAATTAAGTAGCTTTATAACAATCTCTAACAATACTTACTAGTTGGGTGACGTTCCAAGCTTCAAAATATCCGAAGGGACGTGGTAAAAATTCCTCACCTTTATTTGTGAGAAATAGTATTGGGCAGTGGTCAGAAATCGAGAACGGTTTATGAACAACAAATGCAGATGGAATTTTTTGTAATCATTTTGGACAGAAAATGGCTCTATCAAGTCTTTTTTTAATGATGTTTAAGCCAAAACATTTGTTTATCAAAGTTAAAACCACAAGCACCAAGATCCATCGCTCCCATTGAATCTCTCAAGTCTTTTAAATAACTTTTCTGAAGATTAAAATATTTTTCACCATATTGCTCTGAGGAGCTGATAATTTATATACTACTCCATTCAGATACGACAAAAATAGATTATTTTCATTAGCATATGGGGTAGCATAGATAAAACAAGTCATCCAGGCATTAAAAGTACTTGGGCTATCTGAAAATTCTACTGTTAATACATATATCTTCACTTTGCTCAACAATAGAAAACGAAATCCCATCCTTTACAGACAAAGCATACCCACACTCACTATTAAGAGAAGGACAAATAACCATATTTCTAAAACCAAATGTAGCAGTTAAATAAGAGAGATGATCACCCGAAAATTGAGGTTCCATCAGCCAAAACACCGTCACGATTAGCTTCACGAACCAATTTTCTTAGGACAACTTGAGGGCTTTTTTTTTTTTTGTGGGGCACTAGCCCACTGGTGTTCCAAGAAATGATTTTCATAACTGCTGTTGGGGCGTTTATAGGGTCGCCTCCCCACCTTTTATTGTTAAAGTCAGTAACAGGCACAATTTCCTTTAAAAATGAAGGACTAGTAGCTTGAGAATCGGTTAAGTTTAAAAAAAAAAATTCCACCTTCTTTTGCGCTCAATGTTTTTATTCTGTGCAACATAAGCAGTTCGTCATCTTTATGTACTAGTCCCTTGTCCAATAAAAAGTTCAATTTATATATGTTGGTTTGTAAACTTGTTTACAAGCCCAAAGAAATCAAAATAAACTTTGAAAAATTCTAGCCCATTTGAAGTCAAAATTCATGGTTCTAAGGCAGGTGATCTCGATTGATAATACAAATTTACCATGGTAAGGTTAAAATCAATGGGTTAGGTAAGAAGATAAGTGTATGGTTTAGATTGTTTTGGTAGGTTTAGATTGTATGGCAAGATTTATTTTGTTGTTTCTATAAATACCTCTCATTAGCAATGTAATAATCAAGAAAATGAAATCGAAACTTGAAAATTCAATAATTTCGAATATTTCTAAAATTGTTTTCGAGTGTTCTCGAGTGTTCTTGAGTTTTTGAGAGCTTTGATCCATAATTTTCCAACAAAGTGGTATCGATTTGTAGTTGGAAATATAAATATACACTATTGTATATCAAATCAAGCTCGACGGTATTGAACTGACACCGAAGAATCATCCAGATCGGAGTTCGACGCTACGCCACGATTCTCCGGAAGTTTTCGCCAGTGAGCTAACTCACCGAGTCGGCCGAGTCGAGCCAAGTTGACCGAGCCGTGAAGCCTGGCTGACCGAAACCGACCGTGGCCACCAAGCCGAGTTGACCGAGCCGTGAAGCCCGTTCGCTGACCGCCGACCGAGCCACCAAGCGAGTTGACCGAGCCGCTAAGCCCGCTGACCGAGCCGTTTGACTGAGCCGCCAAGCCGCTTGACCGAGCAACCGAGACAGCTTGACCAAAAAGTTGACTTTGGACGTTGACTTTGACCGTTGACCAAAAAATCAGCTTTTTCCCACGGAGTTCCTCTTAAGGTTTTTTGACGTTCAATCCATCTGTGCGATCGACTTACAAATTCTCACTATATTGATAGTTATGTCAAATGGAGGTATGTCATCGTTTCAAGTCCCGACACTCAATAACCATTAACTATGATAATTGGAGTATCAAAATGAAGGCTCTTTTGGGTGCACATGATGTGCGGGAAGTCGTAGAAAAAGGCTTAAGTGAGCCGCGATGAAGCTACTCTAACGCAGTGCAAAAAGAATCTTTGAAAGATTTGAGAAAGAGAGACAAGAAAGCTCTTTTTCTTATTTATCAAGCCTTAAATGATGACGTGGGTTTGAGAAGATTTCAGATGCAACATCTTCCAAAGCAAATATGGGAATAAGCTTCAAATTTCTTTCAAAGGAGCCGAGAAAGTGAAGAAGGTTCGTCTCCAAACACTAAGAGGTGAGTTTGAATCTCTACATATGAAAGCTTCCGAATCTATTTCCGACTATTTCTCAAGAGTCGCAATTGTTTCTAATCAATTAAAAAGAAACGGTGAGATGTTGGGAGATGTTAGAATAATGGAGAAGATACTTCGTTCATTAGATTCCAAATTTGAACATATCGTCGTGACGATTGAGGAAACAAAAGATTTGGAAGAAATGACCATTACTGATGAACTCAACGGGTCATTACAAGCATATGAAGAAAAGCATAAGAAGCATGCGGATCACCGGAGCAACTCTTAAAAGATGCAATTCAAGGATAAGCATGAAAGCCAAAGCAATGACAAACCAACGTGGCCGAGGTAGGTAGAGGTAGAGGCCGTGGACGAGGTGGAAACCACGGTCGTGGACAAAGTTGGAATTACAACAACAATTCCAAGAACTTTGAAAGAGCGGAAAGCTCAACACAAAGTCGAGGAAGAGGTAATATGAACTCAAGGTATGAAAAATCTCAAGTTCAATGCTATAATTGTCAGAAATTTGGACATTATGCTTCAGAATGTAGAGCTCCCAATAATAGAGTAGATGAGAAAATCAACTACATAGAGGAGAAGACCGATGAGAAAAGAAACTCTTTTTCTAGCACGAAGGAGGGTAATAAGAGTCAACCAAATGCCCGGTATCTTGATAGCGGAGCAAGCAAACTATACGTGTGGAAGGAAAGACATGTTCGTGGAACTAGATGAGTCAGTAAGTGGAAATGTTTCATTTGGAGATGATTCAAACGTAGTAGTGAAAGGAAAATGTAACATTCTTATTCGCATGAAAGATGGGCAACATCAATTTATTTCCAATGTTTACTATGTCCCCAATATGAAAAGTAATATCTTGAGTTTAGGACAACTACTAGAGAAAGGTTATGATATTTATATGAAGGATTGTAATATTTTTATAAAAGATGGTAAGAATAACCTCATTGCAAACATTTTGATGTCAAAGAATAGAATGTTCTTGATCAACATGAAAAATGACATTGCAAAGTGTCTCAAAGCCTACTACAAAGATGCATGGTGGCTATGCCATCTTCGATTCGGGCATCTTAATTTTTGAGGATTGGAGTCATGGTTCAAGAAAGGAGACTATGGTGAAGGGACTCACCTTGCATTAACCATCCTAATCAACTTTGTGAAGGTGCTCTACTCGGGAAGCAATTCAGAAAAGCTTTCCAGCGAGTCGACTCAAGAGCCAAGAAGCCACTCGAGCTAATCCATACTGATGTGTGCGGACCGATCAAGCCTAGTTCTCTCGGTAATAGTAACTATTTTCTTCTTTTATTGATGATTTTTTCAAGAAAAACTTGGGTATATTTCTTGAAGCAATCGAAGTTTTTGAAGTATTCAAGAGGTTCAAAGCTACAATGGGAGAGAAAGTGGTAGAAAAATCAAAGCCATGAGATCGACCGAGGTGGAGAATTTACATCCACAGTTTCAAGAGTTCTGAAGCAAATGGAATTCATAGATCTTTGTCAAAGGCTAAGATCCCCCCAAATGTAATGGTGTAGTCGAAAGAAAGAACCGAACAATCCTCAATATGGCACGAAGCATGCTCAAAGCAAGAAACTACCCAAAGAGTTTTGGGCGAAGCAAGAAGCCGTGCGCTTACTTGTCAAATCGATCTCCAACAAGAAGTGTATGGGGAAAGACACCACAAGAGGCATGGAGTGGAAGAAAGCCTGGTATTTCCCACCCAAGAGTCTTTGGAAGTATAGCCCATGTTCATGTACCGGATGAGAAGAACAAAGCTTGATGATAAAAGCGAGAGTTTTATCTTCATTGGTTATGATACTAATTCAAAGGGCTATAAGTCACAACCCACAAAATAAAAAGATTGTGATTAGTCGAGATGTGGTATTCGACGAAGAAGGAGAATGGGATTTTAAATCCCATGTAGATAACTTCAATTTCTTTCCTCGCTTAAAGAAGATAGCGGCAAACGAAGGAGCAATCCGTAGAAATTCAACAAGATCCAATGACTCCACCTACTTCACCAATGCCAACCACTACATGAAGATTCGTCTTCATCTTCGAAAGTGGAAAGTGAAAAGAGCCATGACACGTACAAGAAATCTCCAAGATCTTTACGAGGTAACAGAACGACAAGATAATCTTACCTTATTCTCGCTCTTTGTGATTGTGAACCGGTGAGCTTTCAAGAAGCCGCATGTATAAGAAGTGGAGAGATGCGATGGACGAAGAAATCAATGCTATAGAGAAGAATGACACATGGGAACTTATTTCACTTCCCAAAGGGCATAAGGCAATAGGTGTCAAACGGGTGTACAAGACAAAAGAGGAATGCTAAGGGAGAGATTGAAAGACACAAGGCGAGGCTAGTAGCAAAAGGATATAGTCAAAAGGCCGGAATTGACTATGATGAGGTATTTGCTCCTTGCTCGATTAGAAACTATAAGACTAATCATTTCTTTGGCAAATTTCAAAATAAGTGGAAGATACATCAAATGGATGTAAAATCTGCTTTTCTAAATGGAGTCCTTGAAGAAGAAGTCTACATTAAGCAACCATCGCTATGAAGCAAAAGGTCACAAAGACAAGGTATTGAAGTTGAAGAAAGCTCTTTACGGGTTAAAGCAAGCACCAAGAGCATGGAATAACCGCATCGACAAGTACTTTCTTCGGGAGAACAACTTCATCAAGTGTCCCTATGAACATTCACTCTACATCAAGATTGAAGATGGCGATATTCTAATCGTTTGTCTATACGTAGATGATCTCATCTTCACCGAAGTAATCCAAAGCTATTTGAAGATTTTAAGAAGGTGATGACCCGAGAGTTTGAAATGACGGATATCGGGTTAATGGCATACTACCTTTGGAAGTGAAGCAAAAGGAAGAAGGTATCCTCATCTCTCAAGAAAGCTATGCAAAGGAGATACTAAAGAAGTTCAAGATGAATGATTGCAAGCCGATCAACACACCAGTGGAATGTGGAATCAAACTATCCAAGCATGAAGATGGTGAAAATGTGATCCAACATTTTTCAAAAGTTTAGTTGGAAGTCTCAAGTGCTATCTCACGTGTACAAGGCCTGACATCCTGTATGCCGTTGGATTAATTAGTCGCTATATGGAGAAACCGACAATCACCCATTTCAAAGCTGCAAAAAGAATCCTACGCTATCTAAAAGGTACAATTAATTTTAGCTTGTTCTATTCAGCTTCTAATGATTACAAGCTTGTTGGATATAGTGATAGAGATTTTGGTGGAGATATAGACGATCGAAAAAAGCACTTTCGGATTTGTATTTTTCATGGGAGATACTGCATTTACATGGATGTCGAAAAAGAAACCGGTTGTCACCTTGTCTAGCTGTGAAGCAGAATATGTAGCAGCTACCTCATGTGTTTGCCATGAAATTTGGCTGAAAAACTTGTTAAAAGAGCTAAGTTTGACACAAGAAGAGCCAACCAAAATTTGTGTCGATAACAAGTCAACCATTGCCTTAGCCAAAAATCCTGTTTTCCATGATCGAAGCAAACACATAGATACTCGATATCATTACATCAGGGAGTGCATCACAAGAAAGGATGTACAACTCGAGTATGTAAAATCACAAGATCAAATTGCCGACATCTTCACTAAATCGCTCAAGCAAGAAGACTTTGTCAGATTGAGAAATTCGCTCGGCATCATAAAACAAGTTTAAGGGGGATTGTTGGTTTGTAAACTTGTTTACAAGCCCAAAGAAATCAAAATAAACTTTGAAAAATTCTAGCCCATTTGAAGTCCAGCTCATGGAAGCTTCTAAGGTGATCTGGATTGATAAGAATGATGAAATTAATGTTTGAAGAAATAATCAGAGGAAGAAATAAACGTTTCATTAATCTAATTTCTTGATTTGTATCGGATATTTACATTGTTTATATAGACAAATACTAATTACTATTTCACCAACCACCATGATTGAATTGTATGATTTGACTTGATTGGTAGGCGCCAGTGTATATTGGAAAAAATGTTTGAAGCGTCGGTCAAGTGATTGTTGAATTGTGTTTTTGTTTGTTGAATTCAACACTCTCCCTCAAGTTAGTGCATAGATGTCTTTCATGCCCAACTTGTCTCAAACTTCTGTGAATACTCGATATGAGACTCAATGCAGGATGTCACCAATTGATCTTCTGACTTGATTTTTGGCAATTCCAATGAATTTTCTTCTAACTTTTCTTTAATAAAAAAACTGTCAACTTCAACATGTTTTGTACGATCGTGTTGAACTGGGTTATCGGCAATATCACATCGCTTTATTTGTCACAAAATAACTTAATTGATTCTTTCGCAGGATATGTCAAATCTTTTAAGAGAGATTGTAACCACAAGGCCACAGCCCAAGTGCCATTCCTCAGTATTCTCGCGCTTTGAACGGGCCACAACACGTTGCTTACTTCTCCATGTTACAAGATTTCCTACAAAAGTGAAGTAGCACGATGTGATCACCTACATCATTTATTGATCCAAATTTCAATCAAGATCGTGATATACTTCAATTCTAGAAAACTCGAGTTCTTAAGAACAATACCTTTTCCGCGGAGCGATTTTAAATATCTCAAAATACGAATAACCCAGATTCATATGTTTGCTCTCCAGATTATGCATAAATTGGTCGACAATACTTAAAGCATAGGCAAGGTCCGGTCTTGTGTGTGCCAAATACATCAACCTTCCAACAAGCCTTTGGTATCTTTCTTTGTTTGTTGAACTTGATCAACCTTGATACATAACTTTAATCCTTCCTCATCGGTGTTTTAGGTGGTTGACATACACATACCGGTTTCTTTTAATAAATCTAAGGCATACTTTCTTTGAGATAAGAAGATTCTCTTGATCGAGAAACCTCAATCCCAAGAAAATATTTTAAGGAACCAAGGTCTTTCATTTCGAATTCTTTGGATAAGTAAGTTTGTAGCGCTTTTCTTTCTTCAAGATCATTTCCTGTTACTATCATATCATCAACATATACAATAAGTGCAAGTTGATCTTACCATACCCCTTTTTAGAAATAAAGTATGGTCTCGAATTGCTTTCTTGTAGCCAAATGCCTTCATCGACCTTGTGAACCCCGCCAAACCATGCTCTTGGGATTGCTTCAATCCATACAAGCTGATTTTTTTTAATTTGCACACCTTTTCTCCATGGATTGTGGATTTCTTGATTCCCCGGTGGTAAATCCACGTAGACTTCTTCAATTAAATCTCCATGTAGAAAGGCATTTTTTACATCAAACTGATATAATGGCCAATCTAAATTTGCAGCACTAGAGATACCAAGACCCGAACAAGTGTTAATTTTGGCTACAGGTGCAAATGTTTCGTATAGTCGATCCCATATGTTTCGAGTGTATCCTTTTGCCACCAATCTTGCTTTTATATCGTTCAATCGTACCATCTCAGCTTGATATTTTACCGAAAAATCCATCGACATCCAACAATTTTCTTTGTTGGTGGACGATCGACAAGCTCCCAAGTTCTATTTATTTCTAAAGATTTTAGTTCTTCATTCATAGCATCTTTCCATTTTTGGTCGCCTAAAGCTTCGCACACTGCGTTAGGAATAGATACAAGCAGATAATTGATTCACAAATGATACGTTTGATTTTGACAAACGATGTTTAGACATATAGTTACTCATGGGATATTTGACTTTTACTAGAAATCTCGTGTTCATACATGGCTTTAGGAATACCGTTAGGACGTGATGGAAGTATTTTTCTGGTTGGTTCAATAGTTGGAACATCCTCCAAACGATTGGTTAGGTATATCAAATAGCTTGGAGAAGGAATCTCGCATCATTTAGTGGTAGTAAGGAACTTCCTCGATGATCTTGAAGTTGATGAGGACTTGATTCCATTTCCTGAGTCTTGTCTATATTGAGAGTTATTACCATCCGATTCAAGTTATTTGTATTTTCCTCACATATAATTTGTCTTTCTTCATAAGGAAGCAATTTATATGTAAGGGTCTCAATTTCAAAGATGGTTGTACTCCCCCCGAAATTCAGGTGTAGGAGAAATACATTGTATCTTTCATGAAAAATAACATCCATAGTAGTAATCATTTGTTTGTGGGAGGATGGTAACACCGATACCCTTTTTTGTTGTATGGCATATCCCTGATAAAACACAACGTATTGCTGTGGATCCAACTTGCTACGTTGTTGTTTATGTAGTGTACAAATGCCACACAACCAAAGACACGAGGAGGTAGATCGGGAACATTTGGTGCAACAATTGCTTCGGTGATGGCTTGTAGTGGTGTTTGGAAGTTAATGGATCGAAGGTACCATTGATTAAATATGCAGCAGAAGTAATTGCTTCTCCCCAATAAGATAATGACATATTAGCGTCGATCAATGAGGCACGGACAACTTCCAACAAGTGTCGATTTTTCCTTTCTCGCAACTCCATTTTGTTGAGGTGTATCAACACAAGTAGTTTGGATGAATAATGCCTTTCGATTGAAGATATTCTTGAAGCTCGAACTTTTATATTCTCCTCCATTATCACTTCTTAGAACTTGGATCTGTGTTTTATAATAGTACGAACCATTTTATGAAATTTTCTAAATAAGAAGTTTACCTCACTTTTAGATTTCATTAAAATGCACTCCAAGTCATTCTACTAAAATCATCAATAAATGTAACAAACCAACGTGATCCTCCCAACGCAGAGACTTTGGAAGGACCCCATACATCGAATGTATAACCATAAACGAGATGGACTTTTATTTAAGGTTACAGAAATGAGGAACGATGACTTTTGCTAGTTCTGACGTACATCACACTTTAAAGTAGAAAGATCTAAGCTCAAAAATAAACTTGGAAATAATTTTTTCAAATATCCAAAAGAAGCAATTTACCCAATCTCCTATGCCATAGCCATATATTTGATTCATCCTTGTTAGATCCATTGCTACCAATGCATGTTTTGTTGAATCCAAGTCCAAATAATACTGTGTTTCCTTGCCTAACACCACGACCAATCGTTTGCTTCGTTTGAATGTCCTTGAACACACAAAAGTCGTGCCAAAAAATAACAAAACAAGATAAAGAAACGGTGGTTATTTGAGAAATAGATATAAGGTTATACTCTAAAGAGGGAAACAACTAGTACCGAGTCTAAATTCAAAGTACTAGTGAGAGACAAAGATCTTTCCCCAATGACCGGGTTGTGTTACCATCATAAAGGTAAACAGCTTTGTGTGAAGATGGTTTTGAGATTTGTTCTAGAATCGAATGTCATATGATCACAGACCAATCAATTATCCATGTATTATTAAAAACGGAGAAAAACTTTAAGCATCTTACCAAATACGTACAGGAGGTTGCAAATACGATCCTTTGTTGTTTCAAAGAATGGTGACAAGAGACATCCGTCGTGGATTTTCTTCCGAGAGTCACGGTTGCCGTGATCCGCACCAGGATATCCCACCAATTCAAAACATCGCTCTTTTGTATGACACTTTTGATGACAATGGGTACATTTAAATGATGATTTATCACCACCTTCGTTCTTCATTGGAAAAGAACGATTTTTAGATATCACGGAAGCGTCAACATCTCTAGATTTTTCCTTTTCATGAGATTCGACGTACTACCTCCCGTCAATCGGGGAATAACAACCTTCTAAATCGGGATAGTTTCTTTTCGCAAAATTTCGCCACGAACTCCCGCTTTCAAACTCATCATCTAATCCAAAGAAGGAAAATATGTATCCTTAGTCTTTCAATGCACTCGATATGATATTAGATCACGAGGGTCTTTCATGACCACCTTATCACGATGGTCTAGCTCTTGGAAAATTTCAAGAACTCTCCATAATACCAAAGTGATTTTCCATTTTGTCTAGAAGTAAAGGCTTTTGGTTTAAGATAAATACCAGTAATTCATCACTTCCATCATAGAATGCTTTCGCCAAAGACCCCAAATTTCAAGAGCGCAGGTATGCGTAAATATCGCTTCATGATTTAGGACTCATTGACATAAGTAGCCATCTCTTCACTTTTTGATTTTCTCGCATACCACTTGTTATAATTGTTTGATGTTTTTTCGGTTGCAAATTTTTGTCATGAATATAAGAGAGTTTTTCTCTCTCTGCAATATGCATTTCTATTATTTGAGACCAAACATCATAATTAGTCTCATTAAGAACAATTCCAGCATTAAACACACCTTCAGACTGAACAGATTGTACAACAACTGGATTTGATTGCTCCATAGGTAATGAAATTATACCCTCTGTCATGATATTATGGTAACCAAACTAGAAAATGGTGTAATAATTTTAGGGCTAAAGAATATATATATATATATATTTTTTTTTTTTTTTGTGTTTTTTTAATATATATTTATACTAAACCGGATAAAAACCATAAAACCGAATCAAATTTGGTTTAAAAACTTGAAATATTGAACCTGACGCAATCGAGAAACCTAAAAAACCTGGGTTTGGACCTTTAAAATAATCGAACCGTCAAAATAGGAAACTTGTGGAACAACCGAGAAAAACCGGGTTCAACCGAATCACTGGCCGACCAATCGAGCCGAACCGAGGTGAATCGAGCCGAAGCGCTAGCGCGGACCGGCTACGCCCCAGCCGACCGAAATCATACAACCGAACGACCGAACCGAACCGCACCGAACCAGGACGAACCGAACCGAACCGGATGACACGTCATCATCTTCAACCTCCTGGACGGCGCGTGGGGCGCGTGGGGCGCGGTAAAACTCTACTCTCCACTTCCGGCTGCGCGCGCGAAAGGGTGGAGGGTTTTTCTCGCTATTCTGTTTTTACCAAAATGTTCAATTGTGTTTAGAGTAATCTGGGTAAAATTAGGTGGGAGAAATGCGCTTAAAAATTGATGTTTGTAATTAATATTTGTAAGGGTGTTTGAATGAAAATTTTTTCAGTAGAAAAAAAATATTTTCACATAAAAAAATCTCTGGTTTAGAGAACAAGGGTTTCAAATTTGGATAAAGCAACGACTTGGCTCTGATACCATGATGAAATTAATGTTTGAAGAAATAATCGAGAAGAAATAAACGTTTTAATCTAATTTCTTGATTTGTATCGGATATTTACATTGTTTATATAAAAATACTAATTACTATTTCACCAACCACCATGATTGAATTGTATGATTTAAGGAAATTGATTGGTAGGCGCGTGTATATTGGAAAAAATGTTTGGCCGGTCAATGTTGAATTGTGTTTGCGATGTTTGTTGAATTCAACAAAGAATACAAATTTGGTGAGAAGAAGAAAATCAACGGGTTAGGTAAGAAGATAAGTGTATGGTTTAGATTGTTTTGGTAGGTTTAGATTGTATGGCTTAGATTTATTTGTTGTTTCTATAAATACCTCTCATTAGCAATGTAATAATCAAGAAAAAGAAATCAGAAACGAAAATTCAATAATTTCTGAGTGTTTCTGGAAAATTGTTCTTGAGTGTTCTTGAGTGTTCTTGAGTTTTTGAGAGCTTTGATCCATAATTTTCCAACAATATATCCTCACCCTTTTATCAAGATTGGTCCAACGAATTACTATCTTTTTAGAACCACTAACTATGTTTGCGTTGATGCACTTGAGTAATACATATATATGTTTTGCATGCATCTTGTTTCAAAGTTCAAAAGCTCAGGTAAATTCTTTCCCAAAGAAAGACTAATTCTCTTGATTCAAAATTCACCCGTGCTAACCATAGCTATAACTATAAATAACTTCAAATACCATTTTCTTAAAACTTCAAACAAATAGAGTAGAGAAAAAAGATTATTAGCCTTGTATAATCAATATGAAATCACCTTGCCAATTTTTGCAACTCAACTTCAAAAAATTTTATGCTTCTTGTTGCCCCACTCTTCCTCTGTCATTTGATTTCTAATTTAAAAAAGACCCAGGTGGGTTATTTAGGGGATGAGATTTGATTTGGTAGAGATTATTAAAAAATAGAATAATGGAGTTGTAGATAATTTTGAGCTGAATTCATTTATACCAAAATCTAATGATCCGGCTAAAAGTTACCCCTCATGCAAGATGAAGGAGATGAGAATGGAGGTAAAAATATTTCTCTTAATTTTATGTTGTTTCTTCTAACTTTCTCTCTCTATCCACGCCCTCAACGATATATATGCTTATTAATGTTCATATTTAGTGTGGTAGTATTTATTATTTAACGTTCCATACAATAACTCTCGAGTTGGGAAAATATAGAGCTCCCCTCAATATTCTTATAAGAACAAAAAAAGCATCTAATTCTTTTCGATTTTGTTTCTTACTTTTCTATGATTCAATCGTTTATCATATAATCACCGTAGAGCAAAATAATGTCTAGGATAGCTAGAGCTTTGCATGCAATACTATTATTTTGAATGTATCCATAAAAGTTTTTACAATAAAACAAGTTTTATTAGATGTGTAGGATAATTTAATTTGACATTCGATTATAAGATTATGTTTATTTTTATTTTAAATATACGTATATATTAAACAGTAAAAATTAATTATACTTTTATATAAAAAAAATTAAAGTAAATATTTAAAGTTACATAATATTACTCCTTTTTTTATCTCAATTGATTGAGATATTAACTTATATCTTTTTTCATATAGTATATATAGATATAGATGAACTTTTGTTCTCGTATGGTAGATATTAAGCATTGAAATTTCTCATGCAATTGATATATAAATGCACGAAATTGTTAACATTTTGCTATGTTGTAGTTGAGTACTGTATATTCCATATATTTCCATACCCTCCAAATAAAAGTAAACAATCTTATAGATCCAAAATCTAAAAGTTATATTTTGTGGAAATCAATAGAGAGCAAAAATGGAGGACAAAAAAAAAAATTTAAATTCTTTCATATACATAAAGATTATCTCATATTCATAAATAACCGAAAGCTCTAAAAACTCATTTTACATAGGATTCAAAACGCAGCTATAAGTTGCAAATATATAATATATGAAAATTGAGCTCAGGAGGGAGGGATAAAAAGTAATAAGAATTTCCACAAATCCTCTGACCAGTTCTTCTAATCAAACTACTCAAGGACTTGCAAGGTCAAGAAAACACAAATATTTCATGTGAATTTCAAAATTAAAATTAAAAATAATGATAATAATAAGCTCAGGAGGGATATCGTCGTACTTGTTTCTATTGAGTTCTTTTTTTGCGTGATTTATGTATCCTAAATCCATAGCCATGAGTATTGATCATCAGCATGCTCAGTTCCATGGTTAAAAACTGAAAACAGGGTTAATGACAACCAAGATATCAAGTGTTTTTAGGGCTAATCAGTAACGGTGCCATGAAAAATGAGGTAGAGGAAATAGCTATTTATATCCAAGATTTGACTCAGAATCTGTACGCTTGAGAGTATAATTGGCTGTAGTAGAAATTTAAGGTGATGTGTCATTTTCTACGGAGGAAAAAACAGGAAGAATAAATGTGAGACTTTGTTTTCTTGGGATTCCAAAACCAAATCCTTCTCAGCTCAGCGCTATCGGACAATTTGTTTTTTCCTTTCTAAAGTATGTTATAGGTTCTTACAATTAGAAATAAAATTATATATATATATATTTTTAAATTTTTAAAACATATAATTTAATAAATTTTCAAATTAAACAATTTAGTTTATATTTTTAAAATTTTATATACAAGTTCTAACTTGACTTTTAAGTTTATATTTATGAATCAATAAATTCTAATTTAACTTCTAAACACATACTTATGAATCAAAAATTTAAGATATATGTGTAAGGTTTTAAAATTTTAAGAATTAAATCGTATGATTTAAAATTTTAAAGATATATACATAAAATATTAAAAATTTGAAAAACAACTATGTATTTAGTTAAAATTTTGGATCCATTAATACACTTTAATCTTTTTATTATTATTTATTTTTACTTTATTCTACATTGTCACATATTTAGGATGATCGAAATATTTTTGAACTATTATATTCATGTTTTTTTGTATCATTTATATCCTTATTTTCAATTTATATATTTAGACTGCATAATTACGAGATTACATTGTGTACTTTAAATGTTTTCTTCTAATTTAATAGATACTCGAGAATAAAATAAATGGGTAACAAATTAATAGACAAAAATTAAAGTTGTTTAACCTTTTAAAAAAATACATACGATAAATTTTGATCTTAGGAACAAATAAGATATATAATGTGGTAGAAAATTCAACTCCTATCAAAACTATATCATCATTTTTAAATCAAAATTCACCCTTATTTTTTCACATAAATATATTACCATTTACAATCTCATCTTAGTTGTCAATAATGTTGTTAATTTTTTTTATGAGCCAAATATTCGTGTGGATTATACAATTAAAAGTAAGGATAAAAATAATAAAATATAAATTGTGAAATGGAAAATGAGTATCTATATTTTATGACAAAATAACATAAATTTCATTTCCAAAATTATATAACATATTTCAATAAATATTTAATCTTTTTTATAAATTTAATTATATTTAAATTTAAACTAATCATAAGTAATTTATTATATATTTTATATTTCATCTTTAAGTTATGTTTTTATTCTATTAAAATATATATAATTTTTATTTCATAAAAATTATTTAAATTCTAAAAATATAAAATTTATCATTTTTAAATTATATTTTTCTATTAAAACAACAACAATTTTTTCAATAAAAATTATTTAAAATATTTATTTAAATTTTAAAAATATAACATATTTTTTATAATTTATTCTTATTATTTCAAGCAAGTTTGTAACAAAATTCTTTGAATATTGTTTATTATACTAATATTATGTAATTATTGTTACATATATTTTTATTTTTTTTATTTCATATAAATATTATTTATTTTTTATTTATTAGCTTAAAAAAATTCATCATGAAATATTTATTAATTGACTTAATTTTTCATATTTTTTCTTAATTAAAATAATATTTAAAATATTATTTGAATCACCATTTTTTTACTCTAAAATCTTCGTTCTTTACTGAATATCTTATATCTATCTCCATAAATATTTTAAATAGAGATATGGGATAAATTATAAATCAAAGATGGTGAAGGAGGAAGGGGTCCTCATCCCACTCATCCCACCCTTCCTGTTAACAACCATAATTTTTAATTTATTGTTTGATAGTGATTTTATTTGTATATACCACTAATATTATATAATTTCATTTTATAAATATTTTAAATTTGTAACATAAATAATATTTTCTTTTTTTTTTCTTTCTTTCTTTGTTGGTTCTTTCTTTACAACTTGTTCCTGAATAATTGTAATTAATTAGAAAAATAAATTCAAGAAAATAATAAAAATAATAATAATTCTTAAAATTTATAATTATAAAAATAATATAACTTACTTTCAATATATATACAATATATATATATTTTTATTATTAATAAAATTTCGCTCATTATTTCAAATTAAATACTATTTTAACTAAACTATAATTATATAGATCAATTCAAAGTTTAACTCCGTATAATTCTTTGTTTTATTTTTATTTTTTTCTTATTTTGGTTATCTTTTACAACTTGTTCTATATTACTTGTAATTAATTAGGAAAATAAATTCAAGAAAACAATAAAAATAACAATTCTTAAAATTGATAATTATAAAAATAGTATAACTTATGTTCAGGATATATATTTTTACTATTAAAAAAAATTATATTCATTATTTCACATTAAATAATATTCTAGTTGAATTACAACTATATATAACAATTTAATGTTTAATTTCGTCTAATTCAACTTTATTCAATATTATTTAGATATTATTTTTATTGTTATAATTTTTAATAGTATTATTTTATATAATTTTCTTATGAATTCTATTGCTAAAGTAATGCAAATAAAAAAAATATTGTCGAGGGATTTAAATCTTATTTGAATTTAGGTTTTTCATTTAATTTTTTAGATTATCATTTTTAATTTTAGATTTATATATTTTAGTATTATAAATAAACTTAATATTATATTTAAAAATTAATCACATTGAATTTAAATTACATGTTTATTAAAAAAAACACCTAATTATACATGTTCATGGACTTACGAGTGAATTATGTATTGTTGTCTTTATAGATAAAAAAATATCCGGTGCATCTGTGTTTTTAATATGTGATTTAAAATGTAAATAAATTGAATATTATTAACCGGATCATAAAGTGAATCACACGTGTGTATCTTGAAAAAGATGAATGGCGAAACAAAGAATTAAAAAATACTTATATTTTTTTATATAATTTAGTTAATTAAATAATTTTATGTTATAAGAAAAATATATGCATACAACATAAATTGAATTTAAAATAAAATTTTATTTAATTAAAAAAATAATGAATTAGATGGCCAAAATTGTTGAAGGGTGCATTAATATGGCTGTCATGGATGACTAGGGCCTTTGACCAATAGAGCTGGGTTGATGTTGTGTTGATCGTATACTGTTATTAAAAAAGTTTATTTACTATAATTAAAAAAAATAATATAATGTATAATTATTAATGAGATTTACGTATTTATATTACATAAAAAAATTATTATATTAATTATAATTTTAATATAATAATTATATATATACAGAAGTGTTGATCGTTAAAAGTCAATCTCTGTCCTCCCATTCAAAACCATCTTTCTTTCGATAAGTGGTGTATGTATGAATATATGTGTGTTCTGAAACAGAGAAAGAGATAGAACATAAACAAAACCCAAGGAACCTACTTAGCTACAAATGAGTCTGATCCACAAAGCTCTACTTTATTGACTGTGCCTTTTGTCCCTCCCTCTCCCTCTCCCTCTCCCTCTCCCTCTGTAAACTGTAAACTCTAAACTCTAATTAAATTCGCAAAAAACCAAACTCATTTAATCCTAATTCCCATGTCATATGTACTGATATAAAATATTCATAGCAATTTCAGAATTTGGAGAGCCTCTGCTTTGTAAGGTCGCCTTCAATTGGGTCCTCTCATTAAATTCAACCTGTTTTTTACCAGTTCATTTGATAAATAAATAATAATATTAATATTATTAATTATAGAATATTTTTCAATTTTTTTTATTTTAAAAAACAAAGAAAGAAAGTATTTAAATGTATTTTTTGGGTTATTTTTATTATATCAAGTAAATAAATTAATATTAAAATTTTATAGAATAGTTTGCAATAATGTTTTTAAAATAAATAAATAATTAATTAATTATTAAATTAAAAAATAAATATATAATAATAACTATTTTATATGTAATAATTATAATAATTTGTGAGAGTGATAAATAATATAAATATTTTTATTATTATTTAAAATTTATTCTACCATAAACACACGATAAATTCTAATTGCTCAAATTTAATAAATAATTTTTATTTAAAAATGTATATATATTAATTGATTATTTTTTTTAAAATTTATACAAGAGAATATATGTTTTTTACACGAAAATAATTAATTTAATATAAATATAATTTGTTAATAAATTAATTATATAAAATGAATTGTTTATTAAATTGATAAATATGAATAGTATGAATTTTTAGTTTTAAAGTTAAAGATTAAGAAAAAAATAATTTTTAAGTAACTAAAATAATTATATAAAGATGATAATTTAAATATAATTATTAATATAATTATTAATAAAAAAAATCAATAAATTTTTTAAAATAATACAAAAATTAAGTTAAACCAAAGTAAAAAAAAAGTCAAGAGTTTTTTAAGACATTCTAATGATAATGAAATGAAATGATAAATTTTTATTGTGTAAAGAGAGAGAAGACTTTGTCTTGAACGGTGAATATATGGTTGTAAACTTGTAATATGTGTAGTTCATGCTTCTGCTGTTTGGCAAATTTGGAAGCAGTGTCTGAGAGAGACAGTGAAATGAATATATAGAGTCCACTGGTCAATGTTGTCCTGTAATATGAGCAGACAATATTACAACTTGACCAACAAATTCTAATTTAATTTTTGTTACCCGTGAATAGCAGATCTCTGCTTCCTCATCATGAACCTCTTACGTCAGGCTATGTCAATTTCATTGGTTTAGGTCAGCTGGGGATTAAAAAATTATATTTGTACATAATAAGCATTGAACGTAAAGTTGAAATCGAGCAATATTGAAATAATTTTCAATTTTGGGTCAGTTATTCTTATATAATATTGGGTACTCTATTTTATAAAAAATACAATTTTTATAAATAGTTATTGTTGGCATGTGAGTAATATGGCATACAACAAGAAAACATCAATGCAGGAATTATGTCAGATAATCAGAAGACAAGAATAATAAAAAAAATTAATATTGTTATAATTTGTTTACTTTTTGTTTCTTTTTGTATACAAATAGAATACATTTGTACAAAAAATAATATGAAAGATACATAATAATTATCAGAGAATATTTTGACATGGTATCAGAGCAAGTTATTGTTGTTTTCTGGTCTCCTACCAAACTGATTTTTGATTTCTGGTTTCTTTATTGATTTCTGATTTTTAATTTCTCTTGATTTTTGATTTCTAGTTTATTTGTTGAAATCGATCAGTTACAATACTTTAAAAAAAAAAAAAGAAATACCACTCACTAGTGCTACGACCATCTAGTATCAAGATGGCCATTTCTGCTCAGCGTCAGTTGTAGCTGTTGGCTGACTGGAGTCACAACCGTCTAGCCAAAGCAACGTAGAAGAACACCGCGTCACAGATACGGAGGACCAGGTGGAGGGCTGACTCTGCTCTACGAAATGTGAAAATAAAATTAAAAAATAAGGACAAACGAAAATGGAAGACGCTGTTTCTTTATAGCAGCAACAGACGAAGAAGAAGAAGAAAGCAGCAGACGAAGAGCGCTGCTTTAGGAGGACTGCGCGGATGGGAAACTATTTTTAGGGTTACAGTTTTATGATTGTCCCTGTGCGTGTGGCTGGTCGGAGCCGTAGGTTTATCTGCAGCTTGTGGGAAGAAAACGCCACCGAGGCTGTGGGAAGAAAACTCCATAGAGGCTGCTTGAGGAACGCAGTAGAAGAAGTTGCGCTGAGGAAGAAGAAGAAGTTGCGCTAAGGAAGAAGAAGAAGCTGCGCGATTTTTTGGAAAAAAAAATTTAGGGTTAGGAGAAGAAGCTGCGCGAATATGAAAAAGGAGGTTTAGGGTTACAAAATTTTTCTATATATAGTGTACGAAGTGTAAAAAAAAATAGATTTCATGGCAGAATCTAGAGATTTAACCACCAATTTCATATTGGAAGATTTGACGACGAAAATGACGGAAGTTCTAACTAGAGCTCAGACCATCTCACAACCTCCGCTAACTGAAGCGTCGACTGCCCCCATTAGTATCAAGTTAGAAGGATCCAATTATGCCTTATGGTCCCAGGTGGTAGAGATGTATATCTCTGGCAAAGACAAACTGGGATATATTAATGGGGATTTTCCTCAACCTACTGAAACTGACCCCTCATTTAGGAGATGGCGCACTGAAAATGCCATTATTAAAGGATGGTTGATCAATTCGATGGACCCCTCCTTAATTGCAAATTTTATCCGATTCCCAACTGCAAAACAGGTTTGGGATTCGGTGGCTACCACTTACTATGATGGTACCGACACGTCTCAAGTGTATGATCTTCGCCGTCAAGTTACTCGTACGAAGCAGGCGGGTGGATCCATTGAAAAATACTACAATGACCTTCAAGGGTTGTGGCGAGAAATTGATTTCCGTCATCCTAATCCAATGGAGTGTGCAAATGACATACAAAAATACAACTCCATCGTACAGGAAGATTGAGTGTATACCTTCCTTGATAGACTTGATGACAGACTCGACAAAACTCAAAGTGATGTGCTTCAAATCAAACCATTCCCTACGTTGGAACAAGCCTATGGATTCATACGTAGGGAAGAAGTCCGGCAAACCATGATGATCACGGGTATAGATACGACACCCGGAGTAGTTATGGCTTTTAAAGGGGTCAAGAGACACCATAATCTTATGCCACCAAAAACAGGAACCTCTTTAGGTAGCAAGAAATTCTCGAGAAATCCACCATCTCTTGACATGAAATGTGGCCATTGTGGAAACTCCAAACACACCCGTGAAAACTGCTTCAAACTCCATGGGTATCCAGAATGGTGGAATGATCTTCAAGCACGGAAGAAACGGGACACCACTGGGCGAGCAGCTGTGGCTACCAATAATGCCTCACTATCCCTTATTTCTCAAGCCGAATCTTCCCAGGATCCAGGTATTTCAAGTAAAGCATTTCACATCTCTACTCGTAGTAATAAAGAGGATTGGATTCTGGACTCTGGAGCTACAGATAACATGACATTTGACCCAAACGATCTCTCCAATACAACCCAGCCAAGACGGAGCCATGTTGCCAATGCAAATGGGGTCACTTATCCAATTACAAGAGCTAGAACAGTGACCTTATATCCTTCATTATCATTATCTAATACTTTGCTTGTACCCTCTCTATCAAACCGACTAATGTCTGTAAGTCAGGTCACTTCAGACCTTAACTGTGTAGTATTGATGTATTCTACTTTTTGCCTTCTACAGGATATTCTCACCAAGGAGATCATTGGGCGTGGTACTAGGAGAGGAGGGCTATATTATATGGATGACCTCAGTTCAGGAAGAGCCAATCACATGCAATATGCTATTGGTAACAAGGAACCACAGATTTGGCTATGTCATCGTAGATTTGGGCATCCATCATTCGGGTATTTAAAGCACTTACTCCACAGTTTATTTTCAAATATCACACATTCATATTTCAAATGTGATACTTGTATCCTAGCAAAAAGTCATAGGGTGTCTTATCCTATGAGCATGAATAAAAGTATGACTTCTTTTGCTTTGGTACATTCTGATGTTTGGGGACCTTCTCCAGTCATTACGTCATCGGGTCATTGTGGGTTTGTTATTTTTGTTGATGACTGTACACGAATGACATGGCTTTATCTTCTCAAACATAAAGATGAAGTATTTGCTACATTTCACATGTTTCACACCATGATTCAGACACAATTTTCTGAAAAAATTAAGATACTTAGGTCTGATAATGGAAGGGAGTATGTTAATCAACAATTCTGGACATACTTGGACAACCATGGTATTCTCCATGAAACCTCGTGTTCACAAACCCCACAACAGAATGGGACTGCGGAGAGGAAGAACCGGCATATTTTAGAAACGGCTCGTGCCTTACTAATCGATGCACATATGCCTAATAAATACTGGAGTGATGCTATTACTATAGTTGTCCATCTACTGAATCGTATGCGCACAAAAACCTTACAATTTCAAACTCCATTAAAGGTGTTATCTGATCATCTTCCCTTGCCTACTATTTTGATGCTTCCGCCTCAAATTTTTGGATGTGTTGCTTTTGTCCACCTCCATAAAAATCAACGAACTAAGTTGGATCCATGTGATGTCTGATGTGTATTCTTGGGGTATGGTGTACAAGAAAAGGGTTACCGATGTTATGATCCAATTACTAAAGGAATCTATACTACCATGGATGTCACTTTTCTCGAATCAGAATGGTTTTTCCCATCACCGGTATCCAATTACACTCTTCAGGAGGAGAGTTATGGTGAAGAATGAAATTGGCTTGATGTTGCAATATTAGACACTAGTCCAACATACTCGGATAGTGTCAATTATATGGAGGAGCCAGTATCTAGACCCGAGCTTGAACTTCCAAGAATTGAAGCTGAAGTAGTAATTGAATCTCCCGAAGATGAAGTGGTTGATGTACCCCTCCATTCTCTAGTAACCAATGATCATCCTGATGAGAACACTCCTGAGGTAAGCTATCCTATCAAATCTTTACAAACTAATGCTATAGATACATCTGTTGGTTATGTTTTACCTTTCAGACACTATCGAGGTAAACCTCCAAATCGTTACTCCCCAGAAAGAGAAGAACGAAAACCCAAGTATCCAATAGAAAATTTATGTATCTACTCAAAGGTTATCAGAACCTATCAGGGCATTTGCACAAACACTCTCCTCGTGTCAAATTCCGAGTAGCATTGAAGAAGCCTTATCTGATCCAAAATGGGCTCAAGCTATAAAAGAGGAATTTGAGGTATTGCAGAAGAATAACACATGGGTGTTAAGCGAGTTGCCTCAAGAGAGGAAGATGGTAGGATGCAAGTGGATTTTATCCATTAAGTATAAAGCAGATGGGTTAGTTGATCGATACAAGGCGAGGCTTGTAGCAAAAGGATATACACACAGAAACATGGGATAGATTATCAAGAAACCTTCTCACCTGTGGCTAAACTAAAAACTGTGGGAGTTTTGTTATCTCTTGCAGCAAATTTAGATTGGCCATTGCACTAACTTGACGTGAAGAATGCCTTCCTTCATGGTGACCTTGAAGAAGAGATTTACATGGATATCCCACCAGGATATACTGTTACATCAGGAAAAGAAACTGCGTGTAGATTACAAGGAGCATTGTATGGACTAAAACAATCACCTCGAGCGTGGTTTGGTAGGATGAGTTCAGCAATGAAGAAATATGGGTTCCAACAAAGCAACTCTGATCATACTCTTTTCCTAAAACATCGATCAGGGAAGATAACAGCCCTTATAGTCTACGTAGATGACATTATCATTACAGGGGATGATAAAGAAGAAATCTCTAAGCTTCAAGAACAATTGTCAAATGAGTTTGAAATGAAGAACTTGGGAGGGCTCAAATACTTCTTAGGTATTGAGGTAACAAGATCAAAACAAGGTATATGTCTTTCCCAAAGGAAATATACTCTGGACCTACTAGCAGAGGCAGGATTACTAGATTGTAAACTTGTCGATATTCCAATGGTTCAAAATAATAAACTCGGAGAATATGTGGACTAAGTACCAGCAGATAAACAGAGATATCAATGGTTAGTAGGTAAACTCATATATTTATCTCATACTTGACCTGATATTGCTTATGTTGTGAGTGTCGTGAGTCAATTCATGCACTGCCCAAGTGAAGACCATATGGATGCGGTCATGCGAATAATTCATTACTTAAAATCCTCCCCTGGGAAAGGACTTATGTTTTCAAAGAATGGTTAATTGGAAATCCTTGGATATACAGATTCAGACTGGGCAGGGAATATGAAGGATAGGAAATCTACTGCTGGGTACTTTACTTTTTGGGGGGCAACCTTGTTACAATGAGGAGGAAGAAGCAAAATGTAGTTGCCTTATCCAATGCTGAAGCTTAATTTCGAGGAATGGTCAAGGGAATATGTGAGCTCCTTTGGTTGAAAAAACTTCTAACTGAGATTGGTGTTGCTCCTAAGTCTGAAATGAACTTATTTTGTGATAACAAAGCAGCCATTGCCATCTATCACAATCCAGTTCAACATGATCGCACGAAGCACGTTGAAGTGGATCGGAACTTCATCAAACATAATCTTGAAGAAAAGATTATTAAGCTTCCATTTGTTAAATCAGAAGATCAATTGGCTGATATACTCACAAAATCTGTGTCTGCAAGAAACTTCTACAACTCACTTGACAAGTTGGGCATAAGAGACATATATGCACCAACTTGAGGAGAATTGTTGGCATGTGAGTAATATGGCAGACAACAAGGAAACATCAATGCATGAATTATGGCAGATAATTAGCAGACAATAATAATAATGGAAATTAATATTGTTATAATTTGTTTACTTTTCGTTTTTTTTTTGTATACAAATAGAATACATTTGTACAGAAAATATTAGAACAGAAAATAATATGAAAGATGCATGATAATTATCAGAGAATATTTTGATAGTTATTTCACTAGTTTTATATTACTCCATAATTTTGGCCATTATTCTCATTTTATTTATTTATTCTTCTTATATATTAATAAATATTAAAATATCTTTATAATAAATTTAATCTTTATGAATATTTTTTTTTTGTAATTTTATCTTATATATAAAATCCATTATTATTTTTATCGTCGTGGATTGGACATTGGTAATGTATGTTGCATGTACAATAGTTAGACGTGGAATTTGTTACAACAAACTCTGATGCTTGATAAGTTAGTGCAATTTCTAGTTTCATTTCCTTAAGGTTTACAAGCGTGAATATAGTCTTTTGTAAGGCTTACTAAGTGAATAATTAATCTTGTATAAATAGAGCATAAAATACCAATTCTTGTAATCATTTTTTTTCACAGTTTCTTAAATAATCAATTTTGAGGTTTCTTTATTTTAAGATTTCTTATATATGTAAAATCATACCTAGTATCGGAGCCCAAGCTTCAAAGCTTGCTTGGCGTTATTTGATGAACAAGGTGTTGCTATTCAAAGCTATAGAGACAGATTTGTAAGTGATTTCTCTTCACCTCGTTCAGTTTCATCAAAGGCTTTACAATTGCCTCCAATGAAAACTAATGGGAGCAAATAATTTAAACCCTTAATTTCTTTAATTCATAAGTTTATTTTTTACATTATTCTTCACTAATATAAATATGCATTTATTTAAATATCAATAAGAATTTCAAATACTTTTAATGTAAAGCTAGGAGGACATTTAGGTTCTTGTCACATCTTAGCTTTTATTTTTATTCATCATGCATTTTTCAACTACAATTAAACATTTACTTGATATTTTAGTACACATCTATTTTCATTATTTTAATATTTTTTTATTTCACATCTTTTTTTATAACTTCACAATATCCTCAAACTTACTTTTAATTTTATTTTATTTTTCCTTAGAGGGATAATTGTATTGTAAGTTTTTTTTTTCTTTTCTTCACAGGGTGCATTACATTTCACCTTACTCTGTAGCATAACACATAATTGTATTTTTTTCATACAAGCTACAGGTGCAAGGATAGAGGTAAAACTTATTGGTTAGACACAAAACATGGATTAAAGATATGTGTTGCGTGTTTTTCAACACACGAACTCGTGCAAGTATACACGGTCGCAAGTAATAACATTTATAAGTAAAGATCGATCCCACGGAGATTTGTTACTATAGTTTGTTGAGTACTAAAATTATTTCTCTCTGATTTTATCCAAAATAATTGTTGATTTAAGAAAAAGGTAATAAGAAAATAAAAGAACTCTAGGATTGCAATTTTTCACCAAACTAATCCACTCCAATCACATTATTATTTTCTTTAGATTTATATTTTTTTGGTACATTTAATTTGTCAACCGAAAACTTCTTTTTTTATTCATACATCTCTTCCGAAACTCAAGTACAAACACACCTCGTTAAATTAATTCACTATATCTACATGAAATTAAATTGATAAGATTTATTAAGTTCTAAGTTTTCAATAGGACACCGCATTACAATTAGGATATATTCTATCCTTCATCATACATGTCATTTTATCTACGAGCAATATACACAAAAATGCCTTTCGAGTTTATTTTTATACCCTGAAATCGTTTTGATAAAATTAAGTAAATAATCAAAAAGCATTAAAGCGCAAGATAAAAAGCAGTAACAAATCGAGCGTCTTATAAATCTATCAAAAATAATTAAAATCAAAGCTTCATAAATTTGAATCAAATGCAACCCTAGAAAAATTAAATTACTTCATTAAATTAAAATAAAAATTACAACATATGCAGAAAAATTAAAGGAAGAAGAAGGAAAATTAAAACATCACGAAATGAAAATATTTGGCACACGCAGAACACAACAAAAACTAAAAAAAAAAACTTTTCTCCAACCAAAAACTTAAACTCAAAACTAAAACTCTCCAAACTCCAAACTGAAAAAACTTTCTCCAAAAAACTTAAACTCAAAACTAAAACTCTCCAAACTCCAAACTGAAAAAACTCCCTTACAACTAAAAACTATCTCCTATTTATAGCTAAAAAATACATCTAAAATATTACATTTTTATTTTATTTTTTATTGGAAAACGCGTAAAAATTTTTTATCGAAAAACAAAAATCAATGCGTATCGATTTTTGTATCGAAAAATATAAATTATTATCACGCGTGGCAGCCAAGTTACGCTTTTTTATTTTCTCCCAGCGCACGTGTCGCTTTCGATTCGGCGAAAGATTCCTACATGGACACGTGGCAGCAAATCATTGGATACACAAACCGGTTCCACGTAGAAACGGCGCACAGGATTGGAGCGCCGAAAACTGAGGCCACGGTTGGAGACGGGGCGTGATCCAATGCGGTCGCGTGCATTGTAAATAGCCACGTGTCGGACTTTGATTAGCTTAAATATTCGTGGGACACGTGGCAGATTGTTATTCTTTAAAAACTGAGGATGCACGGCCGCTACCATGTCCGCGTCACACGGGATTTTACGCGAGCGGCTCGGTGCGCGGCCGGCTTCGATGGACGCGCTCCAATCCGGGCCGTCGTCCGATCCAACGCGGTCGGCGATCGGCTCGGGGGATATGCGCCCGGCGACGTGTGGGTCCCATTTCCGGCCCGCGCTGCGCGACACGTGGGGCCAGTGACACGCCGAGCCGCGCGAAGAAGATACCTCTGTACCCACTCTACTTGGTCGGGCATGATGAGCACGCGCGATGCGGCGTTCATCCTTCGATCGGACGGTCCACGTTTGGCGAGTGTACTTATTGCGCGTGGCCTTTCTTTATACCTGCGCGAAAATTAAACTTTCATTAATTATATTTTCACCCACATATATATTTCAAATTACATTTTAAACTTTCTTAAATTACAGATTAGCCCTTTACTAATTTTTAATTAAATATTTAAACTTTTAATAATTATAATTGAGCCCAAATTTAATTTAAATTATATTTTCAATTTTTATAAATTGTAATTAAGAAATATAATATTTGAAATTATATTTGTGGACAAAAAATTATGAAATTAAGTACATTTTCGATACAAATTATTTAATTTTATTGAAAATGTATTTTTAACACATAAAAGGAAAATATTAATTTATTTAACAAAAATTAACTAAATACTAAAAGAACATAGCAATTATTATTACTAAAATTGATGAAAATAACTATATAAAATACAGTTATCAATATGAAAGATTCTTTGTTAGGCTAAAATAGATGACTAAATATATTAATGATGGTTAGCTTGAAAGGTTCAATACATCCAAATAAAGCCTAAATTATTTCTCTTTCTAAATACTATTTAGAATTTCACTACAATGGATGATCAAATAAATTCTAAAACCTGGTACATCTTAACAACTCTTATAACTCACTATAAATTTTCTCTCAATAAGAATACCAAAATCAATCATGAACATATGCATAAAAATTTGAATCAATCCAATCAAAATTAGTAAGCATATCACATGATTAATGTAATTATCTTAACGAGCATGTTATATGATAACTGTATTTTATATAGTTATTTTCACCTATTTTATTAATAGTAATTGCTATGTTTTTTTTAGTTAATTTTAGTTTAATTAATTAGTATTTTCTATTTTTTATATATTTTAAGAAAATTAAATAAATTGTATCGAAAACGTTCTTAATTGTAAATTTTTTCCACAAATATAATTTCAAATAAAAGAGTGTTTAATTGCAATTTATAAAAGTTAAAAATATAATTTAAATTAAAATCGGGCTTAATTTTAATTATTAAAAGTTTAAAATTTAATTTAAATTAACAAAAGGGCTATACTGTAATTAAACAAAGTTTAAAATGTATTTTGAAATATATTTGTGGGTGAAAATGGAATTAACAAAAGTTATTTATTTTACGCAGCAGGGAAGAAGCCACACAGCAATCTGCACGCGTGGCACGTGGACCGTCCAATCAAATCATACTTGGCTGAGGATTGGCGCGTGTTGATCCACGTCAACCAAGCGAGTGGATGCATAAAAAATCTCTTTCACGCGACTCGGCGCCCGAGTGAGGCCCGCGCAACGCGCGGCCGCGTGTGAAGTGGGACCACGTTAACAGCGTTGCGGCCGTACGTCCGCGTCGCGCGCCTCTGCATCTCGTGCGGAATCCGCCCGTGCTGTCGGATCTTCAACTAATAAAATTGTGCCATGTGTTTGCAGCTAATCATCGTTGGGCGAGTCGGATAAAACCACGTGTCCCAGCTTCTATTTCGGAAATAATATTCGACACGTGGCGTGTTACAATGAATGCGGCCGTATTTGGATAAGCACCACCGATGCGGCCATTTGGCTCCCGTGCGACAATGATCATGCGCCCGTTTTCTCACCAATGAAGATGCACTGCCGCGTGTCGCGCTAATACCGCGGCCGAATCAGATCTTCGACCGCGTGGCATGCACTATGATTTTAAAGAATGCATAATCGGTGCCCTGTCATTTTTCGTGAATTAATTAACATTTTCGATACGAAAATTGATTCGCATAATTTTTGTTTTTCGATACAAAATTTATACGCATTTTGATAAAATAAATAAAATAAAAAATGTAATATTTTTGATGTATTTTTTAGGCTATAAATAGGAGATGTATTTTAGAGTTAGAAAAGGGTTTTTTGGGAGAGTTTAGTTTTGGATTTTCTGTAGTGTTTGGGGCTGGACGGTGGAACACGCAGAAGCCATTTTTGGCTTTTGTTATGTTCTACATGTGCCAAATATTTACGATCCGAAATGTTTTATTTTTTTTTCTTCTTTTTTTAATTTTTCTGTATCTGTTATAATTTTTATTTTAATTTAATGAAGTAATTTAATTTTTCTAGGGTTGCATTTGATCTAAATTTATGAAGCTTGTATTTTAATTATTTTGATAGATTTATAAGACGTTCGATTTGTTCGTTCTATTTTGTGCTTAATGCTTTTTGATTATTTACGAATTTTATCAAAACGATTTGTGGCATAAAAATAAACTTGAGAAAGGCATTTTTGTGTATATTGCTCGTAAATAAAATGACATGTATGATGAAGAATAGGAATATACCCTAATTGTATGTGTGGTCATTTGAAAACTTAGAACTTAATGAATCTTATTAAATTTAATTCTCATAGAGATATAGTGAATTAATTTAACGAGGTGTGTTTATACGGAGCTCGGAAGAGATGTATGAATAAAAAAAAGAAGTTTTCGGTTGACAAATTAAATGTACTAAAAAATATAAATCAAAAGAAAATAACATGATTTGAGTGGATTAATTTGGTGAAAAATTGCAATCCTAGAGTTCTCTTATTTTATTTTTACCTTTTTCTCAATCAATGATTATTTTGGATAAAATCAGAGAGATACAATTTTAGTACTCAACAAACTATAGTAACAAATCTCTGTGGGAACGATACTCTACTTACAAATCTTTATTACTTATGACCGTGTATGCTTGCACAATTTTATGTGTGTTGTAAAATACACAACATTATATTCCTTATCTTAGTAATGATAACCAATTTTTATCATTGAGTTCATATGTTTTATATCAAGCATGCATGAATTTAGTTTTTATAAATTTATCAATTTATACTTAATAATGATTAAAAACATCTTAAAAATAAAATAAATTTCCTAAAAATTTAAAATACATACTAAATATTAAAGTTGAGAATGAAATTTCTTCCCCCAAACTTAAATTGCACATATAAAAATGAAAAAGTAAAAGAAAAGAAAACTTCTTTAGTCTTATCACACTACATTTGTCCCTGAAAATGTTCAATCTTGTGATGTCATTGCTCTCCTTATTTATTCACCTTTAACACAAAAATAATAAAAATATAAGTACAATAACATTGGGTTATCTCCCAACTAGCGTCACATCTAACGTCCTTAACTAGACGGACATATCAAGTCTTAAGGTATATCCCTTTATGTCCATTTATTTTTGAATTTTTCCAAAAATATTTTGAGTCTTGATTTGTTAAAAAATTTATGTTCCGGTTTGCAAACACGGTGCTCAATTCTTTTATTATACCATATTTTTGTATTCTTTTTGTACTTTTTGACATTATAATATGCACTTCACTATAGCTCATCCAATATATGTATTCCTAATATCTTTTTCACCACTCTATTGGACTCTTTCGCTTGCCCACTTTATTGTGGATGGTAGGGAAAAAGTGTGTGGTCTAGCCATGGTTATAGTTCAATTGATGGTTTTAGCTTTAATCCTATCTCAAAACTCCCCGTAACCACATTAGGTATACATAAGGTAGGTGCAGCCTCAAAATAGTTCACACAATCAACAATATCAATCATAAATTTCATACATTCAAAATTAAAATAGATTGATTTGTTTCTTGGTAAGTTTACTTCATTATTCATAACATCATTATTTTAAGTCTTAAGTGTAGATGACTCAATAGATTCTTTTAAGTTTTCCTTACAATCAATAACATTTATCCTTAAGCAGTCATTAGCATTATCAATATCAGAGGGTTTAGATGCTTTAAAAACTTTAAACATTACTTGTTTATCTTACGCTCTCATTATAAGTTCATCATTTTGTAAATCAATGAGTGCTCTTCCAATTGCCAACTATGATAGGAATGTTATGGTTC
The DNA here is from genome assembly GCA_033030585.1 of Hippophae rhamnoides. Taxonomy (NCBI): domain Eukaryota; kingdom Viridiplantae; phylum Streptophyta; class Magnoliopsida; order Rosales; family Elaeagnaceae; genus Hippophae; species Hippophae rhamnoides. The sequence goes on from CM065433.1 coordinate 36,816,328, forward strand.
TATTTCATGTCTAGTACAATGAAATCCGTCAAAAATATGAACTTATCTACTTTTACTAGCACATCTTCTACCGCACTCCTAAGTCACTTAATTGATCTATCTACCATTTGTAATATTATTGATGTGCATTTGGCTTTACCAACCCTCAATCTCTTGAAAATCAATAATGACATAAGGTTAATATTGGAACCCAAGTCACACAATACTTTTTTAAATGGATGTTCCCAATAGTGTAAGAGATGTTAAAACTACATAAATCTTTCAATTTTTAGGGTAGTTTTTTTAGTAAGAATGACACTATAACTTCTAATCAGTGTTACGGTTTCATTATTTCCAAGCCTTATATTTCATAGACAAGATGTTCTATAGAAATTTGGCATAATAAGACATTTGTTCAAGTATATTTACAAAAGGTATATTTATGTGTAGCTTCTTGAAGATATCCATCAATTTAAAAAACTATGTCTCTAACTTTTTCTTTTGGAGTCTTAAAGGGAAAGGAATAGTGCGTTTATAGAGGTTGCTCTTTTTTAGTTGAATTATTTCCTTTCCATTACTCTCTTTATCCATTAATTCCTAGCTCTTTTTATCCACTGATTCCTCCTCATCCTTATTAGTTTATAGTTCCTCCTTATCCTTTTTAGTCTCATAATCTTCCTCATCCTTTTGAGTCTCATCTCCTTTTTCTAGAGTTTTACCACTCCTTGAGGCTATGGAATTACAGTGCTCTTTACCTTCTCTTATTAAGTTTATAATTGTGTTACTTTGAAGGTTACCTTGAACCTTTTGACTTATGGACTGAGCAAGTTTTCTCATTTGAGTCTCTAAATTTTGAATTGAAGTCTCTTGAGTGGACACTTTTGTATTTACTAGTGGAATTAAGTCTTTCATCATCCCTTTAAAGCATTTGTATTGTCCTCAATAGGTGGGCTCTTCTCTTGGGTTAGTGATTATTGTGGTTGTTGAAAACCAAGGGTGAAAATGATAGATAGTTAAATTGATTACCACATTCATTATTGTTATTACCCTAAGAGAAATTTGGATGATGTTTCTATCCTGGGATATATGTGCTCGAGTATGAATTATTGTTTCGATTCACATTACCAACACAAAATACTAATTCAAGATTATTTGGACAATTATCAAACAAATGGACTCCCTCATAAAACACACAAGATACCCATAAATGTTGGACCTGGTTTATACTCACTCACAAGTTTTGAGCCTTCAAAAGATTTACCAAACATGACATATGAGATGTAAGTTTCGTGATATCATTTACCTTATACAATCCAAGTATTCTTCTTATGGCTATCATTCTATGCATTGGCCATTGATAAATATTGCTAGTTATTTTTTCAAGTAAATCATAAGTTTAATTGTAAGATTTAGCTAGCAAAGCTCCATTATAAGATGCATCAATAATGGTTCTTGTTTAAACATTTAGACCATTATAGAAAGTATTCATTTGAATCCATTAAGGGATACTCTGATGGGTAAACTTAGCAATTTTTTTAATCATTCCCATGCTTTATATAAAGATTTTCTTTCATATTGTTAGTAGAAGGTGATGTCATTCCTAAGCTTAGTATTATTTGTTGGTGGGAAATATTTCATAAAGAGTTTCTCCACCAAATCATTCCAAGTTATAATGAAATTAGGTGTCAAAGAGTTTAACCAAGTTCGAGCACGATTTTGCAAAGAGTAAGGGAATAATCTATAAACCTAAATACCTCTTTGGTCACACTACTAAATTTAAATGAATCTTCAACTTAAATAAACAATCTAAGATGAAAATGAGGATCATCTATTGACAATACACTAAAATGTCTAATTGTTTATAGCATTTGAAAATTCAATAATTTTTTTACTACCTACCTTATCTCTATAGTTTAAATTATGAGTTTAATTTTAATTTTTAAAATCAAAATAATTTAATAATTTAAGAAATCTTACAATTATATTTTATAAATTTAACAAAAAATAAACTACAATTTTATAGTAAAAAACTAGTTTTGTTATACAATAAAAATAGTTATTTTTAATTTTTTAAAAATAAAAAAAATAAGTTATCATTATTTTCTACGTATTAATGAATTTAACTAAGTTTTATTATAAAGAAAGAAATAAGATAATTTATATATAAATTAATAAATTATTAAAGTGGATTCAAGTCTAATCTGATCTATAATTTTACTTTATAAATAAAATCATATGAATAATTAATTTATATAAAATTTGAATAAGTTTAAATAATCTCATCTCTTACGATTACTTAAAGAAATCAATTTTAGTCGAGAAAATATGAAAACTATTTCACCACAACTCAAAACTCAAAACTTATCAGCAATTAAGCATTTTAATAGTTAAGTTTATTATTTTAATTAATGTATTAATATTTTAAATATTTTATAATTTTAAAAGATTTTATTTAAATATCACAATTCAAATATTGATACTTTTTTTTATCTTTTTTTTAATAATAACTATTTTTTTTGTTCAATATATATTTTTAGCTCTTTTAAGGATTTTTATTATTTTCTTTTTGAAAATTAACTAGAATTAAAAAAAATTGTTGATTTTTAGGAATTTTTTTTTATATAGACATGATTCTTTCACTATTTATTTATACCTAATTAGGTTTTGATATTTTTCTTCTAGAAATTAGGTTTCTACACTTATTACTAAGAAATTAATGATATGATTTTTGATTTTTGTAAAAAGAAAAATTAATGATATGATTTTTGATTTTTGTAAAAAGAAAAATTAATGATTTGATTTTTGATTTTTGTAAAAAGAAAAATTAATGAGTAAAAATTACAATATTTATATGGTAAATTAATTTAACTCTTTTAGTTACTCATAAAAAATATTATAATCATAAGTTGCAATGTTATGATTTTTTAATATTTATTTATTTTTTAATTTTTTAAAAGTAAGAAGTTAATATTTTTTTATGTTTTTTTTAACTTCTAGTAGTAAGTGTAGAACCCAACGATTAGTAAAAAATATAAATTATTTTTTAAAATTTAATTATTCTCGAAAAAGAAAGGAAAAAAATTCATTAAATAACCAAAAAGGTATTTTGAACAAAAAAAATGCATTATTATTTCAAAACGATAGAAAAAATATCAATATTTAAATTAGTGTATTAAAATGAAATTTCTAAATAACATGAAACATAAAGAATATTAATACATTAATTAAAGTAATATGATGTTAGGTAACAGTGTCACTAAGTTGACACATATATTTACTAAATTAATCTTCAATCACATTGGAAATCAAATTATTTTTATTGGCTAGCAGTGACGTCTAAGCCCATAACAAGTATGAATCAGGTGTTGTCAATCTTTTTTAATGTTACAAATGTAGTTGACAAAACCCCTTGCACAAGAGGCCCAATTAGTCGTCTTCTTCTTCTTCTTCTGATTGCTTCTAAAATGAGCACAGTTTTATATAAGTTTGTTAGCCCACTTTTAAAACTTCCTATATTATAAAGTTAATATTTTAATATTACGAAAATGCCATGCTTGTCATCTTGTCAACATGGGCTATATTAGAGCCAAACTCTTTCAGGCTATTATTACTATTTGTCTTTTACAAAACCAAAATACAAAAGAAAATCTGAGAAGAATGAGTGCAAAATATCGACCGTCCAGTCTTTTTTTTTTTTTTTGGGAACAAAAATCTTAAACAGTATTTATACTTTTATTTAATAGGAATGGTGTTATTAAATACTTCTTAGCAAAACAAAACCTAAAAATAATAATATTAAAATACTTGTAAACACGTACATTAATGTTTCGGAATGTTAATTACAAAACTATAGTTTTTTCCACTCATATTATTACTTTGATATTTTTTTTATTATCTAAATTCTTTACTTGTAACTTAAAAATATCCATATTTTCAAAAAATACATTCATTTGTCCAAAAATAATTTTTTTTCACAAATATATTAAATAATATAATAATTTTAATTTTTAAAATTATCTTCTCTCATCTTCTTCTATTTTTCTATCTTTCTCTTCTGTTTTTTTTTCTTTTCTTTTTTTCCTTCTCTTTGCTATCTTTTTCACATCTTTATCTATTTGTATAAAATTCTTACATTTATTTTTCTATTAAACTCTAAATTCTAAATATTAAATATTAAATTCTAAATCTTAAATACTAAATTCAATAAGAGAGAGTAAGAAGGAAGAAAGAATAAAGAAAATATAAAAGGAAAAAAAAGAGTTATAATAATAATTATAATTTTAAAAGACTAAAATACCCTTCAATTCTTAGTGTATTTTTTTTATCTAATATGTACCTTTTGAATAATTTAGATATTTTTAAAATATCATTCAATAGTTTGGATAATAATAAATACTAAATATTAAAGAATGAATAAAAAAATTATTTTTTATTAATATTTTGAATAAAATGATATCATTTTTTTAATATTTTATTTTATTGGTAAATAATAAATAATAAAATAACTTTTTACTATTGTATCTTATCATAAAAACTATTAAATTATTAAATAAATTGTTATATTTTTATAAATGAATAATAAAATTAATATTTTTTTTTTATACTTTTTATAAAATATAAGATAACCTAATAAAAATTAAGCATTTACTACTAGTTTGCTTCCGGAAGTAGTGCACTACTGCACATCAAGGTAAGCTTCCCTTAATTAAGTATTCAATTTTGAAATAACTCGGGATTCTTACTCTTTCCAAGATTCATAATACAGCAATAAGAACATATAATTGTAGGAGAACAATAATATTTAATATAATTAAATATAGTTTTGTTTTTTGTAGCTACAATTTATATGTAATATAAACATGGTTGGTTGAAGTTCTTATCTGAAAGTGATTCGGATGACTTGTTTGAAAAACTAAAAATGGATATGTTCAATTTTATACAAATTGACATATACGTCATATATACGAAATCAAATTCTGCTGAATCTTTCATTTCATTTATAATAGATCATAATTGTCAACCTTTATAACCTATATACTTTACCTTGATTTTTTAGTGTCCTTACAAGCAACCGTTAAACCCAAACGTTACGTACTGTTTCAATGTCTTTGAATTTGTTTACTACTTTATCGACTTATTCAAAAAATTGAAACAATTTAAGAAATATATATATATATAAATTCAACAATCTCAAATAAGTTTTTAACTTGTATTTAATTTCTATAATCTTTTTGTTAAATATTTGACATGTCCATTTTATTTAATTTTTATAATCTAAAGATATAATTATTTTACAATTAATTATATAGAGATACTACTAAAATTTAAAAAATATAATAAGACAAAAGAAAGAGTAAATTATGTGTGTTGTATAGGAATGATCTTAGTCTTGGGTTAAAACGATCAGAATTAAACACATATTTAACTAAATATATAGTTATTTAACATATAATAATTTGATCACCGACATTAAACACATGTTTAACTAAATAGATAGTTATTTAAATTTTTCGCAAGAATCGAGTTGAACACATGTTCAATTAAAATTAACAGTTGTTTAACTAATTAAATTTTAATTACATAGATGATCATACTCATTGAAATCATGTTAAACACGTGACAAACTGTCTTAATTTTAATTGACATATAACCACAATCATCGGTTAAACAATTATGTAAAATTATTCTTAAAATAAGTTTCTTGATTTTTAGTTAGATATATATCCAACTTTATTACGTGTAATATTAAATTATATGTTTATTAAAAATATAATTAGTAATAAAATTATAAATTATGGACTTTAACTTAAAATAAAAAATAATAATAACGTCATATTAACCTGTTTTTCAAAATTAAATGTCAAATTACGTGTCTTGTTAGAAAAGATCAGTTAACCAAACAGCCAAATTCGTGCCTTCAAGTTGGAAACAAACTCATCCAACCCATGAAGATCATTTAATTTATTGAATCTGAACACATCATCGTTCTGACTTCAATATTTATTCTTTCTTTGAAATTCATTTTTAACTGCTGAAATCATCTGTCAATTTTTATTTTTATATTAGTAAAATCTTAAATCATTATTATATACTTTTAACAGTGGTGTAAAAATAAACCGGTAAACTAGATTGAATTGGAAAATCAAAATCCCGGTCTAATTTGCTACTCATTTTGATTTTATTTAATTTGTAAAATCTATGCACCGTTAGACGAAAATAGTTTACAATGCTATATTTAAACTTACCATTTACAATTACATATCAACATAGAACGAGCGGTTATAATATATATATATATATATATATATATATATATTTTACTCAAAATATATTTTACTTATCAATAATATTAAAGATACCCTTTCATTTTAATAGATGTTAGTTATAACTGTTATTCGATGATATTTTTTTTAATTTCTTTCAAGTTGAAGAGTATCAAAGATAAAATTTTGATTTTTCTTATTTTTAACATTAAAAACTAATTATAATAAACTAATACAACAAAGATCAAAAAATTAAACTATATATATATATATATATTAGGAAAATATGATTGAAATACATACATTAAATGAATTGTTTTAATTATTTATTCCAAATGATCATATGAATTAAAGTTGTTAACTTTTAATTTTTGAGAAAACAATAAAAATAACACTCTATAAGATTTGTAAAAAAAATCACCTCTTATATATAATTTATATATTTTTATTATTAAAAAAATTCAGCAAATCATTTCGCATTAATAATTTCGCATTAAATACTATCTAATTAGACTTCGTTTAAATAATAATATGATCATTTAGATTAGTTTAATTAATAAAAAGGAAAGAAAGAAAAATTTTAAACCTAATAATATTAACTTAATAATATGATAATAATGCACGAACATTACTCATTGTAGTTATAAGTTCAAATGAGACTAAGTAATATTTACTTTAGACTAAAAAAAAGAAAAAAAATAGAGAGAGAGAGAGAGAGAGAGATATGAACGGCTCATAATGCGAGGGGCACTGCTACTGCTAGTCTGCTACCATGTCCTAGAAGTTTGTATCTTTTTATAGGGTGCAAAAATTTATATTGCTACGTAGATAGGTTGCTCTAGAATAAATAAAAAGCTGAAAAGGTATAATTTTCTTATTCCTTAAAATTTTGGAAATGAATATCTTAGTTATATATCATATTATCATACTCTCAAATTAAAGATTACATTATTTTTGCTCTCAAGTGTTATATTATAATAGGAAGTGGTGATACCAATATTATAGGAATTTGTATGACAGCATATTTAGGCCAGACAAAAGCATTAATGCACAAAAGAAATAACCCACTAGTCATACTCATAATATTAAACTAAAGTTATTTACTAGTGGTTCTATACTCATTGGCAGCCGACCTTTGAATTTAATTCAACCAAATTGCGCACCATGCAAGGCAGGGAACCAACAGTTTGGCGAAGTAGTAATAAAGGGTCCTTTTTTTATTTTTTTTTTAACTCACAATATAAATTTGAGTTTATAATGATATATTCAGATTCATGTCTTTTTAATATCTTATATATATATATTTAAAGAACACTGCATGTCTACTCTTACCTAGAATGTAGCAACTTGCTTTGTGTATCTAGTGGTGGAGATGCATGTTCTTTAAGTGGTGTTTTTTTGGGTTTATATATATATAAGCTAGTGGCGTTAATTGTTTTCTCATTAATTATGACTTTGCTTTGTTAATTATGTCTTCCACAGGATAATTAATTTCCTAATTTGTACTTTCAATAATAAGATCCATTATTATCGATTCAAATTAAAAGTAATAATGTAAACATAATAAATTTTATATAATTAAAATAATTATTTTAGATCAATTAATTGTATTTGTATTTAGTGTTCTTTGAATCTATAAACTATTATTAGGGTTTATATATATATATAATAAAACATGAGATTATTGATAAGGAATAAAATTTCATTTGATAGCATACATGAATTATTGAGTAGTTTTATTTGTACTTATTGAAACAACAACCTCATTAACTTTCAATTTTGTATTGATTAATTTAAGCGTGTGTTCTTGGGGATAATTTTTAGTGAATATATATATATATATATATATATATATAGTTTTCTAAGTGAAGGCAGTGCTTGGATTATTATTTATGCATATTATGATGCAACATGGATATAAAAATTCTTGGACATTTTTTTTTTCTTTTTTATCATCTTAATAATAAACTGTTTTTTTATATATATATTCTATTTAATTTATTTTCAAAATTGAACTATATAACTCGTATTCAATAGAGTAATGATACGAGATGTCAAAAAAAAAACAAAACAAAAAAAAATCCTTTCAAAGAGATCATAATTTTCCCTTAGCTAAATTCTTTATAGAATGTAGAAATTAATATTAGTTGCGCTCAATTTTAATAGAATTACACAGTTCTTAATTTCTTTAAAATATGGTGCGCACGTAGTGTGTATGAAATGCTACACTGCTTGCTAGTCCAGTAATAGATGTAATTATTATATTTAATGAAATTTGGTATCAAATCTGCAAATTGAGTATTACTATATATAATAATGAGTATTACTATCACATCACTTATAAATCACTAAAATTATGCAACTAATATATTTTATAACCTGTATATTAGTTTTATGCAACTAATATATTGTTTCTTAAAAACACTTTTAGAAAAATCAAATTCATTTTATTCTATATTTATACATGTATTGCACCTCAGTATTTTATATCTTGTAAATACAAAATAAATTCAATTTTGTATCAGACCAGAAAAGAAACAAAAAAAAAAATTTACCGGTTTCTAAATAGAAGCACCTGCAGCCGCTGCGGCGCCTAACGCCAGATTCTCACCGTTTAGCTCATGAATGCATGGTAGATCCGTTTTCCGCCTAAGGCCCAAATTGTGTTGTTAAAACCGGTATTATTCATCAGCGAATATTGCTCAACCTCAAGGTACAAGCGCTGCTTACTTCACACGTTGTCATATGACCAGACGTTAGCTTCACCACTCAGCCACGTTTCTAGCTCTCACATTAAATTGTGGACTTTCGTTAGCTACCATACCAGGCAGACTGCCTCAACCTCATAAGAAGGCCCAACTGAAACTGTGTGCTGAATCTACGACACAAATTTCACGCCTCAAGACTATCACCCATACGACAAGGCTCCTACGCTACTCCCTACGTGCTGTTTCAAATTTCCCAGATACTGACCGTTTCACCCCGCGCTTACATTTTCAGAGTTTTTTTTTCATTCTTAAACTACATTAGGCTGCACTCTTAATTGAAGCTTACAGCCTTCCAGCCATTCACCAACCCTAGCCCATCACTTCCTAGCCCATCTAATCCAAGCCCATCAGCTCCTAACCCATCTGCTCCAAGCCCATCAGCACCAAACATTCTAACAGCCCATTTATCAGCCCAACCCTAGCACATCAGCTCTTAGCCCATCTAATCCAAGCCCATCAGCTCTTAGCCCATCTGCTCCAAGCCCATCAGCACCAAACATTCAAACATCCCATTTATCGGCCCAACCCGCAAAAAAAAAATATTCCGCTGCATAATATACTTGTTATTGTTATTTCAATGGAAGATTCCAGACAACATCAAGTTTCTAGAATTCATAAAGTTCCAAATTTTGAAGTTTTCGTTAAGAGTTCAGAAATTGGTTCTTTCGGGGGTACTAAACTTAATGGTACAAATTTTCGAACGTGGAAAAAAGTTATGTCTGCGTTTATCTTCGTGGAATGCATAAGACGGGGCATGTATCTGATCAATTAGTAGGCTCCTAGTCAAGATGATATGTATACTCATACTTGCAAGATGATGATGGCTTTGTCAGGTCGGGCCCTATTTAGAGCAATCACCGATGATATATTACAAATGGTGGAGGAATGTGAAACCGAGGGTATATGGAATACCTTAAGCGATCTTTTATACAAATGAGTTCGACTTTATTCAAGTTCACGAACTCATGTGTGCAGGCCGCCGGCAAATGAAAATGGGCAACCAAGATTTCTTTTTTTACCAAGTCGAAAAATGTAATGAAATTGACCAGAACGCCCATGCAAAATTAAAAATCCAGACGATCTTCCGTGGTACTGTATGAGTATGAGCTTCGAACGAGTGCATGCTTTCTTAAGAGGCCTTGATATAAAACATAATAGTGCGACCGTTTCGAATGTCGATCCTCCGAGTTGACTACCGCCTTTACATACATCCGTAAAGACGAATCTCAAGAAGAGAGTCTTCATCGACACACGTCAAGTATCAAGCCTAACCATTCAAGCTAAATCAAAGGCACCTTTCCTCCAACAAACAAACTCAATTTCATCTCATCACAGTGGCCCTTCACCAAAGCTTTCCCAATCGCCCTCGTTCTCTTTGCTCTTATTGCAACGAATAGTGGCATCTCCGTGAAACGTGTTGGAAACTATATCCACACTTGAAACCAAAACGACAACACGTGCCTCGTTCTAAAGCAAAAGCAGTCAGCAAGTGCAAATTGTCCAAGAACCAGACTACTACGACGTAATCATCCTTTGAATGTGGAGGTATCCCTACGCCTTCAATAGTCGTGGTAAGATTGGTACGACCTTAAATGTTTCTCACTGTCATTGGGTCTAATACTTGGATTATTGATTCCGTGCATCCGATCACATGACTTATGATAAATCTTTTTTAATAATAAGTTATCTCCCCCACCGTTGTCTTATGTTACAAATGCTAATGGCGAGGCCTTTCCTGCCTTAGACAGGGTCACCATATCACTCCATCTTTATAGCTCACAATGTTTTATATGCATTACCGACTTATCTCATCACTTAATATCTCATTCCACGCTGAATATTGAGTCTAAATGCTTTGTAACCTTTTATCCCTATGTATGTGATTTTTCAATCTTCTTACCAGGGAAATAATTGGTCGGGGGTATCCGAGGGCAGATTGTTCCGCTTGGATCGAACTACGGAGGGAGAAACCAGAGCACGGGAAAGCACCGCATTGATTTCTAGTTCTCGATAAGCAAGTGAAATTTGGTCGTGGCATCGCCGCTAGGCATCCGTCTTTTAGTCTTATGAAAAAACCATGCCTACTTTATTTATTGGTGTTAGTGAGACCGTGTTGTATTGCGAGACTCAGTGTTTTGCCCAAGAGCCATCGTGTTACTTATTATCCTAGTATTTCTAATAAAAGTACTATTCCTTTTGAATTAATTCATTCTCGATAAGCCTGGGGACCATCTAAAGAACCCACTATATCGGGTATGAGATATTTTGTTTCATTTATCGATGACCGTACAAGGTTATCGTGGATTTCTCTTCTTAGAACAAAAGATGAAGTTTTTTCCGTTTTTCAAAATTTTCATACCTTTGTTCGTAGACAATATAATGGCATCATTCGGATCCTCCGTCTCGACAACGTGGGGAATATGTTAATCATGTTTTTCAACAATTTTTCAAAACAAATGGGATTATTCACCAAACTACTTGTCCACAAACACCGAACAAAATGTAGTGTCCGAAAGAAAAATCGGCATTTACTTGATATGGCTCGTGCACTCTTATTTAGTGCTTATATGCCAAAATATCTTCGGGTGATGTCAGACAGCTTCTCAGCCCATCTCATCAATCGCCTCCCGTCTAGTGTCCTCAAAGGAAAAATCCCATTTCAGATTCTTGCATCTTACGTATCCTTATCATCCTTTCATAATCTTCCCACTCGAAGCTTTTGGTTGTGTGGTTTTTGTGCATGTTCCTAAAAATCAACGTTCTAAATTAGATACTGGCAATTAAACGTGCGTTTGTTGCTACGGAAGTTATCAAAAAGGGTACAAGTGCTTTCATCCACCAACCAGAAAGTATTATGTTACTACGGATGTTACCTTCTTTGAGGACATGAGTTATTTTTCCTCATTACATCGCTTCCTCGGGGAGAATACATATTTCAAGAATCAGATCACGGTGAAGCGGAGGCATTATGGTAGTCACCAACCGATATTTCAACGAGACCTATGAGACTTCTATTTCATTGAATCCACTCATTGCGTAAAACAGATGCTTCAAGTATTCAAGCACCAAACTCACTTACGCCTAATGACATTGAAGACATAATTGTACCTCAGCATTACTCCTACCCTTGATCAACAACTCCTCGGTAATCGAAGGTCACTCATTCGAGGTATGTACACCTACCGATACTAATAACATCAGTCTAATGTTGGACAAGATGTGTTACCAACATAGGTCTACTCGAGGTCAACCAACCAAAAGGTATGAACCAAATATTCATGCAAAATCAAAATACCCAAGAGCCAATTTCATGTCCACTAAAAGATTATCTAAGTCATACAAATCATTTCAGAATCAAATATCTCGGTGTATCGCATCTAACAAAGCAAGTGGACGCTATTGGGAGATCCAATATGGAGGAAGGCAATGGATGAAGAGATGGATGCATTAAAGAAGAACGATACTTAGAAACTTGTGTCACCACCACAAGGAAAAAAGGCAGCTTGGTTTGTCGATGGTGTTTACTATAAAACATAATGGTGATGGATCCGTAAATCGGTATAAAGTCTCGCCTTTTGTAGAAAAGGGTTTACTCAAACGTATGGTGTAGATTACGATGAGACTTTTGCTCCCGTTGCCAAAATGAACACGATTCGGATTCTCGCTTCTCACTTGTTGTTAACCTAAACCGCCACTTCGGCGCTTGATGTCAAGAATGCGTTTCTTCACGAGACCAGCCGAGAGTGCGCATACGAAGTCTTCCACCCGGTATGTAGTTGATTCACCCTGGTAATTTTGTATGCAAATTGAGAAGTCTTTTCAGGTATGGCCTTAAGCAATCCCCTCGAGCCTCGGTTTGGAAGGTTTTCACAATTCATGCAAAAGGTGCCTGGTCGTTGCAGAGTAATTTAGACCACACTGCTTGTCAAACATCAACGAGGTACAATGTCCTAATCATTTATGTTGATGATATGGTAATCACCGTGATGACACTATCGAGATGGATAAATTACAAATGACTAGCCTGATTCGAAATGAAGGACTTAGGTGAACTAAAGTACTTCTTAGGAATCGAGGTAGCCTGGGAAAGAGAAGGATATATCTTTGTCAAAGGAAGTACATTATTGATTCCGCTAACGAGGCATGTACGTTGGATTGCAAACCTATTTGATACTCCTATTGAACAAAGCCATGGTTTAGCGAGATCCAGAGATCAAATACCAACCGATCGAGCCGCTATCGAGAGATTGGTTGACGCTTGATTTACTTAGCTCATACTAGACCGTGATGTTGCATATGCGCAAGAAGCGTGTAGTGAATGGGCTTTACGCACAATCCAAGTGAGAACCATATGAATGTTGTTTTGAGAATTTTAAGGTATTTGAAATCGGCTCCGGTGAAGGGAGTAATGTTCTCTAAACACAACAATCTCTTCAAGTCCGTGGATTCACGATGCAGACAAGGGTGAAGTATTACGTGATAGAAAGTCAACATCGGGTTATTTCACCTTTCAAGTGGGAGGAAATTTGGTTACATGGAAAAGTAAGAAGGTAAAGTGGTGGCACGATCTAAATACTGAGGCGAGTAATATGAGGTATGGCTGGGGTTTGTGAATTGTCAGGATAAGAACTTTGTTATTAGATTCTGGGTTTCAACTCAAAAATACTATGCAGATGTATTGTGACAATCCAAGTACCATTGATATATCACAAAATCCAAGACATAACATGATCGCACTAAGATGTAGAGGTTTCGATCACTTTATAAAAGAGAAGTTAGATGCCAAACTTATTAGTTTTCCTTTGTTCTACTGTAAGAGCAACTGCAGATATACTTACCAAAGCGAGTCTCCAAGAAGTCATTATATGGTTACTACAAGTTGTGCATGATTGATATCTACGCCTAACTCGAGAGTAGTGTTAATAAATCACTAAAAGGTATATTAGTTGTATGCAACTAATATACTTTATAAGCTGTATATTAGTTGTATGCAACTAATATATTGTTTCTTAAAAACACTTTTAGAAAAAACAGATTTCTTTTCTTCTATATTTATACATGTATTGTACCTCAGTATTTTATATCTTGTAAATACAAAGTAAATTCAATTACTTGATTTAATTATCACATATTAGGCATAAACTAAATTAAAGATCATTTTTGTGACTTGGAAAAAGGATGTTAAAATCATGTCAGGCAATTAATCTTAATCATCATGTACATTAGCATCGCACAAACTGATCTTAAGTTGCATAAAAGCTTAAGTTTAATTTTAGATCCTTGAATATTATTAAACATATTTTAAAATTTGAGCGTTTCTCAACTAAACAATTACATGGTTGGAATAAAAAACTTAGTCATAAATAAAAAAATAATTGTTTTAGGTACGTTTTAAAATAGTAATATTTTTATCTTTATAAATAGGCAATATAAAAAAAAATTAGATACTTTTTTTTCTTTCACATATCAAGTAATACATAAATACCATATCATTAATATTTCAAATTATAAATTTAAATTATATTAATTATTATTTTATTAAAAAAAAATGTTGCAAGATGATATGTGACCCTAATTTAAGTTATTTTAAAAGATATAATAAATAGTGAATGAACTCATCATCGCAAAACTTTATATAACAATTACTGTTTATCATATACGATGTTGAGACTTACATCAGGCCCAATTAAAATGTACTTACGTCATCATTGAAAGCAATAATTATTAATTGGTTAAGGCCAAAAAAAAAATAAAAAAATTTGGTTATATGAAGTTGAAATAGCTGAGAGAGAAAATTAATATTTATCAACTGACATTTATAAATTCATGAAAAATTAAAAAAATCACTCTAATGTCAGCAATGACAAATAAATGTGTTAATAAATAGATAAAAGTTAAAAAATAAGGACAAAATTATCCTATATGACTGTTGAACAATTCAGTTGATACAACTCCCACCAAGAGACGACTTCGTTATTACCATATATGTTATAAAAATAATAATTTTTCCATTTGATCTTAAAATGAATTTAAAAATTAATACGTTTAATTACGTAACATAACTTTTTTTAAATATATCGTATTAAATATTTATTATTTAAATTAAAAAAATTATAAACAATTAACTCGAGCAAATTCCAATATTTTTTTGTCCGAAGGAAACCAAATATTCAAAACTTAAAGTTGCAGAAGCTCTCTCATTTCGAGCTTAAGATAACAAACACCATCTTACATGTTTTTTAAAATTAGATTTCTTTATAAAATAGGAGGATATATTAAATTAAAAATTTGATAGACTTTTAAAGAGTTAATTTTTTTTAAAGATTTTATGAAATTTGAAGGACTTTGGTAGATTTTATTATAGACTTACGAGTGTAATGAATTTTATTTAATAAACTTCTATTTATTTTATTTATATTGATAACAATTAAATCAATAATTAAAAAAAAAATAGAGAGAATGTTAAGATGAAATGATAAAAATAAAAATCCTTAAATCCATCAAAATACATAAAAATGGATAAGTTTTTCAAATATCTAAAAATCAATGATAGTAGTTTAAATGCATATAGATTTTAAATTTTTTTTTATATAATTTTAATTGAATATATCTAAATTTTTATAGTATTCAAAATCCTAATCGAATACTTAAATGAATTTTAAAACTTGATGAAAATCATTACAATTGAATTCACCGTGTAAATGATGTGTAAATACAGAAAAAAAAAGTTATATTAATTATTTAATTGAATATAATAATAATAAAAAAAGGATAAAATATCTTATTTTATATTAAAAAAAGGTTAAAAATTATACAGTAAAAATAATTATTTTAATCAAAATTAAGAAGTCGTACACCCACCCAATCCCCATCTCCATCTCCATCTCCATCTCCATCTCCATCTCCATCTCCATCTCCATCCATGGGGTCAAATGAAAATACCCAAGTGATTTTAGTTTGCAATTTTTTCATGATGATGGAGGAGGGAAACGAGGCAAATAAGTGAGAGCCTGAAAGGAACAAAAAAGAGAAAGCCTTTTTGCACGTTTTTTTTTTTTTTTTTACACTTTAGAACAAGACGAGGTTTTTTTAAAGTGAAAAATATTTTATTAATATTCAAATCTAAAAGACAAAAATATCATATTAATCTCAATAATACATATTTAAATAATAGAAAATAACATAAATATATATAATAATAAAAATATCAAAATATATAGACATCGATAAAAGTACGTGGCGCAGAGGTCTCGCTCGCATGTTGAAGCACTCAGATATATAAAGAACACTTTCACATTCTACTCTTTGGCATATTCCACAGAATGTACTATGTCTCCTTCGTATTATGTTTTAACTATTTATTTATTATTATTACCCCTCCCCCACTAACAATAATAATATTCCATTATTTCATTATTTCATTATTCTAATTTTTTTTTTATTATATATGCATTAATTTGGCTTGAATAATTTTCTGCTACGTACGGATCCATTGCTGTAACTGTGGTCTCCATTATTTTGATTCACACCATGATATATATATACTACAGTAACACTTTCATGTACACTCCCTTATACAATTCATTATTTTATAGACTAACATGTGTTATGATTCATCCCCTTATTTCCTTCATTAATTGACTCAAGTTATTTTTTTTTTTAAAAGAAAAAAAAATTAACTTCTTTATTTTAAATGAACACTAGCTAGCTAATACATGTCAAATACAAAAAGAGAGCTAGTGTACTTAAAATTCCTCAAAAAATAATTACTAAATTTTAAGATAAACCACTGGGAGCTCAGCTCCAAATAGAATAAGGCTATGTTCATACTTAGTAGTCACCCTCACTCTCACTCTCACCCTCACTCTCACACATTTTTTGTTTATTGAACAATTACGGAAAGAAAGGGGGAAAAAAATAAAAAAAAATAAACTAGTACTATAATTTCAATAATAATAATAAAAGCAATGTGTTGATCAATATGGCGATACTCTTAACACATAGGAACACATATATATTGAACTAAGAATAAGGATATGTTGATCTCAATATTGATATTAAGTTTATAAAATGAGATATTTCATAATGTAATTTTAATATGATATCGGAGATATGAGTCCAAACACAGTACTCATAATTATTGAACTACAAATAGGATAAAATTTTCTATTTATAAATAAATTAACCCTTTAAAGATTTGATAACTAAATAACTTTTAACAGGGTGTACTTTAACCATTATTTCTTAGAAAAATATTTTATATCTTAAATTTGTGATTATATATAAAAAAATGTTGATTTATGATTGGCTTTTAATTATTTAATATCAATAAATGAAAATATTGTTGGGCACAGCGGGTAAAGATAAAATGAATTCAACAGAGTAGAATAATGACACCGAAAATTTAACGTGGTTCACCCTTTAATTTTGGCTAAGTCCACGGGACAAACTCCGAAAATATTTCTTCCACTAATAAGATTAATGGGTACAAAGTGAGAGGCAATACAACAAATTGAGATAAAACCCAATAAGTCACACAAGTGTTTCCCAAACTCACTATTTTGTCACTCCCCTTTTAGAAAAATATCCCAATATTTTTCTAAGATATTCTCTCCCACTTTCTTACACACAACACTATTTTTCTTCAAAGGAAATTGTTCCTTTGGCTTTGCTTTCTTCACTTCTTGTTTGGTGTGTTGATGTTTCTTAAGTAAAGACATTTGCCTATTTATAGGCAAATTGCATATCAATGTTAGATGCACCTACTATCAGAGCCAGACCTACTATCGCTGGTGGTTACCATTGGTAGTTGCTACCATTGGTGGTCAGACCTACCACTTGTGTTTTCTTCCTCTTAAATGTAGGAGGGACTCACAAATCTCCCCTCCGACTAAGCAGGGCTCCACCAATCCAAATAGCCTAAACGGTATTCAAAATTTTGTCTCGGAGAATTTTTGTTAACATATGCGATCTATTTTCTTCCTGTATGGATCTTACTCAAGTTGTAATAACCTTCTCCATTACATCCACTAATCCAGGTGATATCTCACATCAATATGTTTTGATCTCGAATGAAAGCGAGGCATTCTTTTTCCAAGATGGATAAGACTACGACTATCACAAAATAACCGATAACCTGCCTTGTTGTAACTCAAGCTCTTTCAAGAACTTTTTCATCCATAACAACTTCTTTCATGCTTAGTTCTTGCTATGAATTATTCGGCCCCGGTAGTGGACAATGCAACACATTTTTGTAACTTTGATTGCCGCATGACACATTTCCCCCGCAAATGTAATCAAGTAACCTGAAGTTGGATTTTCTGAATCCACATCAAGCAATATCTGCGTCGTGTATCCAACTAACACAGGTTTATCATTTCCAAAACATAGACATATTTTGGAAGAATCCCTCGAAGATACCTCGAAAATCCATTTCATCAGCAGCCCAATGTTCCTTTCCAGGATTTGAAAGGAATCTACTCACAATTCAACCGCATGAGTGATATCTCGGCCGTGTACAAACCATGGCGTCGTTAGACTTCCGGCTGCCAAGCATATGGAACCTCTTCCATCTCTTCCTTCTCTTTGTCCGTAGAAGGCGGCTCGCTTTAGAACTTAGCTTAAAGTGATTAGCAAGAGGACAACTAATCGCTTTAGCCTTATTCATATGAAATCTCTGAAAGTACTTTCTCAATGTACTTCTCCCGTGACAAACCATAATTTCTTGGCGCCCGTCTCTAATAATACTCGTACCCAAGAATCTGTTTCTTACTGTCCTAAGTCTTTCATGGAAAAAGGCTTACTCAACTGCGTTTTCAAGTTGTTGATTCTGGAAATATTTCGGCCAACAATCAACATATCATCCACATAGAGCAGAAGAATAATGAAACCATCATTAGAGAATTTTTGCACAAAAATACAACGGTCTGAAGTAGTATTTTTGTAGTCTTGCTCCCCCATAACAAACTCAAACTTTTTGTACCATTGTCTTCGTGCCCTGTTTTAAGCCAAGAGACTTTTTCTTCAATTTGCGTACATAATCTTCTTTTCCGCCTTGATGAAAACCCTCGTCGCCTCCACGTATATCTCTTCTTCCAAGTCACCATGCGGAAGGCGGTTTGACATCCATTTGCTCAACCTCTAAGTTAAGACATGATGCTAACCTAGTACGGTACATTTAATGGATGTCATTTTTCACAATCGAGAGAAAATCTCATCAAAGTCAACACCTTTTCTTTGGTGAATCCTTTGACAACCAATCGGCTTTGTATCGTGTTGGAACTATGTCCTTCATGCTTCACCCGAACACCCATTTATTTTTTCAAGGCCTTCCTCCCTTTCGGCAGCTTTCATCATTTCCAAAGGTTTTGTTCTTCTCGCAAGGACTTCATCTCATCTTCGTAAACGGCTTCAATCCATTTTTTGCTTTGGATTTGCCATCCATGCCTCTTCATAATTCTCGGGTTCTCCCCCATCGCTGAAAGTTACATACTCATCCTGGGAGGATATGAGATAGAGGTCGTCTCACTCTATCACTTCTTTACCGGTGGAGCAGGAGAAGCGCAGGTGTTGGTACCGGATAATGAACATCATTATTTCCCTCATCTTCGTAACCAACTTCTACGTGGCGTCATCTTCATCGTGGATAAAACCGGTCTTCATCTCTAACTTGTCTTGGCACGATGTTGGAGGAATTAATTCCAAATCGATGAGTCACCATTGGAATTAGGAACATCTTTCTTCATTTTGATAATATCTTCAATGGTCTCATCTTGGTCAACAAATATAGCATCACGGCTCGACAAGTCTCTTTCAGAATCGGATCGTAAAATCTATAGCCAAATTGATCTTGACCATAGCCAATAAAAATACACCTGTCTTGTTTTGGCATCAAGTTTGGATCTCTCATCCTCGGGGATATGAACAAATGCTGACGCCCAAACACTCAAGGATGATCATAGGAAACATCCTTTCTTGACCACACTTTATTTGGAACATCCATCTTGAGAGGAGTACAAGGTGAAAGATTCAACACACGTGCAATCGTGAGTATGGTTTCACCCCCAAAGTTTTAGGCAACTTTGCATGTGAGAGTAGACATCTAACTCTCTCCGTCAAAGTTCTATTCATCCTCTCGCCTAAGCCATTCAATCATGCGGTGTCTTTGGAGGTGTCATCGATGCCGAATACCATGCTTTTTGCAATAAAGCATGGAAAGGTCCAAGGTATTCTCCACCATTGTCTAAATCCGGATGCACTTTAGCTTCCTTCCAGTCTGTCTCTCAACCGAGGCATGAAATTCTTTGAAGACATCTAGCACCTGATCCTTTGTCTTTAGAAGATATACCCACGTCTTCCTTGAATGATCATCAATGAAAGTCACAAAGTATTGAGCACCACCAAGTGACTTTGGCATTGGTCCACATAAATTTGAATGAATCAGATCTAAACTATTATTCGTGCGGAATGAGGAAAGCTCTTGAAAGCAACCCTATTTTGCTTTCCCCCGCTGGCAATGAACACATTTCTCCAAATGTACTTCATCCATTCCGTGCAATATCTTCTTTTTGGCTAGACTTGTCAAACCTTTTTCACCCACGTGATCGAGTCTCTTATGCCATAGCTCACCGCACTATCTTTCTACAATGGCATTTACCGTTTCCAGGTAGAGAGTTTCGCTTTTGCATTATATACAAAGTTGTATGCTTCTCTCACCGGCCACTACTAAGGAGCCTTTTGTAAGTTTCCATTTGTCATAAATGAAGAGCTACAATATCCTTCATTTTGCAAGTCGACGCCACAGAGATCAAATTCATGCATATCCTGGAATATGCGACATCCTTCAAATAGTCCTGGTTCCGTCTCGTTTCCAAGCAAACGTCTCTCCGCCTACTACCTTTGTGACAGACCTTCATTTCCCATTCTAACAACACCAAAACTTCCAGGTGTGTATGATGAGAAAAAATTCTCTACGCGATGTAGCATGAGCCTTAACACCACTATCAATCACCCAACTGGGTCGTGTGATGCAAGATTGACAAAATCTTCATCATAAACGATATTGAACTCGTCTATGGTATTTGTTTGCTCATCATCACCGCCGTCTCTTCGCTACTTTGCCTTTGTTCGTTTCTTGTTCCTTTTTGAACACGACAAAATTTCTTAATGTGGCCCTCTTCCTCTTACAAAGTGATGGCATTCAACATTGGCAAATTTGTTTGATTTGCCTCTGCTCTTACGGGTTTTTGTTCTTTACGCTCCTTCCTGCATCGTGATAAGGGCTTGTCTTCGAATCTCTTTCCTTGTTTTGTTTCTCATATGAGAACAAGGCTTCTACAACAACTTCAAACTCCATCTTGTCTTTTGCATAAGTCGAGTTGTTGTGATATGATTATATGATGAGGTAGTGATGCCAATAACATCACTGACTTTCTCTTCATCGCCAAAACTCACATTAAATCTTGCTAAGTGAGAAAGCTTGCCTTGTTGAAATTGCTAACATGTCTTTATCATGCTCACATTATCTTCCTTCCTCATCTCGATATAGCTCCCTCCACAAATAAAATTTATTGGCAAGGTTCTTTGACATGTACACGTTTTCTAGAGTCTTCAATGTTTCTTTAGCGATCTTGCAATTTTTTGATTCAATGTTTTGCAAGACATCGCCTGAAAGATTTAGACGAATTTAAGCTAATCTCATCTATTTCCTCCCATTGTTCCTCTACGATTGCTACCTTCTTTTCTTTTCCCCAAAGAACGCCATGGACCTTCTGTTGAATAAGAATATCTTTCATCTCTAAACTGCCATAAAGAGAAATTATTATTGCCATTAAATTTCTCAATATCTACCTTTGGCTTGACATTTTTTTTCGCCGTATTTCTTTTTCTTTTTTTTATAAATCAATACACCTGACCTAATAAAATCTTTCTCATGTGGAAGATCGTCATCTACTGTGCAACCACGAGCATATTAAGAATTTTACTAGACCATTTCTCCATATCTACTTGTTGGTCAATGGTAAAGATAAAATGAATTCAACAGTAGAATAATGACAGGAAATTTAACGTGGTTCACCCTTTAATTTGGGCTAAGTCCACGGACAAACTCCGAAAATATTTCTTCCACTAATAAGATTAATGGAGTGCACAAAGTGAAGCCGGTAATCTGACAAATTGAGATAAACCCAAAAATAGTGTCACCGCAGTGTTTCAAACTCACTATTTTGTCATCACTTTTAGAAAAATATCCCAATATTTTTCTAAGATATCTCTTCCCACTTTCTTACACACAACACTATTTTTCTTCAAAATAAATTGTTCTTGGCTTTGCTTTCTTGCTTCTTGTTTGGTGTATTGATGTTTCTCTAAGCAAAGACATTGCCTATTTTATGAACAAATTGCATATCAACGTTAGATGCACCTACCATCGTAGCTTGCACCTACCATTGGTAGTTACTAACGTTGGTGGTTCTTGTATTTACCACGTGTTTCTTATCTTAAATGTAGGAGGGACTCACAAATATTACGTGAGTTATAAATTTATTAAATATACTAGTTTCTTAGGTAAGTGTTCAATAAGTTGTTTAATCCAACTTAATTCGTTTAATGTTGTTTCGTTAAAATCATGAGTTAAAAAAGTACACTTTATTTAACTTATAAATTTAAATAAATAGTTCACTTAAACTAATGAATAACTTACCGATTCGTTTAATAATTTTTTTGGATTAACATAATTTTTGAACTAAATGTTTTTTTTTATCAAGAGTTTGAACATTTTTTAACACTTTTTTGATTGATTTTTTTGAACATTTTTTTTACCCAAACAACAAATTTTTTTTCTAATCAAACAAATTTTTTCACTGAACAATAAAATTGAATTACTAATTTCTTTATTTAATTAATTACAATATAACTATTATATTATTATTTAACATTTAAAAATTCAATATCATAAATCTTTCGAAACAAGTTAAACAAAAATAATAAGCCAACTTGTAACCGAGCTCATCTAACTTATATAAAAATTAGGCAAATTGGATTCAAACAACCTAATTCAACACAATTCGTTTGAAAATTCTAATTTTATATTTTTTTAATAGTATAGAAAAAAGACATTAGAATGTGTCTAATAATGAAGTTTGTTTTAAGCCTTAGACATTCTATCGTTCGGAATTATTAAAAATTATTTTTTAAAAAATAAATAAAATTATTATACTATCATATTAGATTATTTGTGTCATTTAGTTATTAAATTATAAATATTTGGTTTAGTTTTAGAAAAATAGTTAATTAAGAATAAATTATATTATTTTAATGTTTAATATTAAAATATTATTATAAAAATATTTTAATTAAAAATTATTATAATAATAAATTTTTCTTAATTGATTATTTTTGTAAAATTAAAAAATTAAATAAAAAAATTTGCAATCTATATATATTACCTAATCTAATTACTCACGACCATGCTTCCAGAAAAATAATAATGCAGGTTTTGCTTTAGCACTCAGTTTCGACGATGCGTCCTACGAAAATCGTGAGAACCGCCAGTAAATAGTAATTTGCCCGCTATCGTCCTATCCACCTCAATGGACTGATTTCTCAATTCTCACTTATTTTTCTTTTTATTACCGTTTTTAGTATAATAAGAAAATATTTTATTAATAAGATGAAGGTCGAATTAATTTAGATAATTGATATTATTTAATATTTTTATTTATAAAAATAATTTTTTATGTCCGTTTATTTATAAAGAAAAAGATATTGAAGGATAATTTTAATTTATGATATACAATATTAAATGTAAAAATATTTTAAATGTATATAGGGCATGTAAAGAAATTTTTTCCGTCTCTTACCAATTTCTTTTATTCTTTCAAATTATTTGGTTATGCTTAACTCTTTTATATGGGATAAATTATTAATAAAAAAATTTAAATTAATTATATTATTTGATCGCATTCAATGTTAATAATAATATTTATTATTAAAATATTTGAACCTTATATTCCATTTTAATTCAACAAGTATTTATAAAACTATTGATTCAAAAAAATTACAAAATATTTTGTATAATTAAAATTCAAAAATAACTAATTTAAGATAAATAATATTCATAAATATATTTGACCCATTAATGCTAGCTATGCCCATAATAAATTAGTTAATAAAAAATTCATTTACATAATAGATAATATAAAATAAACAATTAGTAACAAGATAACTAAATTACTTAATATTCATGAGTAATATTTTTGTAAATGGGATCAAGAAGATCTAAGGATAGATTTTTAGTTTTAGATTTTCTATTCATTATGAAGTAGGAGATAAGAAATATAAAACACCAAAAAATTCATTACAAATATTAAAAATGTTTAAAAGTAATTTTAAACAATGTTAGGGATGTTTTGGAAATTTTTTAAATGAAAAATCGGATTAAATTAAAAAAATTAAAAAATTTCTATGTGCCTCGTCGAACCCTTTGCCAAATCCCTTGCCAGACCCTCAACAAACCCTAGGTCGTACCTTCGCAAGGGTGGTTGACGAGTAATAGTTTTTGATCTATAAATGGTAGAATTCACTCTCATTTTCACACATTATTTTCCTTTCTTCTCTCTTTAAAAATTTTCTCTCTCTAAAATTGTTTGGATTTTTTGGTACATTTTGGAGCGTATTTCAAAGATAAATATCCAAAATTTGAGGTAGAGATTTATGCTCTAAATTTTTAACTGATGTATTATTTTTAATAAAATTATCATGCATATGTTATGAATAAAAAGAAAAATCAAACATTGTGATTTTTATAAATAATATTATAAATGTTATTAAAATGAAATATTCGTTGTAAATCTTTTATGCATACATTGAAAAAAATTGTTAAAAAAAAAGGGTATTAAATTTTGATATAAAATGATTATTGAGAATATTGCATGACATTTGATACTTTTATACATGCATTATGAAAATATTTTTAGTCTTGAAGAGTATGCCTTTATGTTATCTCGTTAAGTATGATACTTATGGGTTATTGATTGCATAGGATTTTTTCTATAGATTACAAATACAAATCGCATACATATTTATTATGAGATTTTTACTGTCTATTAGGACTTGGAGTTTGACCTCATATGAGCCTCGGTGTTGAACTCCGATTGTGTTACAAAGCCTACAAACGAACCCATATTACATTGATGTGATTAATATATGTGTCATATATATTATGATTGTACATAAGGTCAAAGCTGATCACACATGTATCTCAAAGTTTGATCGCATATGTGTCAATGCATTTTAATGACTAATACATATAGGGTTACATATCATGTATTGAATTTATATTACATAGCAAAAAAATAAATATATACTCGAATTTTATGATTGAAATTTCTCTATATTGTATACTCATGATGATTACTTCCGTTTATAAAATTTATTAATAAATAGCATATATCATGAATATTTATTTATTATAATAATACATTAGAATAGACTTATATTGAGATGTATACTCACCCAAATTTTTCATTACTTTTCAAATGAGATGCGATAATCAAGATAATTACGAAAAAAACATGAAGTGACTTATTAGAAAATTCAACGGTTATAAGATTTAATAAAAAATCTTATTTAACTTATTAATTATTATAATTTATGTTTAAACAAGGTTAAAATCATTCTCATGGCTTTAAAAAAAAGTTTGGATTTAAATTTATGAAATTATATCAATTTTTTTTGTCTTTTGTATATAAAACTTGTATTTTAGTGGTTATTTTACTCTTAATTAATCTTTTAAATTTACTAGATAATATGTTTTTTATAATTTTAATAATAAAATATTCATAAAAAAAATAAAATTACCTTTTAACGCCTTTTTTTTCATATATAAACAGCCTGAAAATACATTTTATAGATAAGTATCCTAAATAATACCAATAAATCAAACCAGAGGTGATATCTTAACACTAATACTTTTAGGGATACCAATTGTAGTGATATGGATTTAAATACATAAATTTATGCTATAATAACATGTTAAAGTATATCTGGGTGGAGAAAATTTGAAATTTTTTCCAATAGAATAATTTGAGAAGAAAATATTTATTAAAAATCGGTTAGAAGATTACAATATTCGCTCTATTAAATTTTTAACGCAAATTTTTTATATTTATTTATAAAAATATAATATTATAATTAAAAAAACACATCTATCTTTATTATATAATAATTATCAAAACTAAAAATCTAATTATATCTATATTATAGTTAATATCTATTGAAAAATTTAAAATTATTTTATTTTTCAACATAAATTATATTAATTTAAAATATAAAATATATTATTAATTAATAAAAATATCTCATGTTAATAAATTTTTTGAAACCCCATAGTAAAATATCAATATTTACCGATGGATGGGATGCGAAACTCTCCTTCTATTAAAACACTATTTGACAATTATTTTGTAAATTTGTTATATAAAATTTATTTTTATTTATCTATAATTAATTAATATTAATTGTGATAATATAATAATTTATAATAAATAAAAATTTTCGTACATCTTTTTTAAAAATATAAAAGAATAACTGTGAAATCGATCACAGTTAAAAAAGTACGTGTGCTACCTGGGTCAAATAATTTGTCTGACACGTCATATATATATATATATAAATAACAAAGCATTTTCTTTCACCCTACCTTAAGCTGATCTCTCTGTAAAAATAAAGTTGATTTACAAGACTTCCCTTATTCTCTTTCATACTGAATCTATAAATACACAATTGGATGGTGACTACTTCTTCACCAGTTACCCATAATTTCTCTTTAAAAACTTGCTTCTCAACTCTTTGTCATTCAATATCATCTTTTTAACTCAATTTTATTTTACTGAAAAGAAAATTTATAAAAGACAGAAAAAGGTTCAAAGCCAGATCCCAAAAAGAAGCTAAGAAGGAATATCCTTAGGGATCCCAAACTGTTCCCAATACCTCTTCTTCTTCTTCTTTTTTTTCTGTTCATAACTAGTTTAATTCCGAGCTTTGGTTCGTTTCCCACCTACTGAAATGAAATTCGAACAACTTAACAAAAACAGGTGTGTGACCACCAATGATTCTGCTGACCCCCTCCTATTGTCACCGATTGATTCTCCGATTATCTTCTCCGGCGAATTCAACCGAGATGATGAGGAGCTTTTTATTCCTCCTCTCAACTTCGCCATGGTGGATAATGGCATTTTCAGGTCCGGTTTTCCCGAGTCCGCAAACTTCTCTTTCCTTGAAACCCTAGGCCTTCGTTCTATCATGTAAGCTTTTCTTGCTTTATTATATCTCTGTCATTCGCCTTTACCTATGTATGTGCCTTTTTGTTATAGAAAAACAGCTTTTGCAAATATGAAAAATTCGTAGTCTGTTGGTTTCAAGAGCAAAATTTAGTGAAATTTAAGCTTACATGGTTTGAATTTGATTGATATATTCCTTTAATTTGATATGTAGTTATCTCTGTCCGGAGCCGTATTCTGAGACCAACATGGATTTTCTTAAATCAAATGGAATTCGGCTTTTTCAATTTGGGATTGAAGGTCACAAGGTAATAATAATATATATGTGCTTTGGTTAACTCTATAATATATATATATATATATATATATATATATAAAGTTACTATTACGATTTTCTCAACTCTTCTATTTTTTTTTTAAATATTTATAGTCTTAAAAATTGGTAATTTTGTTAGAGATATAAACTAATAACCACAAATCACCACTCACTTCTCACTATTATTAATTTTTTTATTATTATCTTTTTATTTTTCTTATACATAGTAAAAATAAAAAAATAAATAAAAAAATCTTCTCGGTTACATGCCACTAATATCTTTATCACTTTGCTGAATTAATTATTATTGGTTGGTTTTGTTATCCAGCACCCCTTTCCAATTTTAAGTCACTGTTTGAATACTCTTTCACTATTTCATCTAAATAAAGGACTGATTTGTTTATGATTTTTGTCCTTTTAGGAATAATTAATTGCATTTATTTCTTAAGGAAGTCATTTTTTTTACTGCTTTTCTTCCCTTTTGATGAAATCATAATGGTATCTGATCCAATTAGAACATTAACCTCATGCCAGTTAGTATTTGTTTACCGGTGAGTATTTGTCTTTTTTTTTTTACTGTGTTTAGTAATGTAATATAGTTTGAGTTACATACATATATTTATGTATGTAAATTGAAATGTGATATTTTATTAACCTATTGTATAAATTATTAATTTTAAAAAATTAATACATTTTGTTATAATTATTTTTGATGAGGTGGAATAGAATGTTAATAATATTATATTTGTCTCAAATTTATAAGAATGTGATAATTAAAAATATAAAAAAAATGAGAAATATTAAACATAAATATTTATAATATAAAATTTTAATAAAAAATGACAAAACATTATGTTTAAAATGACTGTAAATTAGTACTAAAATATAGACGAAATAAGATGTGATAATATTTAAAAGTAATTGAAAAAGTTTGAAGAATAAAATCATAAAGTTAACGGATGTGATTTGTATTATTATTAAAATCTAGACGTGATTAGATGATACATGATGGTATTTAAACGGGACACAACAAGTTTAAACCATAAATACTATAGTTAACGTAATATGAGATGGTATATCAAATTTTACATCTGTATGTGGATTACTTACGTAATGGATCGTATTGTGAGATAACACCGTGATAAAAAGATTACTTAAGTGTAGCTTGTTGTGTGTAATTGTTATCATAATTTCTTTTCAACCATATGAATGGTTGTTCTGGTACTTCTTCAACCGTCACTAAGGTACCTTGTTGGAAAGCTTCAGTTAAATCCTTCAAATCTATCATATATCATATAAGCTTTCGTTAATTCCAAATATATATAAATATTTTTATTAAATATCTCTACTGTTTAATTAATACAATTTAAGGGTAAATGTATTTGTAGTTAATAGTTGTAATTATATATTTATTGAGTTATACGTGATATTAAAATAATTTTATTCAAAAATAACTATGATTTTTTAATATTATTTATCTAAATTTAAATTTTAATATTTTAATAAATATCATTACTTTTGTATTTTTCATCCGAGTATTTCACAACGGTACAAGAAGTACTATTTGAATATATTTTGAAGTGGAATCCTGTCAGACATATGACATGTGAAATGTCACTACTTTTTGCTACAATTATCACATGTGTTGTTGTCTTGCTAGTTTTAATGACTAAATATCAATCAAGTGAATTGCTTAATTAACGTCCATGGGTATCTTATGGAAGTACCAAAATATTTTCAATCAAGGGAATGGTTCTATATTGTTATAGTCATTTTCATTGTTGTTGCAGTAGGAGTTTACACATTAGGGTCAAGGTAGTTTTTATTTACTCTAAGACGACGAAACTGTCTTGGAAAAGTGGTATTTATATATATATATATATATATGATATAATCTCAGAGAGCATTGTTCGATTTGAATTATCTGGCAGATTTGCTATAGTCTATGGCCTGAGTTGTTTAAAAGTCAATTATGTCCTCAGTAGGTATAACGAATTGATCAAGGTTGAGCAAGCATGTTGCAATTTTTGCATATAATTGAGTCAAGTCTCCTATTTTGTCATACGTGAGGATTATCGATCATGACAAACACTGTGACATCAGGCAAGTTGTATCAATGGTCTTTTGTTGCCATTTTTGTTTTTGCAATGCACCTTTTCAAAACCCGTTTGGTTGATCTGACAATGAATTCTTACTCCAGCAAAGTCTTTTACCAATTTAGAGCATATGAAATTCAAAAGTTATATACCCGGAATAGATCAATCTGGTTTCAATTCAATAACCAAGGAAGATCATAATTTTCTGTGGATCCGTAATTTTTCTTCTGCTATTCCCCATTGAATATATATCAATCTAATATAAGTGACAGGGGAGGCTCAAACTTGCATGAGTGTGTAAGTAGTAAAATCAAAACTGTACTCTACCCCTTTGAATAACGAACTACTAATATAAATACTTTCAATGACCTTTTTGGTTAAAAATACCATATAATATATTTACGTCACTACTCGGCATATTTTGGACATTGTTACACCTACCTAAATTGCCACTTTTAGATTTGTCTGCCTTTTTGCATTCAGGAGCCTTTTGTGAACATCCCGGAGGATACAATCCGCGAAGCACTCAAAGTTCTTCTTGGTAATTCAAGAACTTTAAATTTTCATCTTCACTTGCTAACTGCAAAACTGTTTGTTTATGGTTTATCCTCGTTTTTCCTGTCTGAATGCAGATGTAAGGAATCACCCAGTCTTGATTCATTGTAAACGGGGGAAGGTATTTGCAAAAATTGTTCCTCTCTCTCTCTCTCTCTCTCTCTCTCTCTCTTCTTTTTAACTTTATTAACCTGATGGTGATTCATATCCAGCACCGAACTGGCTGCCTAGTTGGCTGCTTGAGAAAATTGCAAAATTGGTGTCTCTCGTCTGTATTTGATGAGTACCAGCGGTTTGCAGCTGCAAAAGCCAGAGTTTCGGATCAGAGATTTATGGAAATGTTTGATGTTTCTAGCTTGAAGCATATCCCATTGACATTCTCATGTTCAAAGAGGTAAAGAAGCAACCAGTTTAAAGGCTAATTTGGTTATTTTCCTAGTTAAAGAGAGTTTAATTAGATCCTCGTTTAGAATATAAATAGGAAAGAGTGAGTTGCTGAAATTCATTTCAGCTGAAGAAGAATCATTCTTATATATAGAGAATAATAATAAAGCCAATTAATAATAATGTATTAGTAAATTGTGTCTTGACATTTGCAATCCCTTTGTTCTTACAGGAAGAAGCTCTCCATGCCCCTCATCTCTCTGATTTTGTTTCTAGTTCTATTTTGCTTTCGCTTTTGTTGCTAAAGCAATATCTCCATATGTTTGGTTCCATTCATGCAACAATTGAATTATGTTCAGAAAATTCTTTAGTTAGCTTGGTTTAAGTTTATTCTGAAACCAAATTCTGGACATGAAACAAGATTGCGGCTCTACTTCTCATAATTCCCAGCTGTGCATGCCAGTTATTACATGAAAGGCAACACAGCTAAAGAGGTCTTTTGTTTTCGGTGACTTTTGCTTGGGTAGTTTCATGGGGAGTTAGTATGTGGGATCTGTTTATGTAATTTGTAAAGTTAATATGAGATTTTCGGATTCATTCTCATGAATCCTATAGTCATGGTCGATGCTAAAATTTATAGTTCCTTCTCTGACTGCTTTTGATCTGGATGAATGAATAACTTTTCCATTAGATTTTTCTTTTGATAAAGTCGTTTTCTGTTGAACAGCAGTTTCAATGAAATAAAATAAAATATCCATTGTTACTGTAATTTTTAAACTTTTTCTATTCAAGCAAACTTCTCAAGGAACCAACTGGACGATGGTATTAAAATGTGCGTGTAATAATAATAAATAAATAAATAAAGCTTTCAGGGAGGTTTTGCTCTGCAAAGTAAATGTGAATAAAAGAACTTGTATTTACACTTATTAGGAAAAAATATATAATTTTAAATATATATATATATATATTAGAAAAACTAAAATAATTTTTGTTAGTAGAATCATAATTTCAATTCGAACTTAATGAAGCTCTAAATAACGGAATTAAACCTATTCTCTTTCTTTGTGTGAATCTTCTAGGAAACAAATAAATAGAGCTTAAAATGAAACATGCACAAAATCAAAACAAGCAATTTACGTGGAAAAACTTTTCCGGTGTAGGAAGGAAACAATTACGGCACTCCTCTCCAAAACTTCCACTATCAAGAAACAATTGTACAACAATTCTCTCTAGGTAAAACTAGAGACAAATAATCAACAACATCATCAAGAATACACTTCTTGAAAACTAACAATTATTTCAAGAAGAATAGAGAAATTTAACCCAATTCGTAGTCACTGTTCATTACTCAGAATTTCTCAAACCGGTGAGCCAAATCGAAATCACACCGCACAGATTAAAGAGTCTTGAGTCATGAATCTGTCAGCAAAATTTCAGCTTAATCGGACCACAAACGGCCTTCAATCGGAACACTTGATGAAGATTGGCTGGAGAGGGAAAAACTGCTCAGTTTTTCTGCTAGCTGTTGCCTGAAATTCTGCGTAATACTATCTCATCAAACCCTAAATGGGTTTATTAATGAAACAATGTAAAGACATAATTGCCCCTTTCTTACTACATGGGATTTTAAGCTACATGGGCTTCATTTGGGCTCCTCCAAACAAGAGGAAAACCCAACAAATCTCCCCCTTTTTCGATTAGATGGAGAGATCCGCCATCTCGGCAATTGAACAACAAACTTCAAGTTTTTCTCTTGACACTGCTTTTGTCAGCATGTCAGATCCATTATCATCAGTATGGATTTTCTCAAGTTCAAGCAACTTATTGTTAAGAGTATCCCTTATCCAATGATACCTCACATCAATATGTTTTGATCTTGAGTGAAATGTTGAGTTCTTCGCTAGGTGAATAGAACTCTGATTATCGCAGAATAGTACATATTTTTGCTGCTTGAAACCAAATTCTCTCAAGAACTGTTTCATCCACAATAACTCCTTACAAGCTTCTGTTGTTGCAATAAACTCCGCCTCTGTTGTAGAAAGTGCAATACACTTTTTCAATTTTGACTGCCAAGAAACTGCTCCACCAGAGAAAGTAATTAGATAACCTGAAGTAGACTTACGAGAATCTTCATCTCTTGCCAAATCTAAATCAGTGTATCCAACTAACACTGGTTTTCCACTTCCAAAGCTAAGTGTTAACTTAGAAGTACCTCGAAGATATCTCATAATCCACTTTACTGCATACCAATGCTCTCTTCCTGAATTCGAAAGAAAACGACTAACAACTCCAACTGCATGAGCTATGTCTGGCCTCGTACATTGCATACATTAAGCTTCCTACTGCTGAGGCATATGGAACCTTTTCCATATCTTCCTTCTCTTTATATGTTGAAGGCCCTTGACTCGATTTCAACTTAAAGTGATTAGATAAAGAAGAAGAAACCACTTTAGCTTTATCCATATGAAACCTTTCAAGTACTTTGTTGATGTACCGTTCCTGTGACATGTATAACTTCTTTCTTTTCTTGTCTCGACAAATTCGAATACCAAGAATTTGTTTTGCTGGCCCCAAGTCCTTCATGGCAAAGGACTTACTCAACTGCTTCTTCAAATTATCAATTCTTGAAGAATTTCTGCCAACAATCAACATGTCATCAACATAGAGCAATAAAATGATAAAGTCATCATCAGAGAATTTCTGCACAAAAACACAATGATCAGAAGTAGTCTTCTTGTAACCATACTCCCCCATAACTGACTCAAACTTCTTATACCATTGTCTAGGTGCTTGCTTCAACCCGTAGAGGCTTTTCTTTAACTGGCATACATAATCCTCTTTTCCTTTAACCTCAAAACCCTCTGGTTGCTCCATATAAATCTCTTCCTCCAACCCACCATGAAGAAAGGCAGTTTTTACACCCATTTGCTAAATTTCTAAATCCAAGCTTGCTGCTAGACCTAGAACAACACGTATGGAAGACATCTTCACAACAGGAGAGAAAATATCATCAAAATCAATACCATTTCTCTGACTGAATCCCTTGACGACCAGTCTAGCTTTGTATCGTGGTTGTGAATTGTGTTCTTCTTGCTTCACCCTGTAGACCCACTTGTTCTTCAAAGCTCTCTTACCCTTAGGCAACTTTACTAGCTCAAACGTGTGATTGTCATACAATGATTGCATCTCATCTTCCATAGCACCAACCCAGTGTGCTCTGTTTCCATCTTCCATCGCTTCTGCATAACATTGAGGTTCTCCCTCATCTGTCAATAACACATACTCATCTGTATCATACCGTGTGGAAGGACGTCGGTCTCTGGTAGACCTCCTGGGTGGAATTTCTAGTTCTGGCAACTGATCAGTAGTCTGGTGATCTGTTTCAGCTTGCATATCTACATCATCTAAACCCTGTTGGTCATCTTGAACATTTTTTTCCATCTATACTGATAAAGGAACTAGATCTAGGTCAATCAAATCATCGCTATACTGATGGACTCTTTTTTCTATCTTCTCAACATCTTGTATAGTTTGATCTTCTATAAACACAACATCACGACTCCTTACCAGTTTCTTCTCAACTGGATCATAAAATCTGTAGCCAAATTCATCCAGACCATAACCAACAAAGATACATTGTCGTGTCTTCACATCGAGCTTAGATCTCTCATCTTTTGGTATATGCACAAATGCCTTGCAACCAAAAACGCGAAGATGATCATAAGAAACATCTTTGCCAATCCAAACTCTGTTTGGTACATCAAATTGAAGAGGAACACATGGTGTGAGATTAAGAACATGTACAACTGTATTCAAAGCCTCTCCCCAGAAAGATCTTGGCAACTCAGCTTGTGAAAGAAGACATCTTACTCTTTCAACCAATGTCCTGTTCATTCTATCAACCAACCCATTTAACTGAGGAGTCTTGGGAGGTGTCTTTTGATGTCGAATGCCCTGATGCCTACAATACTCATCAAAAGGACCTGAATACTCTCCCCCATTATCTGTTCTGATGCACCGCAATTTCTTCCCAGTTTGTCTCTCAACTAAGGCTTGAAACTGTTTAAACACATATAATACTTGATCTTTGCTCTTCAAAGTGTACACCCATAACTTTCTTGAACAATCATCTATGAAGGTCACAAAATAACTGGCACCGCCCAAAGTTTTTGTCTTCATAGGACCACATACATCTGAATGTACCAAATCAAGTATGTATTGTTTTCTTGAAGGAGGGGAACTCTTGAAAGAAACTCTATTTTGTTTCCCTGCCAAACAATGAGTACATCTTCTTAAACAAACATCATTCATTCCAGAAAGAAGATTCTTTTTAGTTAATACTGCCAAGCCTTTCTCACTCATGTGAGCAAGTCTCTTATGCCACAATTCTGATGTGAGCTCATATGTCACAGCATTAATAATGCCTTTAAAGAGTCTCGCCTACAGTATATACAAACTGGAATGTTTGTTCCCACGAGCAACAACCATAGCACCTTTAGTAAGTTTCCATTGACCATTACTAAAGGTATTGCAATATCCTTCATCATCAAGTTTACCTACAGAGATCAAGTTCAAACGAATTTCAGGAATATGCTTTACCCCTCTAAGAAGTAGTCTCGTGCCATTATTCATCTCCAAACACACATCTCCAATACCAATGACTTTAACCAAGCCATCATTACCCAACTTCACTATCCCAAAGTCACCTGTTGTATAGGATGTAAAGAAGTCCTCTCGAGACGTAGCATGAATGGAGGCTCCACTATCAATAACCCAACTGACCTCGTGACATGCAACATTGACAACATCTTCATTATAAACAACAAGAAAGTCTTCTGAACCAGCGGTGGCAGCTCGATCATTTTCTTTACTAACATCACCCTCTTGTTCTTGTTCTTTGTCTTTATTCTTGTTATCCCGCTTCAACTGTCTGCAATATTTCTTGATGTGCCCTTTCATGCCACAGTGATGAAACTCAATATTAGAAAACCTAGACTTGCTTCTTCCTTTTTCTTTATTCTTGAAACCTCTGCTTTTACTCCTCCCTATTCTTTATGTAACCAAAATCTCTGACTACTGAGAAGACCCATGTGATTTTCTCCTCATTTCTCCATTCAAAACACTACTCTTAGCCAGATCCATATTGATTACACCATTTGGAGCTGAGTTACTTAATGACATTCTAAATGTTTCCCAAGAGTCTGGCAACGTACCCAATAAACACAACCCTTGAATCTCATCATCAAACTTGATACCCATTCCAGCTAACTGATTGATTATTCCTTGAAACGTATTCAAGTGATCTGTCAACGGAGTTCCATCTTGGTACCTTAAAGCCATCAACTGCTTTATAAGAAACATTTTATTATTTCCTATTTTTCGAGCATACAACTCTTCAAGTTTATTCCATAGTGACCGTGCATGTATTTATCCACTAATGTGATTCAAAACATTATCATCTACCCACTGCCTTATATACCCACAGACTTTACGATGTAACAAAGTCCATTCTTCTTCAGATAACTTTTCTAGCTTTTCAGAGGCAAACACCGGTAAATGAAATTGTTTGACATAAAGGAGATCTTCCATTTTTCCTTTCCAAGTATGATAATTAGAACCATTCAAAGTAATCATTCTACTCAAATTTGCTTCCATTATTCAACACAAGAAATTCCACAATAATAACCACAGCTCTGATACCACTTTGTTAGGAGAATCACAATTTCAATTCGAACTTAATCAAGCTCTAAATAGCGGAATTAAACCTATTCTCCTTCTTTGTGTGAATCTTTTAGGAAACAAATAAATAGAGCTTAAAATGAAACATGCACAAAATCAACACAAGCAATTTACATGGAAAAACCTTCCCGGTGTAGGAAGAAAACAACCACGGCAATCCTCTCCAAAACTTACACTATCAAGAAACAATTGTACAACAGTTCTCTCTAAGTAAAACTAGAGGCAAATAATCAACAACATCATCAAGAATACACTTCTTGGAAACTAACAATTATTTCAAGAATAATGGAGAAATCTAACCCAATTCGTAGTCACTGTTCACTACTCAGAATTTCTCAAACCAATGAGCCAAATCAAAATCCCACCGCACAAATTAAAGAGCCTTGAGTCGTGAACCTGCCTGCAAAATTTCAGCTTAATCAGACCACAAACGGCTTTCGATCGGAACACTTGATGAAGACTGACTCGAAAAGAAAAAACTGCTTAGTTTTTCTGCTAGCTGTTGCCTTTGGTGATGCAATTTTGAAATTCTGCATAATACTATCTAATCAAACCCTAAATGAGTTTATTAATTAAGCAATATAAAGACATAATTGCCCCTTCTTACTCCATAGACTTTTAAGGCACATGGACTTCATTTAGGCTCCTACAAACAAGAGGAAAAACCAACAATTTTAAATATTATAAGTTAGTGTTTAGGGTTTAGCCATCAATTAAAAATGTTATTAATAATTCAATATTCTTTTATTTTTTAAAATTTAACTTTAAATTATTGATATTTTATTTTTATCTATTTTATTATTTACTGTATATAACATTTATATTAGCCCAAACTCGATTTTCGTTGCCTCGTTAAATTTAGTTCAGCATTTTTTCCCGTGACTATTTTGCCACTTCACAGTTTATTCAACGGCCTTGTTTCGAGTTTTGGGCTAAATAAGATTTAATTTAAGTCCATATGGACTCTATGAATTTGAATTTAGGAAAGAGTGCTTCTAAACATGCCCACGTTTCCTCTAAGTTAATCCACCCGTACTTTTAAACTTTTGAAATTCCTAAAAATGCATACCATTAAAAATACTCACATCCTCTGAATGTCAGTGGTGTCTCCTTCCCAAAAAGGTTTTTTTTTTAAAAAAATTTATTAAATAATTGAAAATAATAATGATTAAATTAGAATTTATGTTTAAAGTGGTTAAGTGGGAAGTAATAATACCTTAACTAATCTCAAAATTTAAACTCACCTTAAAAAAAACTTTTTTACAATTAGATGTATAAATATATAATATGATTTGATAATTTTTAAAATATATTATTAATATCTATATAAAATAAAAACATCCATATAAAAACGTTCTCCGATTCATTTATGCTCCTTTCCTACACCAAATTGCCAACTAGTGCACAACACAACTACAAATGGACGGCATATATAGACAACCTTTTCTTCTTTCATTCAAGTCTATTCATTCTTTTTTTTTCCATCTTATTATTTTAATTTTTTTTATCTTGTGCGTTCGACTTGTTAACATACAAAAAAAAAATTATAAAAAGAAAATAAAGGAAATAAGTTAAGAGGAACACCATCGTAGGCAATACCTTCTCATCGGCAGCAGCTTCCAATACCGGTAGTTACCCATAACTCTCCACTACGCTTCAACTTTTAAATTTCGCTTTTTGTATTTCTTTCAATTTTTATATAATAGACATTTACTCTGATCGAATTTTAATAATTATTTAATATAATTGGATAAAGTTTATTATAAATATTTTAATGAAATAATTTATATTTTAAAAAAAATTTATTATAAAATAATATTTAATTTATTTTATATTTTAAAAATAAAAAATTATTATATATAAAAATTCAATCAAAACTCTAATACAATTTAGATTTACACTTCTTTATGGTATAAAATTTATACATAATTATACTATTTTTATATTGTATGATATAATCTGATTTTACAAACAAATTGTGATTGACTCATGATTTTTAATACTCTTTAACAAACATATAGATGTAGTTAATAAAAATTAGGATTATTTTAAATCTAGCAATTAAATCCTTGTTCTCGTTAATTTGAAACGATTAATAAAAATATTTAAATTTCCCTTTAAAGCATCATCTGAGCATAACTAAGGGGCAAAAGGGGAAAAGTGTAACTAAAATTTTGTAGTTTTTTTTTTCCCCTCATTACTGCAAGAATGATAATCTGCCACTTTATAAAACATTAATGGTAAAGAACTTTGTGGGCGATAACACCATAGGATTGAAGGCCCACTATAGATGATGTTCGGTTTAGTGCTGGACGCAATTAGGGTCAATTTCAGACATGAACTATATACGTGGAGCAATTACAGGTAAGATGCTTACTGTCTGTGTATACTCGTGATTCAACGAACTAATCTGGCCTTCACTGATTATATATGTAACATTAATTGAAAGTAGAAGTAATTAAACGTTGGAATTTCAATTTGGTGTGTTGTTGTCCTTGATCAAGTTGAGGTTCCTTTAAGCACTCAAGTGAGTATAGTATTAGATATTTGTTAATCATTCAATAACCAATCATTAATAATGATTAAATATGATTAAAAATATTACAATATATCAAATATGCCGATGATATGCATTACCACACCATAATTCCAATTTTAATTTTTATTATTATATCAAAATATTAAAAAAATAGTACACTAACATATTTTCTATAAAATTTAGAAGAATATCACAATACATCAATTTTAATTTCAATAAAATTCTTGGAAATATTATTTTTTTTCGTAAAAA
The DNA here is from genome assembly GCA_033030585.1 of Hippophae rhamnoides. NCBI lineage: Eukaryota > Viridiplantae > Streptophyta > Magnoliopsida > Rosales > Elaeagnaceae > Hippophae > Hippophae rhamnoides. Next base: position 36,855,497 of record CM065433.1, read on the forward strand.
AATGATTAAATTAAAAAAAAAAAGTTTAGATTTCATAAAAATTAACGTAATTTTAGTGGCATGATGAAAAGAATCCTTTTTAAAATATTAGCCTTTAAAAAAATTATAGAATTTGAAGAAAATAAGAACGTGCAATCAAAATTGACTGAAATAATGGATATTTTTCTTTAAGATGAGATAATTCCAGCTCCCATTAAAAGTTTAGAAAATAGTGGATCGATATCTTGGTTGTTAATATTATTTTAGGTACTTAAGTATAGCTCCTCCACTCACCATGCACTAAAGTTTTTATTTTTATTTTTAAATAAATACATATATTTTATTAAATCTTATATCTAAAAATTAGAACAACAATATCATTTATTCATAAGAAATTCGTTAATAAGTATTTAAAAATTAAATAAACATAGATCTTATATCGAAAAAAATAGATAATTTTATCAAGAATACCACTAAATTATCATGAATTTTTTAATTGTTAAGTCTCGTATTGGTCAAGTACTAATCTATTTATGTATATATAAATTTGTACGATCATTCTTTTCACAAACTGAGTTTTAAGATAAAATTAGAGTTTAATTTAACTGGGTATCAGAGCTAATTCTCTTATTTCTTCGCCCCTATCGGTACCCAAGAGCTTGATGGTACACTCACCTCTGGGCTTCGCTCATGGAATGTCGACCAGGACCACTAACCGATACGAACGAGGGATGTTAAGTCTCATATCGTCGAGATACTAATTTTTCGTTGCACATATAAGTTTAAATAATATTTAATCTCACCGCATGAGTTTTGAGATGAAATTAAACTCGAGTCTAACATTAATATTGTTTATATCTTCTCTACGATAAATTAAACAAATCTATCAATAAATTTTATATTTGAAAAAATATTTTACAGTTCCATAAATATTTATAGAATTTAGAATTTAAAGGATAATACAACAGCAACAACGCCCCAATCCCCCAGTACCCAGACCCTGGTTAAAGGGAGAGACATGGAGAGAATGAAGTTGGGATCGTGAAGAGAATAGGAAAGAAGGGAGAGGGCATATTAAGCTCTCACTTGTGGATGTATAAACGAGATTAAAGAGCCCATCAAGTCAATTAGACTTAAAAATTACATAAAAATAAAATAAAAAGTGACTCATTTAATATTAAATGATTTTGAGGAGGAAGAGATTTGAACCCACGATTTTATGTTATCTTATTATATTAGAAGATTATTTAGCGACCATTTTTAGCAGTAGTGGCAATTCGTCATGTTCTATTTACTTTTATTTGTGTTTTTTTTAATCTATATTTATAAAAAAAAAATTAAAAACTATTTTTATCAATTTATTTATTTATAATGATAAAAAAATTTATAGATATAAAAATAATAATTTATGTTATATTGTATTAAATTGATGTAGTAAATTATAACAACTAATTTTTAGAACCGTTTTCAGTAAAAGTTTAAGTTTTATGGAGGTCAACGATCTATTTTTGTCTTAAGTGGAATTAATCCAAGTAACTTTGGTGAATTATTGTATCAACTGCTTTCAAAGCTGAGTTTAATAATCCCTTTCAATTAAAATATTATTCCTTTTTCATGACTATAAAAGGAGATCACCCACCTAAAATATTAATTAACAAAGTAACAGAAAAGGGTGGGAAACAGTACGTTATATATATATTTTCATTATTCTGAATATGTAACTTTCAGTATTTCTTTATACAAATAATAATAATAATAATAATAATAATAATAATAATAATAATATGATTTAAACTGGAGTTAACCATGGGCTATGGCTCTTTAAAGGAAACCATATGACTCCTAAAAGTAATTAGACACCAATTATGGAACAACCATTGAAACACAAAAACACAAAACACTACCTTATATCTTCTTCTTTTTAATTACTAGGACGAATTGCTAGTTTTATTATCCTAAGCTGTTGCAATTGTACCCAAATTGACATTGTTTTCCACATCTTTCATGGCTTCAAATCTGGGTTCTTTGGCTTGAAATTTCAAACCAGCATATAGCTTCATGTAATCTTCAAAAACAAATTTTGGGTACACTTGTTTCTTCTCTTGCTCTAATTCTTTCTCCAAAAGTGCTGGTGCTGGATAGATGAAAGCATCACTGCCAGGGTTGTAAAATGAAGCTAGCGACATACGCGCACCATCTGTTTGTGCAATTACCCTGTGTTCCACACTCTTGTATTTTCCATTGCTAATCACCTATACACATTCATTTAACTTAAATTCATCATCTTGTTTCAATTTCTTCTGATTATAAGTTATTTTTAATTATCATTATTTTCTTTTTGAATTAGTTTGAAACTACAGTTTGGATAGTGACTGGATTGGTTTAGAGAATTTACCTCAAGTTGGTCACCAAGGTTGATTACAATGGAGTGGCGCATTGGAGGCACATCAATCCATTGGCCATCCTTGAGCAGTTGGAGACCACTGACCTTGTCGTCCTGGAAAAGAAGGATTATTCCACCTGCATCGGTGTGAGCTCTGAGACCCTTAATTAGCTCTGGTTTTGGACATGGTGGGTAGTTGCTGACCTTGGTGCCAAAAGTAGGACCTTTTGATCCATAAAACACTTTCTTGAGGTACCCTTTTTCTAGCCCAAGATTCTCACACAAAAGGTCTAGTAGCTCTTCTGCTAATTTTTCTACCTTCATTGCAAATTCCTTCATCACCTTCCTGCATTTCATTATTCATGCTAATCTCTTAGATTTCAAATCTAGTACTGGGGAATTAATATGGAAGAGTTCTAGTTAGAGTGCTATGATTAATAATACTCCCTAAAAAGAAACAAGCTTTAAATTACCTGTATTCATCATCAAGATCTGGGATTTCAGATATGTTTGAAACAGGAAGATGGCGCAAGAAGAAGGTACTTTCCCAATCCATATCTTTAACCTCTGACTGAACAGTTTCTAAGCCTTTGCTTTCCACCAGCTCCTTGAACCTTTGCTCCATGCACTTCTTGTAGTGCCCTTTTGTCATTCTCTCCACTGTATCCATCAGTTCGCATTCAATTCCATGGTTCACAAGCTGCAATATTTCCATAGAAATACAGAGGATGTTCATAAACCAGTAAAACTAAAGTGAGCATCATTCTATATAGATAAAAAGAAGCTAGAATTTGAAAAAGTTATAAAAGTATTTTACCTCAAAGAAACCCCAGTTTTCACAGGCATCTTTGATTTGTTCCATTGTGGCTTTTCTTTCCTCACCATTGAGCTTGTCCAAGCTGATAACTGGGAAGTTCTCCATTTCTTTTTATTTGCTCTATTCTCTTCTGTCGTACTCAATTATTTTCTCAAGCAGCTAGCTTTATATGTTGGTTTCTCAATGTAAAAATATATCGGTGATCATGTGATATTTATAAGGGTTCAAATCGTAGCAAGGAAAGAAACAAGCACATAGGGAACGTGGGATTTGTGTTTGACACGCAAATTAGAAAAATAAGAGGAGAACTAGAATTCGCTAACTATGTATATAAAATTGTATTAATTTTTTATTAGGATATTACGAGTGAATTAACTTTAAAAAATAATAACAAAAATTTAAAAATAAAAAAAAATGTCAGCATTTGAATATATGCATGTATGCTTATTTTTTTTAAATTAATTATATATTTTTAAATCAATAATTATGCTTTATAACACATCTAATGTCATATTTTTTAAGTTATAATTGATTTAAGAAACATATAACATCTAAAAAAAAAACACGAAATCATGTTTTCAATTTTAAAATTTTAATATATTTTTTGATAGTTAGTAGGTTTATAACAATTTAACAAAAAAAAATTAATTAATAAAGATTTAAATTTGATGATTCATCCCTCTACAATTTATAATGTAATTGATAGTTATTTCTAATCTGACATACGAAAACTTTTCATTAACATCGTAATTAATGGTTACAATTTTTCAAACATATATAACATATTTAAATTATTATAACTATTTAAAATAAAGAAATTAATTATATTTTATGTCTATAATTTATAAAAATACTTAATATTTTTACTATTAATGTATAAAAAATTATAAAAATATGATTAATTTTGAACACAACTATATCATTATTTATATATTTTGTTTTAAAGTGTAACTTTAAAAATATATTTCATTAAATATATATATTTTTTATTTTGATAAAATTATACTAATGTAAATATCTTTACAAATTATATTAGAAAAAAACATAATTAATGTAAAATAAAATGAAAGGTTTGAAAAGAAAAAAAAAAGAATAATTAAAGATAAAACTCAAAAGTTTAGAATGTTCAAATGTAGTGGGTCCAATAATCTTTGTTAGGTTCTAGTTGTACGGCTAAAGGTCGTTTCGTCTCGTGGAATCATCTCCACCAATTGGGGTTGGAAGTTTTTTTTTTTTTTTTAATTATTATTATTATTATTTATGGTTTTGTAATGGACACCGGGTGCACAATGACTAAGTTCCTTTCTTCGTTAAAAAAAAAATGTATTTTTTCAAGTCCCTTTGTTATTTCTATTTTTAGTTGATATATCTTCCGTTGCTTATTTTACCAAAATGTATATTTAAGTTCAATTTATTTTATATGTTTGTTATGTATATGTTTAATAAAATATATTTCTTGTTATCTAATAAAAATAGAAGGGTTAAAAATATAAAAATTATACGTATTTTTACAATCATATTATTTTTATATAGTGATAAATGAAAGAATTATTTAAAAAAATAATAATAAAATGATTTATTTTTTAAATAATCATGAAAAATTAAATTATATAAAAATTTAGATGAAAAATTGTGTAATAGTTGTAAGGGATTTTTTTTGAACACTTAAAAGAAAAATGATTATTCTATAGTTATTTTGTTTTTGATGATCTAATAAAATTTAATACCATGAAATAAAATAAAAAGAATAATCTGTATATTTTTAATGAAATTTCTAAAAGTAGCTTTGACCATTTAAAAATGGCAGCCACCAGACACCAGTCCATAACCTTTCCATTTCCGTGCATTTTCCTTTTACTAGACTTCGTCTTTTACTTGTTATTTTGACTCTTTAAGGTTGAGGAAGGTAATGTCTGCGAAGGACCTATTCTAACCCTTCAAATGTATCTAGCACCTCACATCTATCCCTATTTAAAATATGCAACGGAATTCAAATGACTACATTTTAAATTTCAAATATCCTAAATTATATTATAAAAATTCTTACATTCTCATGCCTATATTATAATTTTTGCATAAATTTATTTTTTTTAAATTAACATGTTAGGTATATATTATTCACGTCTTATCTTTTTTTTTATCTATTATCTTTACCCAAAATTCGTAAATATTAGATTTGATATTTGATATTAAATAATATTTGATGTGATTTAAGTTAGTACAAACAATTAATTAATTGAACCACCACAAACGGCATTTGTTAAAAAGACTTAAAGATTGGAAATTATTAAATATTAAAGCAAGTTAACCAAATTAATTCTCTAGGCATATTTCAGTTGTACATGCAAATTAATCCTTTAGGCATATTTTAGTGTACATGAATTCTGATTAGATTACTAGAAAAAGATTATTTTATAATAAACTTTTCATTTTGTTTTCCCTTAGTATACTGATTTCATTTGCTAGAGAAAATATCATTGGTGTAAATCTATTACAATATAAAGAAAGAGAGATTTCATGCTTTTCAAAAGATATTTTATACTTTTTTTGTTTGTTATATATGAATTTTTTTTTAAAAAAAATTTATTTATTTATTATAACTTCAAATTACTAAATCATAGTTAATTAAATATGTGTTTAATAAATGTATTTATTATCATGCATAACATATAGTTTCAATACGTTGCGTTAATTTAACTAATTTAAATATTTTTATTAAGGTAAAGAAGTACATCTATCTAAATAAATAGTTATAAAACTAAAATACATAATTTATACTAATTATGGAACTAAACCTAATTTTTCCTTTAAATATTGATTAGGTTTACTATCAAAGTTGCAGACAGACAAATATATTACTTCTAGGGCTTTTATCACCAAAATTTACACACGTATTTACACCATATTTCTTATATTATTTTAAGAATTATAATTATTTTAAAAATAATATTAAAATATTTTATAACATCAAAAATATTAATATAAAATATGTATAATTTATGATATCATTGTTTTTCTATTCATATAAACTATGAGAATAATCAAAAATAAAGATAAGTGTGAACCACTGTTTTATCATAATGAATAAGTGTATTGAATGAATATCACGTTATCATGATAAATGATGTGTAAGATTGGATCAATCTAATCTAATTTATAAACTTTTTATTGTTATTGGGTTGATTTGGATTCATAAATTACGAAACTATCTATCATAGATTGGATTGTCTTTTAATACTAATATTATAAGTTGTTATTACTATTACATCGGGTTAGGTACATTTTTTCTTAGATTTCCTAAATGCTTGTGCCTAAAATCTTCTTTAAAGTTGGAAGGATGAAGTACATATGTAAAAGTTGCATTGCCCAAAACTTTACCAGTATTAAAAATATCAATATATTCTCGTTCATGAGTTAATTATCATATCGATGTTTAACAAGATCACTAGTTTCGGATGTACAAAGATGGTTCCTACTTTGAGTTGACACCTTTGGTTTGAAAAGTGTTGCACCTTCTTGGAATGAGTGCATGTACATCACTCACATCTCCTAAGTGGTTGCCAAAGTTTGGATTGGAGTGAATTCGAAATATGCCATAGATTTAGATCTATCAAATAATAAGAATGATTATGTGATTCAATCATAAACCACTTTGTTTTATGTAAATCCCCTTCACCCCACCCAGATCCACTAAAATGGTAAAGTAATGCTTCTAATTTACTTTCTATCTTACTGGAAAAATAAATATGAATGGATGGTTATTTCATTACATTGATAGAAGTATAACTTGAAAAAGACCTCTCAGAGAGAATTGTGGGTCAACTTTCATATAAACTTACACAGGAACCTTTATTACTCATTAAATCAATATTGTTATTAACTTGTACAGTTTACTTGGTAATTTATTAATTGAATTATATTTATATTTGTTATTTATTTACAAATGGTAATCCATAAATAGACTAATACTTCTTATCGGACTCACTCGGTAAGAAATAAAAAATATTTAATCATACTTATATTAAATTATATTTTTTAACGTAATCTTTTTATTAAGTAAAAGATGTAAAATAATAATAAATAAATATTTTATAAGTTCGACAAAAATCATTTTTATGTTAATCTTTAATCTTATTTAATATATATTTTCAATTTCATATAAACTCATTTTATTATTTATTTAATCACATGTTTATTGTTTATATTAAACACTTATTTATATATGCATCTATGCTTAAATTGATATGAAATTAAATAATAAATATTTGTATTAAATTTTTTTACTAGTTAGCATATAATTTAGAATTGCTTTAAATCACATTTGATTATTTATTGTTTGATGATTGTTTAAAAAAAAAAAACCTAAATCATAGGAACCAATCTAACTCAATCCAAAGGATTTGGTTTGGATTAGTTTTATAGGTTTTATTTAATTAAATTGATTCTTACTTTCGTAGGAACTGACATCATTAGTTTGGCTCTTACTTTAACTTAAATCTAATTCAACTCGTGGTATGTATATCCCTAATCATAATAAAAGTGTCTGATGTTTTATTAATATCTTATTATTATTTATTTATCGGTATTTAAATTTTTAAATAATATCATAAAAATATTTATATTTTTAAAAATGTATTTATTTGATTGGAAATAATTTTTATGCGTAAAACAATGAACGATAATTTAATAATTTTAATTTCTAATTTTTTTACTTTTTATTTTCTCAATCTCTTTCTCACATCTCTATCTATTTAAATAAAATTTTATCTTATTTTTTATTTATTAAATACTAAACCTTAAATCATAAACACTAAATCATAAATCACACTACTAAATTTTAAATCTTAAACACTAAACATAAAACCCTAAAATTGTAATTATAAATACAAAACACTAAATTCAAAACCATATATCCAAGGGGGGAGAACGAGAAAGAGAAAAAAAATATATAATAGAGGATTAAAAGATTAAAAACCTTTTAATTTTTTGTAAATATATTTCATTTTAAACCAAATTAATACCTTTTAGATAATTTAAAGTAACATTTAAAACAACAAAAGGTATCAAAAGATTTATATAAATATTAATATAATAAGGAATCATTTCTAAAATAATAAAAATTATTCATTATTCTAAATTACGTGAAATGATGTGATATTGTAGTTCATAAAATTTAATAAGATTAATGTAATTTTTTTTAAAAATATAAATATTCAATAAAAAAAACAGAGAGAAAGCAATATATTAATAATGAATATGCTAAAAAATTAATAAATAACATCTCTTGAAATAAATCCCCAGAACATTTGACAACAATCCCCTTTTAACTTGAGTATTCCAAACCAAGGGGTACTTTATTATTGGTTGAATTCCGTGAGTTTCAATGTCCATTATGCAAAGCTAAAGTTACTAGATAATATTATATCGTAAGTTGAGATTTGTTAGAAACTTCTAAAAAGTTGCCTTTTTAACTTTCATCTTCTGCTAATGTGATAAAAAAAAAGAGAGAGAGAGAGAGAGAGGAAGAATGAGAATAAAACACAAGCACATTGTATATATAACTTGAAATTTGGGGGCTTAGTTTTTTTTCTTTTAGAGGTAGTCAATTATTTAAGGGATTATGAAATCTATCACATAAGAAATTTGTTTTTAATGAAATTAAAAGATTAACCTATTATATAAATACATTTATAAATATATATACACCATAAAATATTTTATTTATTTTAAAAATAATATTTAAGTCATGTTTTATTTTATAATATTTTCGTCATAATATTCAAAAATTATAGCAAAAAATATCATTTCATTTTTTAACTTGATTAGATATAGACGATTTTAATATGAATAAATTATGATTAAAAAATTATAAAAATTATAAAAATAGAAAAAAATTAAAATTAAAATTTATTCTTATGTAATCACTTTATAATAATAATAAAATTAAATATCATTTTTATAATAAGTACAAAAATAGTGGAGTTACCATTTCATAAAATAATTTTTTTATTCAAATAGGTATGTAATTTTGATTAATTTTATATAATGTGTAAATATGGACAATGAAATATATAAAGATTTAGAATTATAGGTAAATTATTTGTGTAAAAGTAAAATTATATCTTATTTAAATTTTGAATTTTAAGTTATTAATATTCAATATCTCATTAAAATTCAATAATTTAAACATATTTTTACTAAAATTAAATATATATAGTATATTTTTAATTAAAAAATAATAATAATTATTATTTAACTGTATATATGATATTATTCTTAAATACAAATTATAAATCTGCCACAACTCATCGGAAAATAATAGAGTTTACTAATAATACTTTAGCTTAAAATAATTTAGAAATAAAATTTAGACTTGGAGCATAATCAAGAGGAACACTATATCTAAAAATGACTTTAACTTAAATAATAAAATATTACTTACACTTTAAATTAGGTGAGTACTCATGCATACAGCCTCTATCCTAATAATTAATAAAAAAATTATTTATTATAAATTTAATATAACTTATAAATAATATGATATATTATTATTAATAATTAGTATAAAAAATTCACATATTTATATTTAATAAAAAAAATAATATAATCTATATATATCGAAATCTTCAAAGGTAATAAGTTGGCAATGTGGCTCAGACCCTAGACATATATCAATATTAGGTCATTGAGTATTTTCCGTTATGGTAAAACGTCTAACCAGCAAGGATGACGGAGTGAGTAGTACTTTGCCACACCTGCAATATTCCCCATTGGATTTTGATGCGACATATAATATTGTCTAACAGACCTTTATTATAGGTAAAGATAAGAAGCTATATATCTACCGAGACAAGACAAGACATACAGATATTTAGTTTAGCCTTATGATTAAGGGAAAATATATTAAACAGTTTTTGTTAGTATGTTGTCACTATCCAATATTCAATAATTTATATATTATTTTAAATTCGATTGGTTTTATTTTAATTGCACAAAAACTTTTTTTTTTTTTTGTAAAATACCTAAATGTAGAATTAGGTTCTTGTCAAATATCATTTAAAAAAATATTATTTTAATAACTTTTGGTTCAGTTAAACTAATTTAGTAAACTAGTTTTTTTTTTCATGGGAAGAAATCTTAATTAATGACCAATAATAATCAACATGAATGTTCGGTAATTTGATGTTAAGAAAGTACATACAATTTGATAAATTGGGTTATTTTTGTTTAATTTAATTTAATTTTTTTTAATGTAATAACAGTCAGTTTTGACAATTATTACAAATGCCATAGGGTTAAAATAAGTTTATGTATTACTTAATCTTATATTATTTAAAATATTGTAATTTATTTTTTATTTTTTAATCCACATAATTTATTCTTTAATGCTTTTAAATTTAATAAATTTATGTTACTTTTTTTTTACTAAAAGTCCTAACTAACCTAAAATACATCATGCAAGTAAATTTAATTTTTTATTTTATTTAAAACTAAAGAGTTAAAAATAAAAAATAAAAAAAATTTAAAAAGGAAAAAAAAAGTAATTCTGTTATTTTCATATTTGAGAGAGATTATATTATTCTTTTTTTTACTTACTTTTTTGAGAAACAAAAACAAAATTACTCCATGTTTGAATCAAATGAAATTTTAGAATAATTATTTTTAATTAAAAATTATTTTTTTTAAAATAACTCTTATTTGCATTAGTATAATCTCATATTGTTTCATATTTAAAAACATACTTTTTTTTCATGTAAGTGTAATTTCTTAAAGAATTGTTTTCTTAAAAGAATTCTTCTTCATCTCCTTTATTTATATAATTTATATTCTAATGAAGTTTTTTAAAACATCTAAAAATTAACCACTTAATTTTTTAAAAGAATTTTACCTTGTTATTTAACATTTATCTTTTTAATGTATCTAAACAAGTTAATAATATAGTGACAATAAAAATGTTTATGGAATTCGAGAATAAATCAAGAAACCTTTGATTGAATTGAAGAAAAAAGAAGAAAAAAATTACAACTTAACTTAGGATTAACTTATATACTAGTATGTGTCGCAAGCACTTCACTAAACTATACAAGTTGTTACTAACTATGAATGCCATTGCTAGCTGATTTCCATGTAGTATGAGCAGTTATTAGATTGTATTACACTAGTGCAGTACTATGTAAAGTACTACACATACAATCATACATTATCTACATAAAATCATAAGCTCCATTACTAGAGAATGCCACATACAATCATGCACTACGTCACTCTATCCACCCTTACACTCTAGCTTGGCCAAGACAAACAATTTTTGCTTGATGAACTCAAAACGAACCGTGGACAAGCCCTTGGTAAAAGCATCTACTACTTACTATTCGATGGAAACAAATTGCACGTTAAACTCCTATTGAGTGATCAAATCATGAACAAAATGAAAATCTATTTCAATGTGTTTTATGTGAGCATGCATCACTAGTTCTCACCAAATGTTCGGTGCTCAAATTGTCACAGAATACCACTACTTGGTTGTCATGAGGCACTACTAATTCACATAGTAAGGACTCCGATCAAATCAATTAGGTAGATACTAATGCAAGAGCCCTATATTCATTCTGCTTGCAAGATATCCATAACACCAAGGATTTTCCCAAGTACACACCGTATGCACTTATACTCTTCCTATCATCAACATTTGTAAAACTAGTAAGATCAAAGGTGTATGATTTCTGCAACAAAAGGCCATAGCAGACATTACCACTCGGATATCTCAGAACTCTTTTAGTAGCTAGCCATTTAACATCAGTGGGTTGATCAAATAATTGATAGAATTTATTAACGATATAGGTGATATATGGCATTGTCATTGTGAAGTATTAAAGATCTCCAACTATACTTCAATGTATACCATCAAATTTACTAAGAGTTTTTCTTGATGCAATAGATGTTGAGAGAGGTTTTGACTGACTTGGTCGAACTCTATCATGAAAATTCTTAACATTTCTATGCCAAGAAAGAAGGAGAGATCACCCATAGCTCTCAATGCAAACTTGTCTTGATACATGGTTACAAAATGCTAAATCAGATGAGGAGAGGTGCTAATCACAATAATATCATTCACATAAACAAGGATGATAGTTAGTGTATTTGCAACTTTATGAAAGAATAATGAGACATCTGATTTACAATTGACAAAGCCACTGGATAACAAGCTAGAGCCCAAATTTTGGCATAATAATTTAGGTGCTTATTTAAGCCTATATAAGGACTTCTTGAGCTTACACACCAAAGGCACGTCGGATTTGACCTCAAAACTCAAAAGTTGAGTTATATAAACTACTTCTTTAATTTCACCATTCAAGAAGACATTGTTAACATCCAACTATCTCAGAGGCCAACCCTTAGACAATGCAAGACTAATAACAACTCTCACAGTGGTATATTTAAAAACGAGAATTAAAGTCTTGAAGTAATCAATGCCCTTTATTTGTTGAAAGCCTTTAGCCATTAATCTTGATTTTCTCTAATCAATGCTTCCTTTTTTCCTTTTTTAAACCCAACAATTGACAATGAATTTTATGCTATCTTTTAAGGAAACCAAATCCCTAGTGCCATTCTTTATAAGTGTTGCATACTCATAAGCCATAGAGTCTATCCACACCTAATATTTACCAACTTGTGCATAGGTTTAAGACATAAAATTTGAAGGTTCAAGTGTATGAATAATGTAGGCAATATGTTTAGGTTTGTAATCAATGACTTGCTCCCAATTATCATAGAATATGTGTTAGTAAGAGTGGTGAAAGGAAAAGGATGAGTTGTGTGATCTACAACAAGCGAGACCTTAATAAAATTCATGAAAGAGTCAAGTTAGGCAACCTGTGGAGACTGACTAACCTGCTTAATGGTAAGAAGTTTTGAAGAAAGGCACTGAAAGGATGATGATAATATAGGCATATGGGAAACTAGTAAAGGCAAGGGAAAAGACACTAGAAAAGGTGACATAAGAGATGAAGACACGAAAGTTGTGTCGGATAATAGTGGAGGTGGGGGACACGAAGGATTAAGAGTGTAAGAATTGTCAAGACTTAAAGGGATAGAAAGTAAATGAACAACCTCTTTTTGATTGGTGCTTAGTGACTCTTCTGTTATGTTTGCAAGTAAAAGGAATTCACTTTCACGAAATTGCATATGTCTACTTGTGAAAATCTTTCCAATGCCCAACTCAAGACAAAGATACTCTATATACTGTAAAGCATAGCCAAGGAAAACACATGTAGACCATGGTTCAAATTTATATGATGTGTAGGCTCGAAGGTAGGGAAAAGTCAAGCAGCCAAAAGTTCCAAGGAAAGCATAATTAGGCACTATGTTATACGACACTTTGAGAACTTATGCATTAGCACATGTGTAGGAAGCCTATTCTATAAATATACTATTATGAAAAAAGCATATAACCAATATTTAATAGGAATTCTAACATGCAGCAATAATGTGAGACCTCATTCAACCAACCTCTTGAGCCAACCTTCAACTAAACCATTTTTTTCTTAGGCATATATAGGAAAGTAAGCCTATGTTCAACTCCCAATTTTTGCCACTCAAAGCTAGGAAAATGAAACTCACCCTAATCATAAACTTGAAATACTTTGATGTTACACTCAAACTACCTTTCAACCATTGCTTTGAACAAATCCATTGCAATTTGTTTTTTTATTTTTATTTGAAAAATATATACTAATATATACTTCGAGTAATCATCGATAATGAGCAAAAAATATTTAGCAGATATGATTAAAACTATAAAAGTCCAAAGATCAGCCTACACTAGAGCAAAAGGTTTTACTAATTTTGAAGTAGTTGCTACAGAAGGTAACTTTTCTACCTTTGCAAAAGGACACATTAAGCACTTAGAGAAAACACTGTCAATTTTATAATTCAGATCAACAAGTTTAGCAAGTTTATTCATGATTATCTCATATGGATGTCCTAGTCTAGTATTTCAATTACATCGCTTATCAAAGGTACTAGTAAACAAAGCACTAGAAAATAAAGGTCTAGAGAGTACCTTATCAAATAAAGTACTAGAAACCTGATGCATACAGGGAACCTGATGCAGTTTGTAGAGGCCATGATCACATTTTCCATGGAAGATGACATGTTTGGTTCCCAACTCCTTGATGTAGAAAGAGTCAGGAAGAAATTCAACCAAAACACCATTACTCAACACACATCTTATGGACTGATAAAAGATTAGCATAGGCTTATGGAGAATGTAAGATGTTTCTAAATAGGAGATGATAATCATTTGTCACTATAGGGTTAGTACATAGCTATAAATAGGAAGTTGAGTTTTATAACCTATAGTGACTTCTTCCTTACCAAGAAAAGGTTAAGCATCTCTAGCTTGAGAAGCACTGGCACCACTATCTAACACTCAAGCAATATCTTATGCTTACTCTTTAAAGAATGCACACTGCCTGAAAAGTAATCGCACTTGCAGGAAAAGGTGAAGGACCTTTCCCAACCAAGAGATCTTGAAGTTGAAAACAAATAGAGGTAGTATGCCTCATTTTACGATACATTTGACATTGTGATCTTTATCCTTTCTTCTTCTATTTTGAGAAGTTATTCTTCAAGCCAGAAACTTTTTGAAAGGAATGAGTGCTAGATGATCCTGAGTACTTGAGAAAATCTTACAGATTCCAAGGCTTGTTTCCAAATGAGGCAGATTTAGATTATAAAATGAGATTTTCTTGAAGAATAAAGGCATTAAACTTTGCAAGATTTGACGCAAAACCTCATCTTCTACGTATTTTGCATTTGAAAGAATCAATTGTTCTTTAATGAGAAGAAAATTTTGCGATTCAAACAAAGTTGAATCAATGGACCTAAGATTCATAGAAGTCATAAAACTTCAATAATTTGATCCTAAATATCTCAGGATATGCATAACAACTTCCTCATCAAGTATTGTATCATTTATTGCTTCTAGATGATCAGCAATTGACTTCACATGAGTGAAGTATTGCTCAATATTGAGATTGTCTTTCCTTATTTTTATATAACTGCAACCTTAGTTCCATCTTTCTTGCACGTGAACTCGAGTTGAAAGAAACTTCAAAATTCTTCCACATCTGACTTGTTGTTAAAGAGTGTGATCCACTCGCCTGATACAACATCTTAGAAGAGATTGAATAATATATTCAAATCTTCAATAGATTCTTGTGTTGATTCTAGCTTATAAATTCTGGATTTGCTTTCTTGACACTTGAATCATCTAATTCAATAAGATAAAGAAGAACTGATGAACAAGGATCTAGAACTACGTCTAAGCCATAGGCTATAAGAGAACTAATGAATTAATCTCTCTAGATAAGAAAATTAGTCCCTTCGAGTTTCATATAAACTATTGGACTATTTGGAACAGATAATACTACAAATGAGCATGTTGAGGTGTTCTTCATATTGATAATTTTAGTAGAAGGAGTCTCTAAATTGGTAGTCATTGATGAACACTTCACGATTTTTTTTATCTTTAGCTCTGATATCATAAAAACGTTTGTGAAAGTCAAGAATGAATCAAGAAACCCTTGATTGAATTGAAAGAAAAAGAATAAGATAATTACATCTTAGTTTAGGACTAGCTTATATAGTAATGTGTGCCTTAACATTTCACTAAACTATACAAGCTTTTACTAACTAACTATGAATGTCATTGCTGACTGATTTTCATATACTACAAACTGTTAGATCAATTATACTATAAGTGGTTACCAAACTATACTACACTACTATAATATTATATAAAATCACAAGCTACAACACTTTGAGTACTACACATACAATCACACATTATCTATATAAAATCATAAGCTACGTTACTAAAACATGTCACATAAAATCATGTACTACATCACTGTTAGACAATATTAAACATATAAAATGAATCGTATAGAAGAAAAAGCTTGGGATAAACGAGATATTTATGACTCGAATATTCTTATGAATCATATATATAATCTTTATACTTAAATTGTTATTTCTTGAGATAATAGTTGAACTAGTATTATATTTCTTGGGAAAATATAATTTTGTAACTTATTAGTTGATCAAAGTAAAATTAGTATACTAATTACAATAAAGATAAAAAAGAAAGGTACAAAATGACTATTTGACCACATGTCGACCGCAAATGGTGTATCTTTAAAGGCAATTTTGACATTTTAAAAAACTTTTAAAAAAATCCAAAAAATCTTATTGAGACACAACCCTAACCTCCCATTTTCCCATTATTAGAAAGTCTAATACTAGTAGGGGTGTCCATAAAACGGATCAAACAGTTTTATGGATCAAACGATCTGGTTCGATTTGTATTAATTAAAATTGTTTTTCAAATGGTCCAGTCTCGTTTGTATTAATTTTTAAACAGATCGAACCGAGTCGGATCAGTTTAATAATATATTAAAATTTTCATATTATTTCTCATTAGAGATGTCCAAAAACCGGATCGGACCGAACGATTTTATAAATCAAACAGTCCGGTCTAGTTTGTATTAAATAAAACCGTTTCAAACAATTCGGTTAGGTCTGGTTAAATATTTTTCCTCCAAACCGGACCGTACCAAACCGATGGACATCCCTAAAAACTAGACTCGACGACACTAGACCCAACCTTACCGGCGAACCCCACGAATCATCGAGCCCCACCAAATAGCACTATCCATTAATGTTTATGTTCATCATTATTTTTCCTCAAAATTGGAAAAATAAAAAACTAAGAAAGGAGGAAAGCAGTTTCAGACACTATAAAAAAATGAAAAACTAGGAGAAAAAAACTGGAATAAAAATTGCAAATAACTAAAATTGATAAAATTAAACAAAACTAGAAAACAAATATACAGATAAGAAAAAATGAAACTGAAACTGTAAAAATAAAATATAAACTAATACAGATACTGAAAAAAATAGAAATAGAAACAATTAGACAAGATGGATGAAATAATGAAAAATGAGAGTTGATATCGGAGATGAGAGAGGTTAAATGTGGAAATGGAAGGAAAAATCACAAATGGGTGGTAGATTTTGAAGGGAAAATATCTTCTTTTGGACATCTCTCAATTAAAATGAGTATGCGACAAACACATGACCCAAATATGTTATTTTGTCTTCTTTTTTATTTTTATAAAGTTGTTGTCCTTCTTAACTTGAAAAACATCGTTATTTATAAATTTTAATTTTATAATTTTTTATATGTGTTTTGTTTGGTTTTTAATATGTAACATGCATATGACCAAATAAGTGCAGGTACCCGCTAGGGCATAGCGAGGACATAAGGATGGCTTGAAAAATGACATGGACCTAACGAGCTAAGTAGAGTGTACAACCTAGTCGATAAAAGCACCTAGTTATCAAACTGTGAGGTCTTGGATGTCAAGACCTGGTGAAACTATGATATCCCAATATGATCACGGTTCTCCTTCTCTATGATCGACTTGAATATAACGATCTTCCTTAATTTGTGTGTAACACTTTTAGCGATTTACTTTCTATTTAAACTAGTTCGCGTGTAATTATACTACATATGTAACCATGTACCCAGGTCGCTTAATACCTACCTTGCCACATACATAAGATGTTATATATAATTATATACCCCTTAAATGAGGAGAATTAGGATCTAATTTTTTCATTATTCAATTTCCTACTTCTCACTAAAAATCACTAAGATCTAACACCTGAAATTCTCTCCACTTTATCAATCACCTCGTTTCCCAAATTCAAAATTTTTGTATCCTTCTCGACTATCAAGACATCTTTGTATTTTAACGACCTCTCGTATTTGGCTATCTGTTAACGGCTAGCCTGGACCTCGCATTTGTAACCCCGAAGGGAAAGCTAGGCTTCCCTCGCCAAACACACTGCTTGCAAACAAAATAAGTTAAAAACGAAACAAATGAAAATTTTATATAGGTTATAGGTCTCTAAAACCATGACATCCTTCAGGAAGACCTCGTCAAACTCAAAGTCGTCCATATCCATCGCCTCCATTCCGGGGGTATACTTCCCAAATTTTCTCTTTTTTGAAACATCCGGATCGCGAAGTAAGAACAAGCTCGGATTAAACAAGGTCATTGTAGGAATTACAACTTCGGGGGTAGCATCGACCTCTAAGTCCACAAAAAAATCATCTCGAGGGGGTGACAGGGTCATGCGCTCCTGACAAGGATAAGTGGGAGCTAGCTCTTGCACACCCAAAGTGTTGATTAGATCTCCTAAATCGAGGTGCGAGTAGTCCATCCCTGCAAAATATAGAACACATTAATAATCTCACCAATATCATACTAAATACATACATAAGCTCATAACATAAATACAGAAAACGACCTTGATACTTGCTTGTGTAACCTCACCACACCCAGTACTTCTTTAAGCGAGCTATGGTTAAGATATCGCGATAACTTTCATTTGAGGTATTTTGCAGCTCAATTCGCCTCATTTTCTCTTTACCACTTATATCCAATTTATTGATGAGCTCACTAGCCCAGGGTTGTGAAGTATTAAAATTAGGGTTCCAAGTGTAATGTAAAAATATTTGTCTTTCCAGCCAGAGGTGTTGTTTGGGAGTCTGAGGTGCAACCCATGCCCGATAACACATGATATGTACGCCCTCCTTTTGTCTAACCCATTCCTTTTTAACATGTTAGTTCATCATCTTCGAGGTTTATCCCATGTTCACCAACCACCACGGAGAAACATAAAAGTGTTCACCACCCGTTTGGATTTATTTGAGCAAAATTAATGTCAAAAGTGCTCAAAGCATAGGCCACTAATTTGGGAAAGGGACACTAGAGACCTATTTTACAGGCCACTAGATGTATCACCCACCACCCCGGTGGAGGGTCATCAACATTACATAAATGGGGAGGCATTAACATTAGCCCCACACAGGCTGGAATGCCATATTTTTGTCTAATTTCTTCTAACTCTTTAGTTGTCAAAACACTAGGCATCTTTTCAATTTGGTGTTTGTCTTTGGTTCTGTTTGTAGGTTCGCTCTTGTTTTCCCTTTTCTTTTTTGGGTGGGGTACTTTGGTGGATTTTAACACGGGAATCCTGATAACATGAATTGAATCCCGTGATGATGAGTTAGACACTGCCTTGGACCCCGAGGAAGTAGGAAGAGCGAGAATCCCTTCCTTAACGGTCCTCGAAGTATGCCTATATTCACTACTCCTTGTTGTTTCAGGTCGTTTGGTTTGTAACGACCTTGAAGGAATATGATTGAGAGATACCTTTTTGGTGAAATCTCCCTCGGAAGACCTACTTGATTCTTTTCCTTTATTCGACATTAAAAAAAAGGGAAGAGTGGGATAAATAATTACCTAATTAAAAAGATGTCAAATCAAGAAGTGAAGATATATCAGCGACCTGAATTCTAGTAAACTTCGTTAAATAAACGAACTAAAATAATTATCAGGAAACTTTCGAAAGACCTTATAAAGGAATAATGCAACCTTTGAGTAATCAACGGGCTGAAATTCTTTGGATAAAATTACTAAGTTAAAAACAAGTAAAGGTAAAAGTAAAATTCTTCCACTATTTGTAAAAGGGAAAATAAGAAGTTGAAAGGTCTCAACAAAAATAAAGATAATAAATAATAATAATGTTTTCGCAAATAAAATATACATCATCTAAGTGGCCGTTATGTAAGCATGTTGAATCTATCAGTTAAGAATTACTTATACAACCAGATTATTCCTTTGACCTTTTCAAAATCAAGAGAGTGAGGGAGTTAATATTTGGTATTAAATATGTAACAAATATATAATCTAATAAGTGTAGTACCTTGTTAGGGCATAGCAAGGACATATAGCTCACTTGACAAATGGCCTGGACCCAGCGAGCTAAGTAAAGTGTACAACCAAGTTGATAAAAGCACCTCGTTATCAAACTACGAGGTCTTGGATGTCAGACCTGGTGAAACTATGATATTCTCATATAATCACGGTCCTCCCTCTCCATGAGCGACTTGAATAGAACGATCTTTCTTAGTTTGTGTGTAACACTTGTAACGATTTGCTTTCTATTTAAAATAGTTTGTATGCAATTCTACTACATATGATGCTTTCTATTTAAAATAGTTTGTAACACATGTACCCAAGTCGCTTAATACCTACCTTGTCACGTACATAAGATTCTATACATGTATATATACCCTTTAGATGAGGAGAACAATGATCTATTTTTTTCATTATTCAATTTCTTACTTCTTAATAAAAATCACTAAGATCTGATACCTAAATTCTCTACAAACATGTTCAATTAGTCATATATTTGAAATTATTATTAATTAAGTTAAAATTTTAAATTTTTAAAAAAGTAAAATAAAAATTTGTATATTTTATTAATAAAAAAATATTACAAAAAAAGAAAAAAAGTACCTCCTTTCCTCCCTTTCTCTTATTTTCTCTTTTATTCTTTCTTTTATTATTATTTTATTAATAAAAATAAAAATAAAATTAAGAGAAAAAGAATAGAGAAAAAGACCGGGAAAGAGAAGGAACGGATAAAGAGAAAGAGTGATTCGGAGAGATAAATAATAGAGAGAGAATAAAGGGTTTTTTTCTTTTTATTTAATTTTTTTTAATGAAATATATAAGTATGATTTTACCTTAAAAAAATTAATATTTAAAAATTTTAATTTAATTAATTATACTTTTATATTAAAAAATTAATAAAATTCATCTAAAAAATTACATAAATAAAATATATAAATTACATAATTACAAGAATTGAATTACCTAATAATAACACCATCACACTATCAAATTTTCTTTTGTTAAAACTGTAATAATTTGACACCTTATCCTTATATATATATATATATTTCTTATCACATGCAATGAGTTCCTGAAATTTTTTCCTGAGCTCGATAAGATTTCATATTTTGAATATTTATTGACCTTTTCACTTTTATTATTTGATTCATCATATTATGAATTGCTTAATTTTATTTTGGTGCTTTGATTTTTTTTTTCTTTTTCATCTTTTATTATGCAATCTTATGCCTTTCGTCTATTTAATTTTGTCTTTAGTATTGTCTTCTCCTAAGGACAAAAGTGGTCCTTTTATGGATATAGATTTTGTTTATTTTATTTTGTTTTGTATATTATTTTGTTTTGTAGCTAATTTTTTTATTCTTTTAATCGAAATTTGAAAAATATTTTACATACATATGAAAAGGAAAACCAACCAACCTTAAAGCTTATAGGTAGAATTTAATTTATTCTTTTCCTAAGTTTAGAAACATGCTAACTTTGCAAAACTATTATTCTGTCTCAATTTGACTTGAGTAAATTTACTTTATTTTAAAAATTTAAATACTAATTTTTTGCTTTATTGTATTAAATTTATTGAAACATTTAAATATTATACAATGATCAATTAACTATGCCAAATATCATTCTCTCATAATGAGAATCGAATCTTATATACAATAGAGTCATATACATGTTCATCTTGAATACTATTTTTATAAAAATGAAAAAAAATATGTAGTAAATATAAACAAAATCAACTACCAATATTTTCTCCCTATGATCACTCAAACAGTAGAAAACTTGTTGATTAATAAAAGAAGGCATGAAAGAGTGTCAAACAAACAAGTTATACGAATAAAATTCTTTATTATGACAAAAATTCAAACGGTACATTTCAAATACTTACAAACAACCATATTTATAATTTATATAATATATAACATGCACAGTATAAAATTAAGTTAGACTTATTTATAATGTGTTAAAAAATATTATTAGCTTTTAATTTGTTATTTAGATAAAAAAAAACATTTGGTATATATAGGTGATAATGTTAAGTTTTAGAAGTTTATGTACATTATATTCAATAATGTCAACCAAACATGTTATTTTTTAGGAATAATTCATCATTAAATATATTTATTTAGTTATATTTTTCAGATCATTTCTTTGAGTTTAGAACAATGTTTTCTATTTAGTTTTATTTTTTTATGTTGTCATTAAAATTTACTATACTATAAATATTTAAAAGTTGTGTATTTTTTTAATTAATTTAAATATTTATTTATAATACTTTAACTACCTATTCTATAAATTTGAATTATTAATTAAAATAATATTACGTTACATCTAAAATGTATGTATTGTTTGAACAATTGTATCTCGATGACATAAATGACCCATCATGAGGCATGTAAATATAAAGTTATGGATTTATCGCTGGATGCTTGAATTTGTATTATTATTAAAAAGAATGTATAAAATAAGAAAATGTGTTTAAAAATAATTAATTGATTGTTTTAATTTTTTTCAAAGTTTGTTTATATATAATTATGATTCTTTATTTAAAATATTATTTTTAATGTAAAGCTATTAGAAACTTAGATGACGTTTTAAATGATGTAAATAAAATAAAAATTAAGACATGTTTTAACATAAAATTAAATTGAAATTATAAGTATCAAATGATTCGAAATGCCTAGTAATCGGCTCTATTTAAATATTCGCTCATGGCTTTCAAATTAGTATTATTATTTAATTGAGAAAAGGGACCTTTGAGTATTTGATATTAAGATTAAATTTAAGTATATATATTTAATCCTTTATATTTTAAAATGTATTTTTTTTCATTTTATCTTAAAAAAATAGATTAATTAAGTATAAATAATATTATTGTAATGATATTTTTATTAAATTATTATTCTTAATTTTTAAATGCTTAAAATGCCATTAATACTTAGAAACTTTAGCCATGAGAAAATGATAATAAATTCAAAAAAAATCACAAAATATTTGTTTTAATATTTTGTTATTAATACTATTTTCATTTTATTATTTTATTATTTTTATTTTCTTAAAATATAAAAATATATATCTAAATAATTTTATGTTATAATATTATTATTGTTGATTTTTACTTAAATAATTTCATATTAAATTTTATTTTAACCTTACTTAATGGTTCGTATTTTTTCGCGTTTTAAATACTTCATCGTAAAAATAATATTTTAATATATTAATAATTAAAATATTATTATTTTTATTAATTTTTTTTCTTAAATTTAACAAACCGAAAAGTATATTTTAATAATTAAAAGATTAAATAATATAACTTCTTAACCTAAAATACCTTTGCAAATCTCTTTCTATTTAATAATACTATTTAACATGACACTTTTTTAAAGATGATTGTATGTATAGATACAACTAATGAGCTTTAAAAAGATAAATGAAATATCAACTATTTTGTAGTACGATAATATTTTTTATAGACACTAACGTAGATAAGTTCCAGCCCGCCATTGTATGTAGGGTTTGTAAGTATATAACTATTATTTAAAAAGAAAAAAAATATTGTGATAAACTAAATCTTATTATTATCAATGAATCATTTATTTTTATTATTTATTGTGATAAACTAAATCTTATTATTATCAAATAATCATTTATTTTTATTATTCGGAGGTGGCAATATTTTTAGTTAAATCATTTATACAAAAATTATTTATTTATCTTTTCATGTTATAAATTTAAACCTATAAATTAATTTTTTTAAACCATTTGTAGATTTCACTCGTAGGGACAATTACACAAAAATTATCTGTTCTTTCAATTTAGATAGATAACACGTACATAGATGAAAGATAAAAATGTTAACCTATGAAATCTTTTCATAAAATCTTTTCACGGAGTTTTATATTAATTCGATCAACTAGACCTCATAATCTAAATTGAGTAATTAACAAAATGAAAATATAACACAACATTCTTAATTCAACACACAAAAAAATAACTTGCAGTAACAAAAAAGAAACTACATTAAACACACTAGTGACTAGGAATGGGCACGCGTACAAACGAAGACGATTTTTGATATAATTATCCCCGAATTAAATAATAAAATCCGTACCTGAAATCGTTTGAAAACTGTTATGGTTCGTGAACAGTTTTTTACACATGGGTAACGATTCGGGGTGGTTATTAAAAAATACTCAAAAAAAAGTTTTTCCTAAACTTTTTTAAAAAAATCTTAATAAACCCTAATTTTTAATTAATATATAATTTAATTTAATAAATATAATTAATTTTGAGTATGTTTATCAATATAACGGTACTCATTGTTTCATGTTCGATTTTTATCTAAAACTGTACTTGTCCTCAAAATTTATCGAACAAAAATTGAACTCATAATTTTTTTACCTATTCTTATTAGTGACGATGTGTCTCACAAGCTTCTATCCAAGCTAACAGTATATATAAATGTAACAAACTTCATATAGTATGTAATCAAACTAAACCTAGCATACCAATTAAAGAGTTTGACACTTGGGACACAATCAATATAAGAAGATACATATTTATTAGAGACTAACAACAAATTCACATGCATATAATAGACATAAGTAATATAAATTAATTAGGGAGCAGATAGATTAATTTATAACAACATAATCAATGATTAGAAATATATAGACATAAAACAAAGAAAGGAAATAAGACGTGCAACAACATATAGCAAATACGCTTACTAATAAGAACCTACATATAATATGTTAGAATATACAAGTTAGTTATTCAAATTATACTAATGCATAAATCTAAACATGCATAGCAACATTGAAAGAGTTCAAGACTCGATACACAATAAAGTTAAAGAGATATTGATTTCTTAAAGACTTGTCACTTAATAGAAAGCTATTAATACATGAATCATAGACATCTAGACACAAGCATAAAATAAGTTACACAATACTTAAAAAGCTATCAGTAATAAATAAGATAAATAAGTTACACAATACTTAGAGAATTCAATAAATGGAAATGATGTGATAAATAAGATAAGCTTTTTAACGAGAGTTTAAACTTCAATATATAAAGACATATATTATTTAAACTCTAATCGTACCAATCACACATTCAAGCATGCACAACACTAGATATACCTAGGTAAATTATATGTGGTAACATTCTCAAGTTGTTTAAGGCAACTATTCAAGAGAAAAAAAATACATTAATCAATAAAATAGTTACAACTTTGATAGAAAATAAAACGTTCAATATCTCTATCAACTGAGATCATTTATTTTTACGTATACTAATAGTACAAAATTAATATTTAATTTAGTTTAATTTTTATTGGTCTTGCGTTAAAAATTTATAAAAATTATATTTTTCCAAGAAAATTTACATTTTGATATTTTTAATCACAAAAATACTATTTATTAAATAAAATAAATAAATATTAAATAAAAAATACACTAATAACTCTACTTTAATAGAATCATTAAGATTTTTTCTAAATTAACTGCATTAGATACTATTGTACACCAAACATATTGTAGAAACACTCATGAGCAAAATGTGTTACTGAAAGCAACGTATACACATTGTTGAAGCTATTCATTTTCTTTTATTGTCCACTCATATCCCAAGTATTTTAGGGAGAAGCAATCCTTATTAATACTTATTTGATTAATAGTATTTAAATCTTACACGATTTAGATTTATCTTATTTTTAAAAAGTCTTATGGTTTAACTCTTGAATGTTTTATATTATGTGTTTTTCGCACTACATGGTTTGTTATTCAACCTCAAGGAGAACACAATAAATTATTTTAGAGATCCATTTATGTTTGTTACTTTTTTTCATATTTAATATTTTTCAAGAAAAATATCAAATCTATAATTAATTTCAATATATATAATATGATATTAGTTTAAAAACTCAAACTGAAATCATATCAACATTTATTAAAGAAGTTATTTCATTGTATTTTCTTCTTAACTGTTTAGAAAATAGTTTCGTACTTATTATAAGTTATCGCTTTTTTCTTTAACAATTTATTAAATGAAAATATTATTTAACATTTAATTATTATAAAATATGAATAAATTATTTAAATTATATTAGAAGAATAATTTTAAGAATAAAAATTATTTAAAAAAAAAAGAATTACAAACATCCTGATAATTTTATTTTTTGTTTTTAATTTTTGAGAACAATTTTTTAAAAAAATATGAAAAATAGTACATTATGTTTTAAAGTTGTTGAAAATAATTTTTAGTTATAATTTAAGAATAATTTTTAAGTTAAATAATTAGGCCTTTATTATTTTTCAACCTAGCTTATTTTTATTATTTTTCTTTTATTCTCACTATTTTCCTTTGAACAATGAGGCGGCTTAATTTTGGACCAAACAGGATGTAAATGATGACCAAAAATATAATAAACTAGTCAAATTAGTAAATTAATTAAATTAAAAAAAAAAAAAAAAAAAAACTAGCTCCCATTTGTATTGGTCAATATTTGTTTGAACAAATATATCAGACATCCTTGGACTTTTTCGTAGAAATTAATTTCTGCATCTGCTAAAAATTAGAATATATTTTTGACTATGACTATTCGTTTCTAGTTTCATGAATTTTGCAATTCCAACTTGCTCCAGAACCTGAATTTCTTTCTAAACAAGGATATACTTGTGAGAAACGTGTGCTTTTGAACGGAAGTATACGTAACTATTCAAAAACGATTATATTAATAATTATAATAGTAAAATATAAATTTTAACTATATTTAACTAATAATTATCCGTTATAATTTAATAATATTTCTTTTTACAGTTTAATCATATTTTTTATTCTATTATATTATTTAAAATATTATATGTTTGTTATTAAAAATATATATTTTTATATAATTATATGTTTATAAAAAATTAATATTAGTTCGATTATCCATAATTTTAATATTGTATTAATTATTACGTTATATATATATATATATCATCTTTATACAAAATATGTTTAAAATATCAATTTTTTTAGATATTAAGTATTAAAAGATTAAAATAGGACATAATTTTATTTTATACCTATAATATATAATAATTTTATAAATATTTATCTAATGAGAATTGAGATAAGATATGTTTTCTTCTTTGATTACAAATACATCCGCACCAGCTTTTGATAATTTTTAGCAAAACAAATCCTTTTGATAA
The DNA here is from genome assembly GCA_033030585.1 of Hippophae rhamnoides. Taxonomy (NCBI): domain Eukaryota; kingdom Viridiplantae; phylum Streptophyta; class Magnoliopsida; order Rosales; family Elaeagnaceae; genus Hippophae; species Hippophae rhamnoides. The sequence continues at coordinate 36,882,713 of CM065433.1, forward strand.
TTTTAAGTTTTAACTAGTGGGTGGGTCATACCCATGAAAAGGGTTATAATTTACTCCGTAAATATTCATTTAGAAAAATATAGGATTTTTTAATTATTATAAAAATAATATATAAATTATATATTTATTTTTTTGTAAAAATTTAATTTAATTATTATGAAAAAGTAACCTCACGTGATAAATATAATTTTTTATTTTAATTTTTAATACTTTTAATTATATTAGATAAAGATTGTTATAATTTAAATAAACTTTAATTAAAAATATCAAAAAAAAAATTAAAATATAAAAAATAGTTATTTATTTTTACATACCTCTTTTTTCGTAAAAATATAACTAAATTGTTATAAAAATAAATATTTATTTTTAAATAAATATAAAAACTTTACAACTACCATTCCTTATTTATATTAGTCATATTAGTGAATAATTTTAACCATCCTCTTGTAAGATGATATCATATATTTTATTTCATTATTGATTCCAATCTTTTTTCTTCTGAATTAAAATAATTAATAATTATATAATTTAAAGTATATTAAGGAAAAACATTAATATAATAAGCACTCGTATGTAAGTATAGATTGAACATAAAAATCACATAATTATTTAATTTAAATGATATAATTTTATAATTATTATATTAAATATTAAAGATATTGTAATTTTTTTAAAATGTTACAATAATCTTATTGTTATAAGTAAATGAAAACTTTGATTCCGTAACTTTTAAGTTAAATACCTATAATTATTTTATTTATCAAAATTAAACATTATAAATACTCATTTTTAATATTTTTGATAAATTAATGCTCATTTTAATAAATTAATGTAATAAAAGTATTTACTTTTTATAATAACATAATTTTTAGTGACCAACACATAAATTATAATATTAAAGTGATTATTTTAAAAATTCATAAAATCTCTAATATCAAATCCAATAATTATAAGAATTATGTACTCATTTGATAAAAATGATGAGATTAAATTAAATGTGGGCTTATTAATAGCACTATAATGGATTTAGGCTCATTCCTTTCACCTTTTTCTAAAATAATTTTGTTTTTTTCCCCGAGGATTTAGATCCAATTATGCTATAGTTTTGTGCCTCAAGGATGGGATTTATAAGGCAATGTCGAAATTTTATGAATGAGTTGTGAATTTTATATTTTTTTAAATATCTTTAAAATTTATAACCATAAAAATAAAATAATTTATATTTATTTTATATACTTTTTACTATTAATTTTTTTTATATTTTTAACTATGTCTAATAAGATATTATTTAAATTAAACTATAATTGTTTATATATGTTTAATATTAAACGCCATTTAATTGAATATATTTAATTTTTATTAAAATATTATTTTTATTATTATAAATTTTAAGAATGATATTTTAAAAAAAATTACCAACTAAATAATTCACAAGTCATGCAACATATAACAATGATGATTTTTGACAGCAAAGTAAAAACTCAAGTTATCATAATTTTTACAAAAAAAAAACATAGATTATAATTTTTTTAATGTTTCTAGCCATTCGTATTTCCTAAGTAATAGATTATATTACTAAAAGTTTAATTTTTTATTATACATTTATTTTAATATAAAATAATAAATAATATGATTATGACAGGTAAATAAAAAAAACAATTCTTTTTAAAAATATCTCAAATATGTATTTAATTTTTTAATTATTAAAAATATATCTTCAATGTATTATTTCTTGTCATAAGATTTATTTTTCGATAATTTTTTTGATGAAATTCGTGTAATTTAATTAATTTTTTTTTAAATTGTTATTTAAAATTTAGGACAAAAACATAATTTAGTCATAAATTAATAATTTTTATGCTATTTTTAATAAGGACCTCAATGATAGGACGGTTACAAATAGCACAGAAACCTCGATTAACGCACAACTCTCTGGAACACATCATACAAAATACGTGGCGACATGGAATAAAAGCCTCGGCTTTACTCCTCCTCTCCATGCATATGCATTACGCAGCACACCCAATGACCATCCCTTCCTTGTTTGTTTCTCCTCCTCCTCTTCTCTTCGATCAATCTCATCAAGGACTTCAATTGCCCTCTTTTCATAGGATCCTCATTTATCTTCCAGAAATTACGTTCAGTTGCTAATGCCATCGCCAAATTCATACCCGAAGCTACTGTTGTCAGAGATGGTCCCAGTTCGTTGACCAGTGCATGCTCGGTGGTATATTGTTCAACTTGGAGAGGCTCTGTAATTGTTATATACTACTATTAGCTCAAAACAGGAGCAAGGAACACCCTTCTCCTGCACATCAATCTTGTTAAGTATCTTTAGACTAAGAATAAGATATTAAAATTACTTATAAATTTGAACAATTTTTAATTTAACGAGATCTTATTGGTTTGAGTTATACGTAAGTTTCAAACAAATCTAAAGAATTTAAGAGGAAGAAACAATTAATACATTATAACCTTTAGATTATAGTTAGATTTCAGTTACTTGAAAATAGAACTGCATGCTTGCGAATAGAAGATCTATTATTCAATTCGCAAAGTTATGTCTAGAATAATATAGCCAGAGAGATGAGTCCTTCAAACATTCTTTAATATAAAGCTGCGACCAACAAAGAAAATACATTTATCAAAAGAAACCCAATACCTTCAAGGAAAATAATTCTTTCTTGGTACAATACAAAGGATCAAGGGGTGAATCTTATTTGATAAAGTTGGGTCTGCAATTCTGCAAGTATGTTTCAGAGCTCAGTGATTTTGGGAACGTACAGGAAATTCAAATATTACAGGGAATAGTATCTTTGATGACCATCTAGATGAATTCACACGAAGAAGCTGAGTACAAATAACAATTAGCGAGAGAAATTATTAATTGTTATTAAAGTATTTCAAATCAATAAAACAATTTTTTTCTTTAAAAATAAAAAATATTTAACATAAATACTGTTGGAAATGAATTTAAATAAAAAAAATATTTTTTATTATTTTATGATCATTATTTCATAAATTATGTAACTGTCATTTTCATAATTATATGATAATTATTTTTATGACAGTTACTTTCATAATTATGTTACCGTTATTTTTATGACCGTTATTTTCATAATTATGTGGTAATTAATTTTATGACCGTTATTCTTATAATTATGTGATCGTTACTTTTATGATCGTTATTTTCATAATTATGTGGCCGTTAATTTTATAACCGTTATTCTCATAATTATGTGACCGTTACTTTTATGACCGTTATTTTAATAATTATGTATCCGTTATTTTCATAATTATATAACCGTTACACATATTTTTTCCACTATAAAAAGGGGCAATAGCCCTCAGTTTAGAATATAACTTAACAACTCAAAAACAGTTCTACGATTTTCATAGCAAAATCAAAGAAAAGAAAATTTAGAATTGTTTTCTCAGATTTCCGAGCAATATAAATATTTGAGAGGTGTAGTATTCCGGACTTCATCAGTACAGTGAAGTTCCAAGACAGAAAAAAATTATGGGCTGTTTTATCCTGAGGACGACGAGGCTGTGTTTGCTTGCACAAGTTTGGGCGGAGCCGCGAAACGTCTTAAAGAGAGCGACCTAATCCGTGACTCAACCCAAGCAGTATATTTCAGTATATCGGTAATATTATTCTTACATAGTTTTTTCACATATTTGTTTCAACAAATACAGAAAAAATAATATTATTAATGAATAATACAATTCATAGATAATAAATCACCACTCGTACAAAGGGGAAATTATAATATTAATAGGAGCGTTTAAAGCAGATCGACTTCATTTTATCTATGACTAATGCAATAATACAATTACAATTATAAGAGTAGTGAGTGCAATACTCTTAATTGCACTCACATTTTTACTTGCATTAATTTCCAAGTAATTTTGTTTAAATTTTACTTTTATATATATATATATATTATTTTTTAAAAAAATATGAAAATATAGTTATAGAATAATATATATCAGTTAAAAAATCGTGTAAAAAAATAAAAAATATAATTAAAAATGTTAGAAGTAATACCCCACTTACAATTACAAACCCACTTTTAGTGAGTGCTTAAATGCAATGCATATTTGTACATTTTCAAGAACTTTGGAGCTCCAGGTGCTGCATCCCTAAATAAACAAAGAAACCTTTGGTATAGTTAGAGATAGGGTTATCGTTTAACTTCATTTCATTTAATATTTAAATAAAATGAACCGTACTTATTTATGTGAATTGAAATTGGTAGCTAAATTTATTATTTAACTCATTTAAATTATTTTAAACACTTATAACTATTTTATTTTTTAATTTATAATCTTTTAAGTTTTATAATTAAATTTTCAATCTTAAAATATTTTGAAAGTAAAATATTTAATAATCAATTTTTAGTTTAAATTTTTAAAAATATAAATTTAATATTAAATATTGTTTGTACGATAATTAATTCATAATTTTTAATTTTTAATTTTTTAAATTAACTTGTAATAAGTTAAGTATAATTTTCTATAAAAAAAAACTCGAAATCACAAACAATAATTTTTTTAAAAAATTAGATTTCTAAAGTTTTCTAATAATATATGTAATAATTCATAATATTTTGTAGGATAGTATAGTTTATATTTTAAAAATGAACCAAAAATATTTTACAAAATCTGAACAATTATTAATAAAATGAACATACTTTCTATAAAAAAATAAGAAATCACGAACCGTAAAATTTATTAAAAACTAGACTTCTAAAAATTTATAATAATAATGAAATGATTCATAAAATTTTGTAAATTATTGCACTTTGTATTTTAAAAATAAATAAAAAATATTTTTTTAAATTTGAATAATCATTATTAAAATGTGTATAAATTTCTATAAAAAAAAACTCAAAATCACAAACCATAAAATTTATTAGAAGCTAGACTTTTAAAAGTTTCTAATAGTATAAGAAATAATTCATTAAATTTTGTTACTGAATATAGTTTATATTTTAAAAATTAGTAAAAAATATTCTTTTAAATACGAACAATTATTAACAAAATGTGTAAAACTTTTTATAGAAAATTCGACATCATAAACATTAAAATTTCTTAATGATATATGATATATAGTAATAGTATTTTAATGATATATAAAATAAATCATAATAATTTTTAATTAATACAATTTATATTTTCAAAAATATTTAATAAAATATGAAACATATTCAATAAAATGAGATTTAATTTTTTAAAAAAACTTAAAATTTTGAAATGTAACATTTATTATAAAATACATTATTTTATATTTTCAATTACATATAACTTTAATTATAAATTATTTTGAATTAATATAAGCTAAACTTTTAAACCGAATAAAATTAGCATAACTTTCTTAAAAACTTCAAATTTTGAAATGTAACATTTATTATTAAATACATTGTTTTATATTTTCAATTATATAAAAATTTAATTATAAATTATTTTGATTTAATATAATCTAAACTTTTAAACTGAATCAATAATCGTCTTTTTAATCTTAATTATAATGTATATTTTTTTAAGTTAATATTTGTCTTAAATTAGAAATAGAAAAAATACACAACAAAAACTCTTTTTATCTTATTGCACTTCCATAAATGAGACGGTACCAATCGAAGAATCAATCTAATGAGATTTACAATATATAGTCATACAATTCCTTCCATTTATACTTCTTTTTTGTCAGAAAGTGAGCTCAAATTGATGTACACTCATGACTTAACAATCAAAATCCCCAAATGCTGTATAGTCTATAATTTCTTATGAAAATGGTCGATCGTAGAGTCACCTGATGATGCGATATATAAAGCCACCATACATACCCAATATCTCTTGAATAAGCATTCAAGATTCCCAAAAAGAGAGGCTTACTCAAGACAAATAGAAAGTCTTCAATCTATGCTTCCTAATATTTGAAGCTTCCATCAGCATGTTTCTCTGATGTTGTGCTTAAACGTACCAACTCAGAATAGATGAGAAATTCTGCAAAGGTTATTGAACCTTAATGCAAACAGAAGCCATACCGACATCATCAATGAATACAACACCAACTCCGTTTGAGTATGAAAAGAATATTTTTATAATTCATAAATTCTTTTGATAATAAACCCTTTGAAGCTTTAACTGATCTCCTTTCACTGTCAAAAACCGATTAAATGTAACTACATCAATGATCCATAAAGACACTAGTAGATACTGTGATCAAGTAAACAGGATAAAAGAGTCCAGTTAAAAAAAGGATAAAAAAGACCTTTCTAGGACGTTAAGGAATTTTCAATACTGCAGGCTTAACATGATGCAAAATGTCAGTTTTATCTGATCATCTTCAAGATGTTGAGAAAATTTCAAATTTGATGTAAATTGAAGTTTGCAATAATATAATAAAAGTTCCACCAATATATTATATATCTATCATTTAAGTGATGTTAGGCAGTGCAAGTATGTTTCTATTATATCATACAAGGGTGCAAACACAGCCTGCAAAGCAAAAATTAAAAGTCTCTTTCCAATATGCATTTAAAATGCACAAAAGAACAAAAAAGAAAAAAAGGAAAGAAAAAACACTCTTACAGATACAAGCGAACCTCAATGAGCTCAGTGAGGGAACTCTCTTCATTTGAGGAATGCATGTGCATAAGACAGCTGAAAAGCAAAACCACATAAATTGGTTATGGCATCAAATTTTTTAAGAATATTTCAAAATCCTTAACTTAAAGAACATTACATTTGCAAGCACAAACCCAACACCCAAAAAAGAAAAGTAGACTGGGGAAAAGATTTAAAGAAACCTTAAAATAAGCAATTAATTGTTTAGTGCCCCCAAATTTGTGTAGTAACTTCTTATCAGAATAACATTCCAAGGCAAAAATCTTAGAAACTTGTAATAGCAATGAAACCTCAAATAACATGTAAGGTGCTCCAGATCATCAAACATAATGGAACAGAAACGAATTTAAATTCTAATTTTGAGCTTGTTAGATACACGGTTTAAAAGCTGCCATTGCAAGTATTTCGCATTTTAGACAACAATTTGACTGTTTAGATAATGCACCTGCTCCCCCTCTCTATTTGTAGCCTACTTGCAGCATCAGATGACGATAGCTGCGGCCACGTATTATTCGTTGCCAGGTATATTGAAGCAAATTCCTAACGCTTAGTTGCATACGCTCTTGGACAAGCCTGTAACCAGAAGGCAGCAGCCAAAACAAGACATAGACTTAATCGATAATGTTATAGCACTTTGTGCACAGAATAGGTTACGTACCATCTTACTAGACACCTTTCAATGCCTCTAGATACAGGGCGAATGAAGGATGGATCCCTCTGAGCATAAAGCAAACCAACCTGTGAAGAAGATAAGAGAGGAAGTGACGAGTCAATGACAGGAAGCGAATCCATCCACTAATTCACCAAGAACAAATCACATTTCATGAAATTTAGCTTACTCATCCATGAAAGCAATGGGTACATATAATTGATCTCAGATTCAAAACAGTTCAGGGAAAGACAAATTATCAAAGTAAATAGTGATACAGCAAACTTCAGGCAAAATATTCTTATTAGTAGAGTCTGGTTTAGTGGTTTTGATGAAATGGAATGAACCCAGTACTTAAAGAATCGCATAGAACAGCCTGGAATCAATAAAACCGGTGAAATAAAAATGCTTCTAAATAGAGATATGCACCTCTAACATCACAACGGCACAAGGATCATCAAAGATCTCAAGACTGCAGTCTGCAAAATAATTAACCTGCAGCAAGGTAAGATAAGAACAATCAAATAATTCATAAGATTGAAACCATGAAAAGTGATCTGTACTAGTAGAATACCATCCATCCTCTGACTACAAGCTGTAATACATAAATCTATTATAACTAATGCCAAAATTAAGATTCTTGAAAGTGAATTGTGAAAGCATACTTTCATCAATTGAGACAGGCTTATATCTTCCTAATAATAACAGTTTATTTCTTTAAGCAAAAAAATTCTAGTAATAGACATATAACAAACTATGTATTGGAAGCTTTCCATCTCTTTTTACCACCTTTGAAAGGTTAGGCAGAAAGGAAGGTTAAATACGATGTAGCTGTGCAGAATTATGTTTCAATTAGTTAAAACGTAATGATTAGCAATCATAATGTTTTAAATATAATTAAAGTTACAAGTTTATTACCAGGCCAGAAAATCTCAAATATGTATACTAACATGCAACCACAATGACATAGGACAAGTAACCTCAAGACTACTTACTCCAAAATCTGTATTGACAAGAGACTGCACAAAATCCATTAACTGGATTTTTGCCCACTCAATGCTCATGGTGGGATCAGCTGTTTTTGGAGGATGCCTCCAAGGTGCACCAAATCGTAATTTATCTTTAGAAATTTTTCCATTTCGTGCATCAGCAGCAAACTTCTGCAGCAGGGCTAGTGCTCTATCCATGGCAGGATTCACCTCAGTAATCTAAATAATAATTGTTACATCAGTAATAGATTCTTAATAAAAAAAAAGTAATAGATTCATGAGTAATTTCAGATTTTCAAGTATATCCTAATCCACTTATAAATCTAATAGTAACTCTTAAGACAGCTGAGGACGTAACCAGTATTCCTGTATGTATTTAATCCAAAAAGGACAACAGCAGAAAACATAACATGTGAGCACAATTAAGAGACGACATATAGAATCAAGATTGAGAGAAGAAAGCAGCATTAAATGCAACTAGTTTCCATAAGAAAATGTAATCCAAATACAAGCACACTAAGTCAAAAATGAAGAGAACAGGCAGTTCTAGTTTCCTTATCACATCCTTTTTGTACAATAAATTAGTCTACATCTCTGTATGTGTTTATAGGAAAACCATTTAAAGTTTACGAAAAGAGACAGGTATAATCGGAGATACAACAACAAGCCAACCTATATTTATGACTGGTGCCTGATTACATTCACCATAGAATCCAAGAACAGGGAGAAGTGACCATAAACTTCAATAAGTAGATGAAATGTAAGTGTTGAAGTCTGCGCAGCCATGAGTTTTCCCTCAAAACGCGATTATCAGGAAGGGACTGTCGCAGACTTATAACCAGCACTTTGCTGGTTTACTTGGGCGATGTGTGACTTCCAACACTCCCCCTCACATCGGCCAGAGTACCCTCTATCGGGGGTGACCGTGTGGATGATTGGGGGCTGACCGGTTGGGCACATCGTGACCCCCAGGTACCCGCTCTGATACCATGTTGAAGTCTGCACAGCCATGAGTTTTTCCTCAAAACGCGCTTATCAGGAAGGGGCTGTCGCAGACTTATAACCAGCACTTTGCTGGTTTACCTAGGCGATGTGGGACTTCCAACACTCCCCCTCACATCGATCGAAGTACCCTCTACCGGGGGTGACCGTGTGGATGATTGGGGGTTGACCGGTTGGGCACATCGTGACCCCCAGGTACCCGCTCTGATACCATGTTGAAGTCTGTGCAGCCATGAGTTTTCCCTCAAAACGCGCTTATCAGGAAGGGGCTGTCACAGACTTATAACCAGCAAACTCATGGCTGCGCAGACTTCAACAGTAACAAGTCAAGTGAAACTCAAAAATTGAGAGTCGTCTTCCATACGCATTCTTCCACTAATTTGTCCCAAGAACTAGGAGAAAAACCAGTGGAAGCAAATAAGAACGAACAAAAGAAAAAGAAAAAGATTTAATAAGAGGTAAAGGTGTTGGTCATTTATAAAACTTACTTGCAAATATGCTAAATATGCATCCACAATGTCTTCAAATGTGCTACCCTTCTCATCCATCACCCTGCAGCATAATGAAAACAAGAGTAAGCTATATAGACTAAGTTGCATCGGTTAAACTTGAAACTTAAAAATGTAACTCTGAGAAGCTAAGAAGCTTGTAGCTCGAGTCTTTAGAGGAGTCCAAAAGGAAAGTGCAAATTCATTTTATTGGCTGCATCCATTCTACAAAATAGTAAACCTTTGTTTGAATGATTATTATGATTCATATACACATCCAAAGAGCAGGAGATTATGAGAGTCTAATTCAGAACAGAGATGCATGGAAAAAAACTTGGATATTAAGTAAATGAAGAACTTGTTATTTCATGCATTATAATGGGCAAAAAAGGGGACACAATGGAGGTTGTATTAGTGCATTGGAGGGTTTTTTGAGTTTACACCCATCTGCAATTGTCAAAGACTAGCATTCATGTCTATTTCACTCAGCATCTTTGACTTTATCTCAAATTCAAAAAAGAAAAAAAAAAGGAGGGAAGGGGAAAAATAACTAAAGACATTCTTACTTTTGATAATAATTGCTTTGTTTGAGCGCATATAGCTCAAAAAGATGTCGAGGGTTTGGGCCAAGCACCTCAGCAATTATTGTCCACTACAATTTAACAATCACGATTTCATCATCAGAGGTGCCAGCGTGTCAAGAAACTAAGATTGAACATTGTCTTACAAAAATATACAAAATCATTAATAAATATGATAAATCCAAAACAGTGTCCTCTTCTAAGTCAAATCATCATTAATTCAGGAGCCATGTTGCCATCAGTTTCTCCAGAATTACATTTAGTAAAAACCATAAGAATTCCTTTACCTCTGAGTTACTGAAATAATCAGTAACCATATGCATTTTAGCTTCAGGGGGAGTCCATCCAAAAGTCTGCAAACAGAACAAAATTTAAAGTGATATTCTCTATCATTATCACTATTTATATATTACATCGATTGAACCAGAGATGTTACCTAATATTATATCTTCTATATAGTCAAAGTATAACGACACAAAATACTTAATAATTTTTTCATGTTGCTATTAATGTCAGATCTTTGGGGAAATTTTTCAAAAGTGAATCCCTTTATTCATCCTACACAGAATAGCACTGTGTGAACTGATTAAAGGGTGAAAGTTCAAGAAAAGTTTTCAGCCAAATACTTTATACTTTTTCCATGATGCTATTAATGTATTTTGCTCTTGGTCAAAGAAGACAACGATGATGTAAGGAGGAAAAAATGCATTTGCATACACAGTCAACTAAATTTTAGTTTCAATTGAAGTACCTCGCGAGAGATGAATATGTCAGGAAATCCAAAATCCATGTAAGCTCGGTAAGAATAATAGCTGAATGATGAAAGAAAGAATGAGAAAAACAAAACAGACTTTAAAATAGCCAAGTGCCATATTAGTTCATGCTATACTGGGAATTGGGAAAAGTAAAAACTTTTCAAGGTTGTCCTCGCTGACACAGTAAATGTCATGGAATAAGGGGTATATGTTTAAGTTAAGATTCATTAAGTTTGGTGAAGCATAGTAAATGAACATTTTATTGATAAAATAACTGATTTCTTTACTAGTTCCTTAGAATCTAAGTTAAACAGGACACAACCTCGGAAAATAGAACTGTTCTCAAAATCGATTCAGTTTGACTTGATATCCACTATATACCATTCTGTGATAAACATGTAAGTTCTCTCTAAAACATTTCAGACACTTGTAATATTATCATGATGATATCACGGGTAAAAAGACACAGGATTTTCTGATACATAGATAAATAAGAATAACTTGAAACAGAAGAAAAGGGACAAACCAACCTATCTGAAGTCACTAATAGAACGGGCAGGCACCGTTCATTTGCACCCAGAGCAATTATTCTCCATATGAGACTGTCATGATACATTGATCCACAGACGGATGAATCTCCATCCATTAAAATTGCATTCTTTAGAACCTCTATATTATTTATAACCAGCTTTGGCTGCCATGTGCAAATAAAGTAATCCATCGATTAAAGTTCCCATAAAATGATAAAGCTCCCAAAAAAAAAATCATATCCGCAAAAACTCCATACAGATCAAATTCTTTAAAAGTATTAAATTACAACCTCTATTTTTTTTTGGCATGATGTACTCAGAATGGTGTATAGATACCTGAAAATAATCGATCTCAGCAGATTGTGACAACAACTCCAGCAGCAAGCAAGGCCAATCAGTACAAGAATTAGCTAAAGATCTCGAATACCCGCCGGTTTGAGTTAAATGCACAATCGCATTGGCTCTCCACCCGTGCTGTATCCCAATAACCTCCTTTGCCAATTTCAACGCCACTATTGCCTCCTTGTAATAAGAAGCCTCTTCCATGGAAAAAGTCTTTCCTTTGTCACTCAAACCCAGAACCCCATCAATCTCTTTGGCATTACATCGAGCAGATAGTGCAAAAACGGTCCGATCCCACATAACCGATTTCGAACCCTTTACAGCAATCACACCTTTGGAGTGATTGTTACCCTCAATAACGCGAGCTAGTGCTGTGTTGAGACAGTGCCATTTGTTAAGGGTAGAGAAAATTTGCTGGGAACTAATGGTACCAAGCTTGATACCAGTATGAACCATGGATTCTAAGCAATGTTCGAGCTTGGTGCGGCAATCTGACAAAGTAGGTGGTGGGCAATTGGACCAAGAAGTCCATGGAAATGATTGATTGAAATGAGGATGATGGTCTTTGATGGACTCAGCAAAGTCCACGTATCCAGTAAGATGGGGACCTTTGTTCCACCCGCGGAGCAGACCTGGAAAGGGAAGAGAAGCAAGTATTAGAGAGAAAAGGTAGAGAATTAAGACGTTAAAGATGACAAAAATTGGAAAGAGTGGAGATGTGGTTTACGATCGAGAATGAGAGTGGTCTTGCCAACGCCTCTGGGGCCGTGGAGGATGAGAGGCTGAGGCACTCGGTGGTGCTGGGCGTGATTGTTGAGAACAGTCTCGATCAATGGCCTAGGGATTACCCTCCATGGCTTACTCGCCATTTTTACCTGTGGATGCAAAACAAATGCTACTGTAGGCGAGTGGGCTGAGAGTCACTGAAAGGAAATATGAAATGGAGAGGTATTAGGAGGGTTTTAGGAACGGACCAAACTCACTTTGGGCCAGTCGTGTGCCGGGCGGTTGATTTGGCTCCAATAACAGTAGCAATTTTTGGGAGAATTTCTGTATGACAATGAGTCATAAATTAATAATTATTAAATAATATTATTTAATGATAAGTGATTTTAAAAAAATATTATTTTTTAGTTACATATATATAATACGTGGGATAATTAGAAAAATATAATTGAAATCTAAATGTTTTCTTTCTACTTCCCACCAAATATATTATCAAATTTTTTAAACTACTAAATTAATACCCAATTTTACTTTCAAATCCACAGTCCTTGGTTTCTCTCTTTTTCCACTTCTCTCTATCTAAGCTTCTTAATTTTTGAAAGAAAAAAAAAACAATATTGAATTGTAGAATGACAAAGCTATAACAAAAGCTGGATTTTAAAGCATCATTTCTTTCTATTTCTCTATTTGTGTGAGTGATTTGAGTCTAAAGGAGAGAATGAATGTATGTGAGAGACTGTAGAATTGAGTTACGAAGAAATAGGAATTGAAAATTTGAGAGAAAGAGGAAGGAGGAGGTGATGGTGGAGGTGATGGTGTAGATGAATCAAAGAAGGGGGCGGCGGTGAAGTGATTAAAAAATTTCAATTATACTCTTCTAATTATCTACATGTATTATACATGTTATTAAAAAATTTCTCGTTAAATAACTTTATCTAATAATTAATAAGTTAATGCTATATATTTTAGAAGAAAATAAACTTAAATGTTTTTATTAAAAAATCACAGGATTAATATAACCCTTATCCCAACCCAATTATTCTCTTGTGTTTAGTTTGTAATTAGAACTAGAGTAACTCTACTCCTATAACTCTTTGTTAATTTTTTAAGTTAGGTAAGTGATGTCCAATGAATTTTAAATAGAGATAATTTAGTTTAATTTTTTTCAAAAGTAAAGTATCTTTTTAAGAGTAAAATTAGTTTTTTTTAAATAACATTTATTTTTTCATAATTCACCTAAAAATAACATTTAAAATAAAAAATACTATTTTTTTCTTCCAAAAAATATTCTCTCTGTCATTTAAGTTTTTCTTAGTTCTTCTTATATAAGTCTATTTATTTTTTTTCATTAAAAAATTTTATTTTTGCTCTCATAATTTGTATTTTTCTAAAAAATTGGATTCAATTGAATTTATTTAAAAGCTAATAGATTAAACCTACCTAACTTAAAAGAAACAATACTAAAGTACCATTGTTTAAGAGTTATAGAACTAAAGTTATATAATAATTCCCCGGAATTGCATTGTAATTAATTATTAGTAATATATTAAATTTATAATTTTGTGACTTAAATTATTCACTAATTTTTAACCTATATAAATATAAATAGGTAAATTATACTTGATATAGTTTTGACTCTTGATATTGTTTGAAGAATTTATAATGAATTTATTTTCAAAATTATTATCTTAAACTTTGAGATATGGTTTTGAAATTGAACAATTTACTTATTAAATTTAAGAATATATTATTATATTGTAGGAATCATTTCATTGGTGGTAATTCTTCTTTCATATAATTGCTAATAAATGGTCTAAACCATCACATGAGATGATGAAGTTTAATTGTGATGCAAGCTTTAAAGACAATATGGGTGCTTTAGTTGTTGTTCCAAATGAATTTGGTAATGTACTAGGTATATGGTGTTAGATGCTACAAGTTTTTTATGCTAAAATGGTTGAATTAACAGCTATTTTCTTAGCATTTGGTCTAGCATAGGACATGCATATTAAATATGTATGATGAATTATTGATATTAATTTTTATCAACATCAAGTAGAATAATTCTCCATAGATTTATGATATATAGAAACTTGTTAGAACCTTAGACCATCGTAAGAGGATGGTAGCTTTTGACCCTTCATTGCTTAAATTAGTAATGTGATTATAAAAGATGAAGGAGATAAATGTCTCTCGCTACGATGAATAAAAAAGATAGTGTTATGGTTGTCATTCTCTATTATAAGATATGAGATATAACTTATGTGTGAATTTATATAATGGTGAATATATATAGATAGTAGAAGTAACCTAATATGTATACCTTATCCATATAGATAGATTTGTTGTAGTAACGTAGTTATCTCTTTATAATTATCTGTTTCAAATAATTAGGGAATAAATACTAATAATTTCTCTTTAAATAAATTATTCAGTGATCATATTTATCTATGGCTCAATGCTTACTAGGTTGGACCATAAGGCTTTTTAATAATTGAGATAACTTTTTATTCATCATGTGACAAAACATTATCCCTTTAGTCTTTCTAGGTCTCGATCAAATTGGCAAGAAGGTCTGATTGTAAATATATCGATATATGGGTTTGTGACCCTTCTAATCACACTAGTACCGTTGGGAACACTCTCTTGAACTATTTTGCCTTTCCAAGTAAATGATTATATGCCATGTCTGACCTTCAATCAAATTCTAGATTTCCAATTAGATTCTTGATTAAGGAGTTATGTCAAAATCAATGTTGACACTTGTGATCAAACCTTCCCTTATTCTTGGAGAGAAATTCGAATTTTGAATTTCAAGCTTTTACTTTTAGACTTGCCTAAGCAATTATAGCACTTGGATGCAACCTTGATTAGATTGATGAAATTGCTCCTCCATTTCTATAAATACTAGCTAACTTCATCTCTTTATCCCATACATTTTCTATTCACTTTTGGAAGCTTATACTTAAGAGATATAAGGGAGGAGAAGAGGAAAGCATCTTCCAAGATATTTCTTCTAACCTTTTTGTTTTATTTATTTTTCTCCATCGTGTTTTATAGAGTGTAGAATAATTATTTTCCTACTATTCAAAAACTTTACACCATATAAAATATATATCACGCTTTCCCATATAGTGATTGATGGATATTAGAGTGATAGGTATTTAAGGTAAGATCTAGCCATTATGGATGCATGGCAAGACTAACACAAGCTGGAATAGATTGTGCGAGTTAGTGGCCAAGTAAGGTCGAGTGGAAATGTGGCAGGCATGAGTTTAACTGTGGTTTCATTTTTGTGTGGGATCATGGGCCATTTCTAAGTCTATCCCACGTTGGAAACTATAGTCTATCTAGCTAGTTAATACATAGAGATATAAGGATATGATGACGAAAGATAGAGCATAGATTGGGAACCCTAGGTAAGACGATGTGCAAAGGACGAAGTATGATTTCTCGACCCACAACTTGGGCCTATTTATTGGTCCACATGTTTGTCCAACCATATCATTGTCTAGCTAGCCATACCATGTCTAACGATCCATACTTTGTTTGACTGACCACATTTTGTTTAGTCACATTCCATCTGGCTGGGTAGTAGTTTGGTTTGAAACACACGTGCCCATTTAGTTGGATGGCTTACGGCTTGAGGGAAATCTTGACTTGTGTACTTGTACCCTTGTTTTCTATTAGGACCTTTTTCATGTTTGTGTGAAGTTTTTCTAAGTTACGATAATTCGTTGGACTAGATGTTACTTGACGGAACCTCGGGGTATATCAATTCCTACTTTAAGTTAACATTTCCCTTTCAGGGTTTATGGCTATTTAAGTAGCAATCGAAACCATATTAAGTTGTTCTTTATGTTAGTTCTACTTTGGAACACAGAGCATATGATTAGGGTTTATCTTATGGGTAATGTAACTCACCTCAACCTCTGTGTGCTATTTGGTGGTATTTTTCCTAAAAGTGCAAACCTCATCTATTGAGATTCTTTTTATTCTTAGACTTGGAAATGTGCATGACATGTAATGGAACTGTGGACCTCATGTACTCCTTAAAATCTAGGTAATTCAATCTTTAACGATGTTGCATTGAGATCCTTTAAGATTCCTAGGAATTGGGCAACTTAATCCCACTTGTTGATTTACAATTGGAAATTTTTCCATCATGTCGAGTCCTCTAATTGTAGACTTTACAACTTTAGATGGCCATATATGGCCTAAGTGTTCTCTTTATTTAAAGAAAAATCAAGCAACTTATAAAATTGAAAATAAAATAAAAACATAAATTGAAAGTTTGCTTGGGGTATTTATTTCACTAAGTGTTGCAACAATGTAAATTGTAAAAACTAAACTAAAACTAAAAGGCTCACTATTTATTATCAACTCTATGGGACTTTATTTCTGTCCCATCTGAATTACCATAGTGTAGGATTCCCTTTTCTACTTTATGTTCTTTAAGCATAACCATTGTTCCCATGTTTAACGATAACTTTAAGGCAAGAAGATAACTTGAAGCTACAACCCTGACTACATGTATAAATTACCTTCCAAGGATGTCGTTGTATGTTGAAGGACAAAAAAAGATGAAGAAGTCTACCATGACTATTCTTGTGTCAGTGCTCTCTCCAATTATGATTGGTAGAGTCACATTGACTTCTAGAATGGATGAAAGTCCAAAGAATCATACCAAATGGGTAGTTATTGGCTTGAAAAGGTAAGAAAGCTTCATTTGTTTTCAAGCTCTATAGAATAGAACATCGACCAAGCTATCGGTATTGATCAATATTTGGTGTGGATTTATGTTGGCCAGAGGAAGGGTGACCACTAAGGCATCAGAAGATAGATTAATCAACCTATGGATTTCTCTTTTAGAGAAGGTTATGTATGTTCACGTCAATTTTAGGTTTTTTCTTAGGTTACATGTAGCGACAACTTGTAAGACCTATTGGTTTGAAGTGGCCTTTCAGATGGGTGCCATCCAAGCATTATTTGAATTTTCCTCAATTGCACCTCCTTTTAATAAATTTAACCTTATAGAATTTATATCCTTATGGTTATTCTCTTTCTTTGGGTTAGGAGTTCTATTGTGATGGCTACTATTGTTATGGCCATCTAGGTATCCGTTGCTAGATGGGTTTAGGAATAGGGTCCTATTATGGTCGATCAATTCACCGATCAGATCCTACCTAGTTACAAGTTTGACCCTATATGCCTTGGGCATTGGAGGATACCATAGGGACTTCTTTTAGGGCGGGGATCGATTCAAAAATTGGTAGCTTTGATAGGTGATGCGGGATGGCCTAAAGTATATTTTTTCATCATTTTCAAATGGGCCTTAACTTGGGTTTTCAATCTCTGAGTTGATAATGCCTGTTATGGGTTGGCATGCACATGTGCAAGATATGCAACTATTATAGGTTGTAAGGGGGCCAACATGACTAATGGATAGGTAGCCAATTGGATCTCATGCTTGTCGTTTGAGGCATGAGCATTAAAGCTAGTTGATTGATTCATGGTTTATCTTGAAAGCATAAAGAAGTAAGCTTGGTAGACTTGGTAGATCAGATGGATGTAAGACCTTCTCTTGAAAAATCTCACAGCACCTCAATATATATATATATATATATATATATATAACATTTAAGAATGTCCTAAAGTTTTGATTTTTAGCCTAATAAAACACACTTGTTTTTTCACAAAAGGTACCATATGTTGATGTTGATTTTTATCAACACCAGATAAGATCCATGGATTTTCGGGATAGAGAAGCTCGTTAAAACCTCGAACTATCGTAAGGGGTGATAGTCTTTGACCTTGCGATGTTTAAGTTAATAATAAGATTGTACAAGATATAAGAGATCAAGATCTTGTTATTTGATTAATAGGAAATAAAGTGTTATGGTTGTTGTTCTATGTTATGAGATATGAGTTATGACACATGTGTGAAGGTGTATAATGGTGAATATATATAGAGAATATAAACAATTTTATACGTACCCTTTTATCATTGTAGATAGACTTGTTATAGCATCATAATTATCTCTTCATTTTTATCTCTTTCAAATAATTAGATGATAATTATTTATCATTTTTCGTGAGTCTAGAAATTTTTTGATAAAATCACTCCATTAATCAACAATTTTTAGTTACAAAACCAATAAGGCAAATGCACTTAGATTATATTTATAAGTAAGAAGTGTGATACTCTTTACTTATTAGAGCACACTAGAAAGTGGAGATTATATCGTTGTAAAAGGCTTATTGTTGTTGACACAATGTACATGAATTAATTAATGAGATGTGTATGGTATTTTTAAGAGCATATTCAGCTAAGTTTTTATTTTTTTTTTTTAAATAAATGTTCACACATTCAGATATCCTCATGTACCCATGTACTAATAGGGTTAGAACCCACGTGAGTTCAGGAGTATATGTTATTGGAGTAAGGTAATTTTGCAAATAGATCGTTCACAATGTGAATCTCACAGCTCAATGTGTGGACAATAAGCAATTATTTTAGTGGCCAAAATAGTGGAAGCAATAATACATCATGTGAATGTGATAATGCAGTGCAGATAATAAGCAATAAGGGAGGGCAAGCAGAATCTCAATCTCTGCAGCCAACTTATCCCGTATTAACTCTTCCTCATAAAAAGTAGAAAGGAGACTGAAACACCGACATATCAGGTGGTACGCCACCTAGACACCATCCCTTAAAACATTGTCAAGTTGTTGTCTTGTTGCAGCTTTCGTTTTTTTTTTTTTGAAATATCTTTAATTTCTTTCTATGTGAAGGTTGTAGAGTTTGAATGAGATGGTGTTACGTATATTTGTAAATTGTGAGACATATGTCTTTCCAAACTAATTATGGAATTCTAATATTATGTTGGCTGCCAGCTTTCGGTTTAGGCTCAGAGGTAAAGAGAATATTAAAAAATTATAAAAAAACATTTTGTAATATTTAAAATCCAGATAAATATAGTTCTATTTTATATATAAATTTATCTATGATTCTATAAATATTATTCATAAAATTTTCTTTATAAAAAGAAAAAAAGACAAAACACTAATCTACTTTCTAATGATAAATAGGTTGAATAAATGGTACTAATAATCTAAAATGAAAGGTATGATTGCAAATAAAAAATAATATCACCTTCGTTGATGCAAAATAAGTTTTTGGTAATTAGTATCTAACAGCGATTTGCTTTCCAAATTCATAAGAAAACAGTGAATTTTGAAAAAAAAAATTATATATGGTCAAACGGGGTAATTTATTTTCAAGTTTTTGCTGTCCTTATTTACCACTATGGACTATATGTATGAATAAATGAGATCAAGCACAACCTGTAGCTTAGCGGTAATTGTGTGGTAGCATATGTTAAAAAAGCATCGTTGGAGTCTTGATACTAATAATACACATTTGCCCCCATCTAGTTTGTACTTTAGTATTCCACCTTATTCTTCAAATTTGCTAAGATAGATCATTCCAGGAAATATAAATTTTCAAATTTGCCCCCATGAAATTTGCTAAGACACCTTTATAAGTAAAAAAAAAAAGTATAAATTAGATCATTCCCTTTAGAGAAGTGTAACGATCAAAGAAAAAAAAAGAAAAATTGTTACTATTTGTAAAATAAAGTAAAATAATTTTTTTAACGATAACAATCAAATATTTGCTAACAAATATCGTCATTGTTTTCCTAAATAAAACCAAAATAACATAAGACACCACAAACACAAAAGATTTAATAGAAAGATATGTAAAATGTCAAAAACAATTATTCATTATAAAAAATACTATACTAATAGCTCAAATAGTCTTTACAACTCTTACAACATAAACTCATTATCAATATGAACATCTTTCATCTCCAATAACAATGGGACACCATCCACTTTCTTTCTTGAACATTTCCCACTAACATGGCCCTCATCTACCTCAACTTTCATTCTCACCTTTCCTTGCCTACCTTGCATAACACTTTACCGAGCAAAACTCTTAGACTTGTTCCCTTGATTCATAGAAGATACACTATTGCATATCAAGCCAATGAGCCTTGTGAAACAACACCAACATCTACACAGGATCTAAGTTCTCCTTACCCATACTTTCCCTCTTGGATGAACCAACACTTCGCATACTATGGACATCAACGAAAACACTAGAACTCTTGACTGCACTAACATCCTATCTCTTGAACCTTGGAAATCTCAAGCACCCTTATAACCATATCGGAGCAAAGTCATTTTCCAAATTTTGCATTCATACCACCAAAGAAAATTCCATCCCTAGTCCATTTCAAACTATTTCTAGTTTCATGCATAAGATGAAAACAGTTATAGCATAATCTTAGTAAGCATTCATACTTGATTTCAATACACACAATCTCTTTTGAAGTTAGATGAATCCACACACCAAATACTAATGGTTTATTCAACAAAAAATCAACCCTAGCCCTTACCATCCTAACATGGCCACAATCGATTAATATTCATAATACACCTCACATTCTAAGTAATTCTACTAATAAACAAAGCACACCTCCAATTCGCATGCATATTGTGCAATTGAATATAAATACATGTGGACACAAATTAAAACATAGATAGAGATATACCTGATTTCATCCCTTAAAGTACCAAGAAACCATTCTTAAAGTTCCACTATGCATGACAAAACACTCATTCTAAATCATCAGCCTCATTAAAATACAACCAAATAGTGCTTCTATCAAGCACCTTAAAACCAAAACCTCCACACGAAATCCAATGCGTGTGAAGGAAAACCTTTAGATTAAGAACTCTTTTGAGACCAAACGAACACCAATAGCCAACTTGAGATCACAACCAATATTTCCAATCATATCCTTAAGATTTACAATCAAATATTATTGTAAGAAGTATGTGAAAATAATATAAAAATAATATTATTGATATATTAAAATACATTGCATAGGTTGAGTTGCGGATTAAGTCACTCTCTTTAAGACATTTTACGATTTTATCCAAATTCGTGCAAACAAATACAGCCTCATCATCTCAAGGATAAAACAACACATAATTTTTTCATGTATTGAAACTTATGAAATCCGAAATACTACATCTCTAAAATATTTATATTACTCGAAAAACTTCAAAAGACAATGTGATATATTTTTCTTTGGTTTGCTACCAATTTCTTAATTGTTGAGTCGTGTTATTAAATTGAGAGCTAGTATCATATATTTATAATTGAAAAAAAATATATAATGTTCACACAATTACGAAAATAACAGTTATAAATTAGCACTTTTTATTATTAATATTTTTTATTTAAATTCATATTATTTTCAACAAATATAACTCCTGAAATAGTGTGTGCATATCTTCTATATTGCAATACAAATTTATCGAAAATAAATAGCTCAAAAATAGTCGTGTAAGTGTAATACAGAAATACTCGCTCATCAAATTAAACTTGCAGTTTATTGAGGGGTCTCTTGGAAACATGGAATCATCAACTGCTTAAAATTAAATAGAAAAAAAAAGGGTTAGCTTTTAGTGTGTGAAAGGCCATTAATGTTTACAACAGTAGAGAAAATATATAATACAAATTTGTAAAATGTGGGTACCTTTTTTAATGTTGCAATCTGACCATCACAGCATGACATTCTAAAAAGTAATGGAATGTTTTAACACTTTTAATTTCATCGCACGAAAAATATCACACAAAATGATATATATTAGTTCTACCACCACATTCGTTGTCTAAGGCAGTCTAATACCTCAAAAGAAGAAGAATAACATCATCCGGATCCCATGCGAAATAACTTTAAGCAGCACTCTGTTTTGATAATTGAATTCCAGGCAAACAATGTGGAGAGCACTACTAGCTCCTGTTCGGTTCAGTGATTCTTCACTTTTTGGTGGAGAAACATGTGCATATGTTTTTAAATATACAAGAAAAACATACCAAAATTAACTTACTTCAAAAATCATACTTAATTTCTTAATTTTTTTTTTTTTTTTTGCTTTTTGCAAGAGTTTAATTATATTGTAAACAAAAAGTGACCATTTTCCATCTTTTGTTAATAGCAGCAATAAGTCAAAAAAAAAATTCAAGTCTTATTAACATTTTACGGACTCAACAACAAGAAAATTTATTTTTAGGTAAAGTAATTAATATTTTAGATCAAATATACAACTTAAAAAAGAAGAAAAAAAAGGTAAATCTTATCATTATATTACAATATAAATCAGGTAAAAGTATTTAATTATTCTCATATTAATTTCTTTTTTAAATAAGAATCTTTTTTTCTCGCTTAATTAATGAAGGCAATAATGACGTGAGGAGAAAGGTATCCATTTGCGAACACATATGAAACTAAAACAAACCAATTCAAAGTGCAACTCTGATAATAAAGGGAGGAAAAGTTAAAATTAATAAAATTGTTATAAACATCATAATCAAGTCCTATGAAAAGAAACGTCATAGTCTAGTTAAAATTAAATGGTCCAAAAAACATAAGTATGATACAGTACTACAGATTATTTAGCCAGAATCAAATATAATACTAGTACTACTACCAGATTAACCAATGTTACATACAAAAGAGGGACCTCAAAAAACCCAGAAACTACAGGAAATAATCTTCGGCCTTCTCGAATTTATTTCCTCTTCGCTTTCAATGGTCATCCAGAAACCCTTTAATCTCAGTATCCAGTGGTAAGCTCGCATTTTCCAAACTCTTGCAAAATATTCGTAACTTTTTTAGTAAAAACAAAAAAAAAAATAAAACACAACTAAAATTATTATTTATAAATTATATGTAATTAATAATAAAAATAAAATATTTTTTATTATAAAAATAACAAAAATAAATTAAAAAAATATTACAACTATATATAAATAATAGATAAATTTTAAAAATATATATATATAACAGGCAACTAATCACAAAAGAAGTCATCTATTTTTGACTTTTCAGCTGCCCCACCTAAACCTTTCCCTTCCATCAAAAAATACTCTTAATTACATCATGCAATCGTGATTAGAGAACCCAACTTTGCGGTCAATGCTTTTAAACCTTTTCACACAGAGATCTCAGCTTACTTCTAACCCGGCGCAAGTTATAACATGACAGTATGACTCGGCACTCAGGTGTAAGATAGCATAATTTATTGCGTTTTCCAAGACATACATTTGACCGTATAAATACTAAACAAACATACAACATAGAAGACATAAATACGAAAATCAATGTCGTGTATGAGAAAGAGGAATAGAGTACTTACTAGGTGGTTGAGTTACAACGTATGCTGCTCCACTAAAGTAACACGTTCCCATAGTACGGCCGTTCTTCTGATAATAACTGTTGAATGCAAACGTAGCGTGGGCTTCAACGGTATTAGGATCATAA
The DNA here is from genome assembly GCA_033030585.1 of Hippophae rhamnoides. NCBI lineage: Eukaryota > Viridiplantae > Streptophyta > Magnoliopsida > Rosales > Elaeagnaceae > Hippophae > Hippophae rhamnoides. The sequence continues at coordinate 36,906,810 of CM065433.1, forward strand.
CACGCGGCACCTGGCTGGATCTCACGGCAATCAGCCCCTCCTTCACCACAAGCAAAATCTAGTGCTGCCTGCAGCTTATCTTTCCCCAACTGACCATTCGCAACGCACCACGTGTTCCCCGTCAAACTCTTCGACACACTTCCACCTTTGACCGGCGTGGTTACCTGTTGATCACCAGCTGGGGAGCTATTGTCGTGGTAATTCTTTAATCCCTCAAGCGTAAACGGTATGTCGTAGACTTTTTTCTCATTGGGATAGAAGAGACCGTAGTTTTTCTCTGATGTGGGACCGTTCTTATCATCCTCGTTAAAGAGGGCGAACAAATAAACGGTCAGATTTGCCTTGGGCCTCAATGGGGTCCCACCACCGGTTAAAATCCGACGGACCAGGTTTCCGTTGTAAGCAGCGGCGTTTTCTAAACTCGCACCAATCTCCTTCTCGTCTCCCTTGGAAGGCCAACCCGTTTCTGTTACGACCATTTCAATGTCGTCGTATTTTAGAGCGGACATAGCTGCGAAAACGGCGTCGACTTGAGCGTCTAAAAGATTGAAGTAACGTAACCCATTCCCCGAATCCACCACACCCGGGTTTTTCCTGAACAGAGCATAGTCTAAAGAGATGACATCAGAGTTTGACTCGTAAGCGAAAAAGGGATAAGCATTAACCATGATGTAGGACCCGGTTAAACGAAGGAAATCCAACATGGGTTTGAACACGGGTTCAATGAGTTCGGCTCGGAATGACCCAACAGAAGATGGGTAGGAGCTTTGAAGAGCACTAAGAGCAATGGGGGACGAGACTTTAATAGAAGAGTCAAGGTTTAACTTAACCAGAGCTTCGTGGATGTTTTTCATGGCGGGAACGAGGAACTTGGTGGTGTTGTGGGGATCGACAAACACTTCGTTCCCAACAGCAATGGCTTCGATTTGGGTTTTTGGGTGGTAAGCTGCGACGTTTTTGTGGACCCAAGTGGCGGCAAAGGACTTGGCCATGGCTGCAGCAAAGAGAAGCTCATTGGGTAGATCTACAGTGACTTTGATACCTGATCCAGCCAATGCCTTAAGAACAGCAGGGTCGGCGTCAAAGACCTTAACTTTCTCAAGCCCTTGAGATTTGAGAAGCTGAACTACCTTTGTTGCAGATGGTAAGTTGTCTGCTATTCGGCCATAGTTGACGCCTATTGAACTCGCATCTGTAAAAATGAATGACATTGTATTAAATAAGACATACTAAAAAACTGACATTGTATTAAATAAAATGCTCTAGTGTAATCACCTGCAAATCCAGAAAGAAAAAAAAGAAAGAGCAAACAAGATAGTGCCAAACGATCCATGCTCCGGTTCTTTGAGAAACAGATCATTAGAATAGAAGAGTGAGGGGAAGATGTTAACTAGCTGTCGGTACCTCAGGGAATCTAAGCAGTACTTAAGATTTGAGTTTAGAGATTAGAGGGACTGAAATTTACTTAGTAGATTGAAGGGAGAGTAGATTATATTTATGGAGGATAAATGGGAATCAGCGTGGGACCCGCAGGGAAGTGGACAAGAGTAAAAGGCTGAAATAGGGAGTGGCTGCAACGGACGACCTTCTCCACTTGGGCTTTAGCACTGTGACTATGGCCCCACCACGTGTCCCCACTCTTTCACGAATGACGATACCCTACAAACTCGACCGTTTTCTTTTTCTAATACGGCCAAACATTTAGCTTCCTCTTCGTCCTCGGTTTCAACATATTCGTGGCTCTCTAGCTGGATGGGATATATTGGTTCACTAAATAGATTTTTTTTCCCTCACATTCAAGCCTATATGGGGGAGATGTTTGAACCTGGGTGATTTCATAGGGTACCACAAACCCGAGAAATTAGGTCAACAATGTGATTAATTAGCCAAGGGTAATGAATAGCCTCTCTCACAAATTGCTACCAATTTGTCATGAGGCTGTGGGCTGGTTCACTAAATAGACATCATATTAGTGATGATAATGGTACAGTGCAGGTGGTGAAGCAAATTTATACAAGGCATGTAGTGGTGCACTCAGATTTTGAGCTGACCTTGAAAATTTCTAATATTGAACTAAAAAAGTATAAACAAAAGTTGCCTGTACAAACAATTTACAAAAAGGATATAACTTAAAAGATACAAAACATTAAAGAATTGAACGAATGCAGAGCTCTAGCAAGGTACTCCAACACAACTTGTTGCCGCTCTATACAAAAGTGGAAGACTGTATTTCCTTATTCTTTCTCTTCTCCCGGAAATATTATTTCTCTTGGATTTAGTTGAACTCAAAGGGTCCTTTAATTATTAATTATTGTGAAGCTTCTTGCTTACTTCTAGCTGCACAACCACAAATAAATAAATAAAAAAAGCGTTTCATATATGCACATTGAATACCAAACATCAATGTCTTAAGCTTGCTATATGGTTGACAGTCACATTTGGATCATGGCATAAAATTAAAATGTGACGATGTGATTTGAAATTATGAAAGAACCAGATAACAGCATCAACAGCAATTAAAATGTGACGATGTGATTTGAAATTATGAAAGAACCAGATAACAGCATCAACAGCAACTATAATTTGACAAGAGGTTACTACAGAATTACTGTTCACAACTATAAGAAATGTGAGGTGCAAGTGCAACAGATACAACTATACCAAGATATAGGCGTGGAGGACCCATTTTAATGTGTTAAGATGTTTGGCATCGATTCTCTGGCCACGTAATTGAATTATGTTTCCCATGATGCCGCTATAAATAAAAAGGAGGGTCTTCTTAGTCCCATAAACTACGTGTCAAAAGATGTTTACCATGACAAAAATATTTTTTTTAACGATAATAGCAATTACTCGTTGAAGATATGAGTTTGGAGATGCAGAAATAGTGTCTATACACAGCAAAACAACTAGTGCTATTTTGTTCTACATTATTGTGCATCAACCAGAATATGAAAATTCATATAGTAGATACTGACCAGATTATATTTTGATCTTCTATGTCTTAGATCTTCATGCCTTACTCTTTGGGTTTGATCATCATGCCATGATCGTGGACTTCGACCAAATATTCTTTGGATAAACTCCTCTACATGATTATAAATGCTGTACAACACCACATTTAAAAAAAATTATAAGCAGTTTGGATAGTTTGGGGATGATAACAAAAATTGTATGACTTTTGGATCTATAATATATAATAAAGGCAACTGAAAATTGAAAAACAGAAGAAATAATAATTACTTGTTGCCACGTAAAAAAAAATAATGTTCCCACCTACATAAATTGAGAAGTGAAAGTTTCAAACAAAGAGCAAAGTTTGGTGCTCTTCAGTTAAAGGTCAAAATGCTATTGTCAATATCCATTACTAAATTTGATGTGCAAAACTTCTCATAATCCGCTTGAGAAACTGTTACATCTTTCAAACACGGACTCTATCAAATAACGTTGGTACCATCAGCTGTTCTCAGATAATCTTCCAATCAGCGAGAACTGAGAAGCAAACAATCCAATTCCAGCTCCAGATAAATGTCAAAAATCCCCCCAAAAGACAAAAACAAAGTTAAGGTTATTTCTGAACCCACCGGGTTCACAAATGATCTGAATGAATGATGCTCGTAATAATAGAGGAACCATTCTATGCCAGTCCTGAAAAGCTAGAAGAACAACGGAACTTCTTAGACAACTCTACAGCTGCTGTACAAAGAGGTATTTGAAACTTTCAGTGCAAACTCGAAGAACAGCCACAAAACCATGGCCAAAACAATGCACTCCATCCATGTGGAAGTACAAAGCTCCATCAAGGTAGCTGATGACTGAGCAACCATCTTTTTGACACCTGAAAGATCCACTTTATGGACCTAAGGTGTAAGATCAGGATATACTTATGGATATAAGGGACAGAGAAACCAAAAATTCAGAATAGAGAAAGTTTGGGCGAAAATTCTGTCAAAAGTCTTTCAAAATTGGTAAATGTACTTGTGTAGAATTGGTGGCATAGGGAAATGTCCTTAAGATATCATGGAAGAGAATCAGGGAAGCACGGACTATTATAATAAACATAGTAAATTTCTAATGAAAAGAGAAAAGCTAGCATAATAGAATCGTTTGGACACATCCCCAAGTTTCTAATGACTTGAATCAATAGAGCATTTATAGTTACTTTTTGTGCCTTAGTTTCACTCATCTGGAATTTATTTTTTTTTGGAGCCAATATAGATAGTGACTACATGTGCCTTCCATAGCCTTACTGGAATTTATTCTGTTAGTGTATGTTTGGTTGACTAGAATGGAATCAGAATTGATTACTGCTAATTTTATGTTTGGTTGGACTGAAAAGTGGGAGTGAAATAAAATCATGATTTCATTCCCATCTTAATTATTTTTTTCAATTTTACCTCAACCCTAAATATATTCCTAACTCTTAATCCCTAAACTCTAAGCCCTAAATTCTAACCTTAAACCCTAAATCCCAAATCGCAAAACCCTATTTAGAAAAATAATAATTTTAACACTAAACTCTAAACCCCAAATCCCAAATCCCAAATCCCAAATCCCAAATCCCAAATCCCAAATCCCAAAATCCTATTTAGAAAAATAATAATTTTAACCCTAAACCTTAACCCATAAATATAACCCTAAACCCCAAATCCCAAATCTAAAATCCCTAAACCCCGTTTAGAAAAATAATAATTTTAACCATAAACTTTGGTCCACAAATATAACCCCAAATCCTAAATCTCAAACCCTAAAACCCTATTTATAAAAATAATAATTTTAACTCTAAACCTTAAACCACAAATATAACCCTAAACCCCAAATCCCAAAACCCTAAACTCTATTTAAAATAATAATAATTTTAACCATAAACCTTAACTCATAAATATAACCCTAAACCCCAAATCCCAAAACCTTAAACCCTATTTAGAAAAATAATAATTTTAACCCTAAACCTTAACCCACAAATATAATCCTATACCCTAAACTCTAAACCCTAAATCCTTAAATTCCAAATCACAAACCTCAAAACATTGAACCCTATTTAGAAAAATAATAATTTTAATAATATATTTTATTTTTAAGTAATAATTATTTAGAAAAATAATGATTTTAATAATATATTTTATTTTTAAGTAATAATTATTTAGTAAAATAATGATTTTAATAATATATTTTGTCTGACAAAAAAAAATAATTAACTGATATTATTTAAACTTTACTAAATATAAGGGTATTAAGGTAATATACAAGATTTTTCATTCCATTTTCGTTGTAAACCAAATACCGTAATACTGATTCTTTCTTTGATTCCAGTGGTCAAATCAAACAAAATTATTTCCTTTTGATTTCATTCCATTCTCATTCTCATTCCGATTTCATTCTGTGAACCAAACGCCATTTTAAAGCCAACATATAAACCTATTTGAACAACCCTCCTTTTTGCTAATGAATCTAACAATTCTATCACTTAACAATTACTAGCTAAATTGCTAAAAATGGAAACTGCTCTTTAGTTCCATGCCCGAATTCATTTTATCCGAAGTCGTAGTGACTAAGTCAACTGTTGCAATGTATGCAACTCAGTTGAATAACCAGCCTCATATCAAACTAAAAAAATCAGTATATCATAAAATCAATATTTAGGGGTTAGGGGATTCAAACTCCTACCAGGCTGGCCCTTGTTTCCACCTCAACTAGAGGCAACCAACGACTAAGACGCTAACCAGCTACAAGTTTATTGTCAGACTCTGTCCTAACAATTGCATGCAAGTTCCATTTAAGATATGATTAATAAGTCCAAGAATATCCTACTTGGTCTCACTCTACCAAAAAAAAAATGCATAATTCCCAAATCATAAGCCAGAAAGTGGGAGGTTGAAAATGATCATGAGAAGCAAAACAGTGCTATTCTAAAAAGTTAGAAGCATACCTAAGCCGATGCCGGTTGCAAGCAGCAAAAAATGCAACAAAACCATATAATATAGTTTTGACAGCGCGAAAAACCTGAAAGCAAAATAAGGATTACGTTTATCAATAAAATCATTGATTTAACCATGACATATCAAGAAACAAAATATTACAAGATCAACAACCTGGGAAAAGAGATCATTCCAAAGTGAACGCCACATGGAAACTTCATATGTCTTGACTGTTGTCTCAGACGCTGAAACAAGCTGAGACATGCTACTAATAAACTCCCACATTTCTCCGATCATGTCATATAAGCAGGTATAAACAAAAGCTACAAGATTGGATAATGCCAGCACTATGCGTATAGGAGCATACAGTGTTTCCCAGAGGATCCAAAATAAAGGATATAAAACTGTCATAGCTGCAAAATAGATGCAAAAGAGAGTTAATACCAGACTTTGAATATTTATATTCTATTATTAAAAAACTCAAGGAATAAATTTAAGAGAGAGAGAGAGAGAGATAATAACTTACCAATACTCCATATAGCAGAAAGTAGGAACCATAGAGGTAAAAGCAATATATCTACTAGATTTCCAACATAGCTGCAAGAAGACTCTATCAGAATCCAAATAACTGAAAATAAGCTCTCTATTACATTAACCAATTCAGTCCAAGCTGGGAGGAAGAATCCAAAAAACTCCAGAAGAGGCTCCACTAGTGGCTGAGTAAGAACTGAAAAGAAAGATCTAGTGGTACTTCTAATTGTCAGAAACCAATTGATAACCTTTTGGAAGTTATGTAGAAAAAGCATGGTTCCCAAGTATTTGATCCTTGATATCATCTCCCAAGTCTCTATCCAATCTAAGAGAGGACCACACAACCGTGATGCAGTAGCCTTAAGGACTGGGACATTTTTGTAAAGATCATAAAATCCTATCAGAACGGTCACGAATGAGATGATCACATACAGAGCTCTTGCCAAGGGACACATCCATGGTCGATAGAGATGGCAAAACCCTGGGTATGACTGAAGGAAGATAACCCAAGATGGAAGCCCAGCCTCTAACAAAGTAAGCAACCGCAAATCAGACATTATTATATCCCTCAATTTGAAAGGAAGGTCATGGTCATTAAACCTGAATAAAATCAAAACATCCCGGTACTGTGTGACTTCTGCTATATTTTCGCAAGCTCTGCTGCCATAGGTCTCAGTGTTCCCTATTTCCTCAGAGTACGTGTCCACTTCAACTCTAGTACCACTGGACTTTATCACTTTCCTTCTCTTATATGGTCCGGTTAGAGGAGGTGGAGTGTTTGGCTCACCAGGTTCATTTTCGTCAGTTGCAGAGTTTATAGTAAACTTGCTACTAAGGAAGTGAAGAGAATCTTCCTCCATGGACAAATTACAATTGTTCATATTTTCATCACCAGTGATAGGAGTAACTGATATATCTTCTTCAGCATCATAGAAGACCTCTCCTGAAAAGTTGCATATAATTGTCACTAAATATTCATTTCAAAAGAAATTAGACATATTCACAACCTCCACCCGCATCGTGGGGCATAGGATAAATCCAACACTCGGCTAACTAAACAAGAACAATATTAACAAGTAACAGACAGTAAAAGAGTAAAACTTGCAAAACAACCTATATGAGCACCATAAAGCTGAATAACATGCAATGAAAGCTCATGAAACACAAATATCGAGAAAGATATACCTTTAGTCACACACTCACATTCAATATTATACAATAATGATGTACATAACTATAGATATTGTCCTTAATATCACTTATAGCATCAACATGCATAAACAAATAGAACAGAAACCTATATTTCACTTTCTAAATAATACATTATTCTCCGGTATGCAAAACAAGATAAAAATTCTGTGTATTACAAAACCATCATGACTTTTTTATTCTTCCAGTCAACAATCATGAATCATTAAGGTGAAAGATTACCTATGGCAGAATCCAGATACTCTTTCAAATGCAACTGCTCAGAGATGGTGCCAGAGAACCATGAAGTTATAGAGCTTGCAGCCTGAGCTATACTATCAAATTCCCACCTTTGCATGAGTTTGGCCTCTATAGCCAGAGAGGTATCAGTCTGCAAGTTACGGCAAAATTATTGAACTGGTAATACTCATGACAATCCACAGGCACAAAATGAAAAGGTACAAGCAATACCTGAAGTTCATTCAAGTAATTGATACCTCGAACATTACTCCATGCAATTTCAAATATAATGAAACCATACAAAGTCCTGTGCAGCTCACTGCTTAAAAGCAAAGGATTGCGTAGCTTCTTTACAGGTAGCAAAACTCTCTTTCGAGACAATGTTGCTGCATCAATTAATGAGAACCACCACGCATATTTGTGTGGTTCACCAGCTTTAGATTTGGGACAAGCCTCCTTACCCTTCGTATTCTTCCTCTTTGCTTTAGTATTTGCAAAAGGAGATAATCTTGACTGAAAATAAAAATAAAATTAGTTATAAAATGCGATTGATCATAAACATATTACACAAGCATAAACAAGATGTTTGCAGCAACCTTGGTAACCATCAGCTGCCACAAGTGTGCTGGACGTGAACCTAGGTCTCTTAGCCATGGCCGGTTGTCCACCAAAATATAGAATTTCTTACTTTCAACCGCCAGAAAGAGGCTAAGATCTGAAAGGTAAGACTGCAAATCTCTGGAATCATGAACATAGCATAAAATGCATCACATTAGAAAGAATATAATCGAAACTAGTAAGAAAATAAAAAGAACAGTATAATAAGTAGTGTCAGTGACACAAAATATTCAACAGACTCATAAAAAATAATAATCAATAGACTATTATAAAAAAGAAAAAGAAAAATTATATATATATATTCAATAGACAGACAGAAATATTTTATTTTTCCATATCTAGTATCGCATGTGCAATTTTAGACATCTAAGTCCGGTGAAAAAAGAAGAATGTGATTAAAATACAAGAACATATCCAGCCGTTGGTGTAGTGAAAACCCCAGCTACTGAACTCCAATTAGAGCAAAAACTGTTGATGCAAAAAAAGAAGGGAATATTGTGCAATCTATTTCTTCCTTGTATCACTAACCCAATTTTTGTTCATAAGAAAAATTAAACTGGCTGCTATAAAACACACAAAAGCCACATAAAATAACACTAGCATATTCTTTTACCTATTTTCTTTACCATTTGCTTTGCACAGAGATGCTACATATGAGATATTTTGCAGATCAATGACAGAGGCATCAATGTGAAGACCTGTTAAATGCTAATGCTCTGCATTACATTCTATGTGTATGCATGGCTTGGATGTTCACTCTTGAAGCTCCTCTCTTTTCTGACAAATTTTTTAGCCATTCTTGTCTGATAATCATGTTTAGCCATGCTTTGCTTTTATTAAAATGGCTAAATAAGTTCTTTCATTTCCTTGTTTCAAGTAGCAGCAGTATCGATATAATCATGTTCTCAAACCAGTTAAACAAACCAGATCATAAATTGAAAACAATTTTAACTAAATTCTTCTATTGAAAAGACTTTTTATTCTAAACATGACGGACCTAAGGACGAATTCAAAAAAGAAACATGCGAATTTTATTGGGGAAAAAAAAGGTTCAGAGTATATTACCCAATCTGCAAGCTGGTCAGAGGGAAAATGCAACTGCCATCATCACCATTCCCCATCAAAATCACGCTTTATGCGAAATTCACCAGCTATCAAAGCTTCACAGCCCCAATTCCAGCATCAATAAACACACAATTCAATCTCAAACATGTAAAAATAAAAGAGAGAGAGCTGATAAGAAATATAACCTTGAGAGTCAGGGTCAGGGCAGTTCCATGAAAGAAGAAGAGAACAAAGAAGATTGAACAACAACAAAGAATAAGAGGAACGAGCAGTTGTAACCTTCATAACAATAAAAACAAAAAGCCTGAGGAAGGGATGAGAAGAAGAGAGAAGTTCACGCTGGACAAATTAACCGCTAGAATAGGAGAGGGAAAACAGATCGAACGGACAAGAACAAAAGACACGCACATCTAGACAAAACAGAATGCAAACTGAAGCATTACTAGATTTATTAATTTTCTGACAACAATTACAGTCTTAGCAATATCTACGAATATTGGTTATAAAGGCGGTAGAAAATTTCGAGGAAGGCTTTTAATTTTTGTTTAAATTTGGAACTGAATTAGATTTGGCTTAGGCTATAAAGAAGGGAAGAGAAAACCAAGATGAACAGTTGAAGAAAAGATTAGAACGATAGATTAGTAAATTTGACCTCGGGGTCTGATCCCTTCCCGCGCAGGATCCGTGGGAATTCGGCTGTTAAATTGCTCTCAGCAGATAAAAGAGAGTCGTAGTCAGAGACGTCTTTTAGGTTCATTAAAACGGGTATCGGCGCGCAGAAATGAAATTAACTAAAGAAGCAAACGACATCTCCTTCTTAGAGACTCTACAGCTCCGCGTTTGTCCATATTTACACGCTTTCCGTTTTTTTTTTTTTTCTTCTCTCTTGTTTAGTGGGACCCAATTAATAGATAATATGCTTCATTTTTTCCTATAAAACTAACAAAAATACATGCGAAAATATTCACAACACTTTCTAAAAGGCTCCAGGATCGCTAATTATCGACACCTACTCGAATGGGAGACAAATATCATTATACAAATAACGTATAAATTAATCAATTATTTAATATAATTTTATTTTTTAATTTTTTAATAAAAATAATATTTATTTATTTTTTATAATATTAAATATATGCTTATTTATATTTTAATAAAAATAAATAAATAAATATTTTTTAAAAAGATTAAAAATAAAAGTTTATATATAAAGAAATTATAACATATAATTAAAATATATATAAAAAAAACTGTAGATATTGAACGAAAAGAAATCATATTAATGATAATTTAATTATGAAAATTAAAATACATTAGTTTAAAATCTATAAGCGACGTTTTTGCATAAAGTGAGCATATCTGCTAATTCATTTCGATGTATGAGTTTATCCTTTGATAATTTTTTCCATATTAATGATTATTTTTTATTTTATTTATATTAAAAAATTTACTTAATAATATAAAATAATTTATATCATTAGATGTGTTTGATTAAGTTTAAAGATTAAGTTTAAATAATTCTTAATAGTTTAATTATATGATATAATCTTGCTAAAAGTTTTATTTTTAATTTAATAAAAAAAACTCATTTTTATTATTATACAAAAGAATATGTATTTTCTAACATTATAATAAAATAAATAAATATTATTTTACCAGAAATTAAAATTAAAATAACCTCTATAATTGTGCAATTTATGGAAGAGGATATTGAGAGAGAAATTAGGATTTTTTTTCCCTCAAAAAGTTTGGCTGAGTTTGAGTGGTAAAATATATAATGCGTATGGTTGAAAACCAAAGGGTATTTATACGTAGGAGGTTTTGATAGTTATACTTTTTTCTATATTATTTAAGGAAATATGACATGTGATTTAATATATAATTACCCACGTATTTTGATAATATATAGAAAAAAAAATTATCATAAATAAATAGTTATTTGGTAGATAAAATATTATATTTTTATTTTTATTTTTTAAATTAAATATAATTTTAAATAAATATTAAAAATTTTGAATTTTGATCAAAATATAAGATAATTACTATTTATTTATAATTTGATAATTTTATTAAAAAAAATTAAAAATTAAGAAATGATTATAACGATATAACCACAGCCACTAATCTCACTTCAAAGGTTTTAAAAATCAATAATATCGTGATATTATTACCATTTTACATATATTTAGCTCAAAAACATTATATTTATATCTTTTAGATAAATTGTTACAAAATTATTGAAAATATTGTTTATTTTCGTTATTATTAAATTGTTATAAAAATGTCATTTTTTTTTACTAAAATATCTTAAATATTATTGATTAGTATGCACTTTATCGCAACTGATTATACATCACATATAAATGATTTTCGAGTTAGTTACAAATGTATATTAGCTATCTTCTATAAGTGTGATTATAATATGTAATATATCTAATCTTAATTTCTCGTTAGCTTTTAAAGTGTTCTATAGTATTAGACTAAGAACTTTTCTAGAAGCTTTTCGAGATAGTTCTATGGCTTCTCTTGTTAATACTTTCGTACAAAATAATGGTCATTTTGCATCAAATCTTGGTGAAGGTCATCCTCATTCGTGCACTATGATAGTCATTAATCAACTATTTGGGTGATAGTCTCTTTAGCATTTAAATAGCTTTAGTGAATCTTGGTTTTCCCATTAAACTTAACAATTCAAATTATCTGGTATGGAGAGAGCAAGCACTCTCAATTATCATTACTTATGGTCTTGATGAAGCAATTATACCCCCTATGTAGTTTCTTGATAATTCTTCAAGAGTTAATGTAGCCTTTACTTATTGGAATTGTCTTAACAATATGGTTTAGAACTCTTCTATACCTCAATCTCATCATCAATATATGCTTATCTTCCTTACGGTGCTTCTGCTGCTTGACAATGACATTCACTCTATTAGGTTTTCTCTTCTTTTTCACAAGCAAGAATCATGGACTTGTGTCTTGAATTGTAAACTCTCAACAAAAATGACTTATTTGTTGAACAATTCATTATGAAACTCAAAGGTATATCTAATATTTTATCAACTGTTACATAGTCGGTATTTGAGAAGGGTCTTTTGCTTTATGGGCTTAGTGGCCTTGATTTTACATATAATTCTTTTGTGTCTTCTATGACGATGCTAATGAGGAAAGATAGACTTACATTTGAAGACATTCAAAATCAACTAATGTCTTTTGACAGAAGATTGCTATCATAGTGTGGATAAGGTGATGTTGATCATCATGATCATCTTCAGGCCAATGTGGCTCAATTTGAGGGTTCTTATGGATCAAAGAACTTATGCTATTCAAGAATCTCTAGATGGAGTTTACAAGACTTTCTTGATAAAAATGTTTCATCACAGTCTTCACAATCTTCTAAAATAGAAGATAAGAGTCCTCATTTTAAGAACAAGAAAGAAGAAGGTTATTTACCCAACAAAGTTCAATGTAAGATCTATAATAAGTTGGGAAACCATGCGAACAAATGTTTCCAACTCATAGATTTATTCTTTGTACAAAGTCATGCATCTCATTTGGTAAGCCATCAACTATATTTGCTACTAACTATTCTATGGACACAATGCATGATTGCTTAACTCTAGTGATACTCATCATTTAACCAATGGTGAGAATAACTTGACTCAGTTTAAAACTTATAATGGCATTGATATAGTTGTTGTAGGTAATGGCTTTACTATAACCACTGAAAGTCATGGCTCTACCCACATCAAAACTCCTAATAACTCATATGTCTTACATTTATTTGATTTACTACATACTCCTTATGTGTCTAGTAATCTTGTTTATGTGAGTAAATTATGCACAAATAAACATACTTATGTTGGATTTCATCCTAATCACTTCTTTATGAAGGATAAAACTTGTCAAACAATTCTTGTCAAGGTAGTGTTGAAGGAGGTTGATACACTCTTCAAGGTCATCTTCAACAATTGTTTTATTCTAGTTCTATAAATGGCATTCTTACTATTTTTGTAGCTATGAAATATTTTGTTGGGCATAATAGCCTAACTCACTCCCCTATGCATGTTCTTGATAATCTGGTTTCCTATAATTTGATTTCTTATATCAACATTGATAAAGATACTTTGTACTCTCATAGTGCTATAGCTATGTCTTATAAACTACCTTTCAAGCATGCTTATATATCTTGCACTTCTTTATTTAAATTAGTTTATGTTGATCTGTGGTGTTCAATTGTCATTTCATGTACTGGTGCAAGATATTTCATGCTTATTATTGATTATTTCTCTCATTTTATGTGGATATTCTTTCTTAAAACCAAAGAAGAGGCTCATAGATTATTTTTGAACCTTTTTCATATGATTGAGAGACATTTTACTCAAAAAATCATGAATGTTTAATCTAATGGAGGTGGAGAATTTCTTTTTCTCACTACATCTCTTGCTTCCCTAAGTATCATTCGTAGAAAAACTTGCCCTCACACCTCTGAGTAGAATGGGGTGGAAAATATAAGGAATATGTAGGTAGTCGACAGAGGGCTAGCTTTTTGTTGCAATTTGATCTTGTTTCAAAGTTTTGGGTTTATGCTTTTCAAGTTTTTGTGTTTACAATAAACAGACTTCCCTCAAAAGCATTGAAATTTCAAATTCTCTATGAGCCATAATATTCTTAGAAGCATGATTTTGAATTCCTTAAGACTTTTGGTTATTTTTGTTTCCCTTGTCTAAAGCCTTATAATGTACATAAGTTGTAACCTAGGTATTTGCCTTGTATTTTCCTTGGGTATGTACCCAACAAAAAGGCTATTTGTGTCTTGATTCATCTAGCAATCATATTTACACTAATTGATGTGCTATTTTTGATGAATTTGTGTTTTCTAAGCTTTCATTGTCTCCTATGTCTAATACTAAATAAACGAGTGATATATGTGAAAATTTTCATCTTCCTTTAGTTATTAAAGTGTTTGCACATAATCCAAATTTATTGGTTTATGTGTCCAACATTACACTTATATCAAAAGTTGCTTTATCTCAAATACATGTATCTCATGTTGTAATTTGCATCCTTTTCATTTCTACTCCTATGTTTAGGCATGAACTAACGTCTGATCATACTTTTGCATCACATAATAGTTTTAAGGAGTTGTCACGTAACAATTCTATTTCAAATTTCAATTTTTTTGATGTGTCACCATATCCATTTGACACAACCATTGTGCCTTATATCACTAATCTTAACTCTACTTTTCTACCTCTCAACACTGGCATAGGCTAGTTGGTTATTGATCTTCCTCTTTTTTATGTTTCTAATTGTCACTTTATGATAACTCAATCAAAAATTGGTTCCTCAAAACCAAAACTTATATTCAATGTTTCAATTATTATTTTGCGTGAACCAAGTTGTTATACTGAAAGACTTATGGTATTAAGGAATGGAAAGAAGCAATGCACAAAAAGCTCAATGTTCTACTTGCCAATGACACATGGAAACTGGTGTCTTGTCCTAATGATGTTGACTCTATTAACTGTAAATATGTGTATAGATCTAAGCTAGGAAGTGATATCCCTCTTGACAAATACAAGACTCGAGTTATTACTAAAGGATATGATCAGGTGGAGGGCATAGATTGCTCTAAAACTTTTTTTCAATGGTAAAGCCACAAATAGTGAAGATTGTTTTACATTTGCTCTAATAATGGGTTGGAATCTCAAGCAATATGATGTGAATAATACCTTCCTAAATAGGGAGTTATTGGAGGTTTTATACATAAAGAAACCACAAGGATTTGAAGACAAAACACATCCTAGATGAGTGTGTAAATAGAAAAAGCATTGTATGGCTTGCTGGTATCAGAAATTATGTTGATGTTTACTTGACCTAAAATTTATGAATTCAAAAGAAGATATCTTCATGTTTGTTAGGTTCATTGAACAACATTTAACTATCATTCTTATTTATGTTGATGATATAATAATGACAAAAAGTGATCAAATATATGTGTAGAAGCTGGAAGCTGGTGAGTTCACTTAATGATAAGTTCTCATTGAAAGATCTGGTGTTTTTCATTTTATCCTTGGCATTTAGGTCTAAAGGACACCTGATTAGATACATTTGTCTCAACATAAATACATCACCACATTGGTTCATAAAGTTGGTCTTGATTCTTTGAAATCATTAGCTATCCCAATGTATTCTTCCTTAATTTTTTCCAAGCATGCACTTCATTTAGAAGCATAAAAGGAGGTTTGTAGTATTGTGTGGTCAAAAGGCTTGATATTTCTTATATAGTTAACAGGTTGTACCAATTCCAACAATCCCTAACAAATACCTATTAGCTTGCAGCCAAAAGGATACTGAGGTACCTTAAAGGTATAACCTCCTATGGAATAGTGCTTTATAAAACAGATGCCCTAGGTCTCATTGAGTTTACAGACACAGAGTGAGCTAGTTTCCCTAGTGACCATCAAAACATAGGTAGGTATTGTATATACTTTAGTGATAGCATCATTTCGTATTCTTCCTCCAAGTAAAAGGTTATAGTTTGATCATCAACCCAAGCTAAATATAGTGTTTTGGCTATGGCATCAATAGAGATCATATAACTATAATCATTGTTAAAATAATTGAACCTTACAAGTGTATATTGTTTACAAATTCTATTAGTTCTATGTTAGAATGAAACATGTAGAGATAAACTTTTATTTCATTAAAGACTCGAACAAGTAGCATATGTGCTTACTAAACCTCTAAGTGAAACCATATTTTTACCTTTAAAGATCAAGCTCGTGGTTTTGCCTACACCATGAGTTTGAGAATGGTCTTGGTTAGTATACACTCTACCATATTTCGGTCAATCCATCTCGAACTTAGTGGTTAAACTCTATGATTATACATCATATATAACAGATTTGTTATTTAGTTACAAAATGTGAAGTATCTGCCTTTAATAAGTATGATTATAGTGTGTAATATCACTTTAAGAAATCTAATATTAGTATCTCATTAGCTCTCAAAGTATTCTAAATAGTGTCACTAAAATATCAATAAAAGTCGACAAATATCAACATATGTGTAAGATGAAGTTGATTGATCATAGTGTCATAACAAAGAAATTTATTTATTTACAATAACTAATATAATTAGATAGTCTATTTAATTATTTTAAAAATTTTAACAACTTATTTTACACTGATTTGTAAAAAATATATATTTTATTATACAATATTCTAGTTATTACTTAACTTATTGATTAATATAAATACTATAAGTATTCAAATACATATGTATTAAATAAAAATATATTAAAATATATGTAATTGATTGTTTTAATATTTTATAAAATTTTATAAAAAGAAATTCCATAATTTTGAGAATGATTTCATAATTTTTGTGATTTTTTCAAAGTTTCTATTGATAATGATAATATATTTTGTATTTTTGTAAAAATTATATATTGACAATTCAACCAAGGTCAATATTTTAAACTTACTCACATTGAGATTAAGTCATACGTGGATTTGTTCTCCTATAAATGTTTGAATCCCTTCCTCTATAAATTAGACTTTTTACCAAGTCAAATTTTGTGTTCCATTTAGTCCGAATGATGTAATTTAGTGGTTTCAAAGTTTTTATTTTTTAATAAAATGGGTAAATTAAATGTTAAAGTTTGATTTTTAAGATGTATGAATGGTATAATATTATAATAAAAATTAAAAAAATTATGTTTATTAAATTTATCATTACAAATGCTACTTATAACAAACATACTTAAAAGAAAGTGAATAATGGAAACAAAACCTTGGTTTTTTAATATATTTTAAATATTTATATGATTTTTAATTTTCTAAAAAATCAAATATTTTTTTGTTATATAAAATAAAAATATATGTAGATAATATTTATGATTATAAAAATATATATTTTTTATGTAATATAAAAAATAACTTATGTATACTATGTGGAGAAGTAAAACTATATTTAAAAAAGAAATTATGCTATGTGATTAAACTAATAGAAAAATAAAAATTGATATTATTATATTTTGATTGATGGAACAAAATTTTGGACAAATGAATAAAGTAAAAACAATTCATAATTAAAAGAAAATTTTAATTGTATACCATATTTTTTTATACAAATATTTATTTTTAATTTCATTAGAAAAAATATATGTTTATTTTTTATAACGTAAATATATATACATATATATATATATATATATTTAATATTGGAAGAAAATAAATATATTTTTTACTAAGGGATTTAAAAGTGAAAATAAATTAACAATTATATTATTCATGATGTGATGGTATACCTTCGTTATATTGTTTTTTTTAAATACTAATACATTATTTCTCATGATATAATACATGTTGTAAAATGTTTTTTTTAGTATATAAAAATACTAACACATTATTTCTCATGATATAATACATGTTGTAAAATGTTTTTTTTTAGTATGGTACATTAACAACTGTTGTGAATTATAGTGATATTATTTTGCTTCCTAAAATTGCTAATTCAAGACTCATGTCTCAACTTAGATCAATTAATCTTTATAATATTTTATACAAAATATTGACTAAATGGTTGGGTGCAGTTATTTCTTATGTAATTAATACTACATAAAATGTTTTTGTTTTGCACAGACTTATAATTGATAATATATTGATAGCATATGAGTTGCTACATGCCTTATAAAAACATAAAAAAGAGTAAAGCTTATGATATGGTTGATGAGTAAAGCTTATGATATGGTTTAGTGGACTTTCTTGGTAGTTATATTGTAGAAACTTGGGTTTAGTGATTGGTATGTTAGAGGGATGATGACTTGCATTTCTACTGTGTCATATTCGTGCGAAATCAATGGTGAGCCAATCGATTTCTTCATGCCTAAAGAGGATAACAGCAAGATGATCCATTATTGTCGTTTTTTTGTTTTATTTATATAGAGAGCCTTTTATGTCTTTTGCAAAGGGAGAAGACAATTTGATTGCTTAGTGGGCTAAAAATGTGTAGGTTAAGCACACTTGTTTCTCATCTTTTATTTACAGATGATTCCCTAATTTTTTGCAAGAGTTCTATAATCGAGGTAGAATGATTAAAAAGTTTTCTCCATAAATATGAAGTTGTATCTAGTCAAATGGTCAACTTTGAAAAATAAAATATTTTTTTACAATTCTAATACCACAGTAGCTAATGAAAACTTGATTCAAATTTGTTCAGGCATTAAGGGTTATTTTGGGTTTTAGAAATATTTGGGTCTTCCTATTTTGTATGGAAGAGCAAAGAAGGCTTAGATTAATTATATTTTGGACAAAGTACATCAAAAGATTCATAATTAGGCTTCTTAATTACTCCTTCTTTGGAAAAGAGATACTTTTAAAGTTTTAGCGTGTGTTATACCAAACTATGCCATGCAATGTTTTGTTTTGCCTCTAGATCTATGTGTTTATATTGAGAATGCTATGCAGAGGTTCTAGTGGGGGTCATTAGCTGGCTCTAGAAAGATTCATTGATTGTCTTGGAAGAAATTATATGAAGTTCGGGATTTAAAGGTCCAGGGTTCAAAGACTTACATGCTTTTAACCTAGCCATGGTAGCAAAAAGTGTTAGTAGTTATCTTATACCTTAACTATCTCTTAGCTATGATTTATAAAAATCGATATCATCGCTTTGGGACATTCCTTTCTACTAGTGTAGGCTTCTCCCCTTCGTGGGCTTGGTGTGAATTTTTGGAGGCCCAATAAGTGTTATGAGATGGTATTTGGTATGAGGTTTATTCTAATCGTGCCATAAATATTTGGGAGGATCCTTAGATCCCTAGCATCTTAAGGTACTAACCACACTCTCTATGTGCTCATACTATAAATCAGGTTAGTGATATATTGTTGTAGCATAGCAAGAAATGAGATGAAGTCAAGCTTCATTGGGTTTTTCCAACTGATATAGCTAATTGTATTCTAGCTACATCGTTGGTGGTGACTAGTGTGAGAGATCAATGGTATTGGAATTTCTCTTCTAGTGAAGTCTATTATGTTCGCTACTTCTATGCACCTGCATTTGCGATGGTATGACAATCGTTTTAAGATACTCATAATGCTAATTCCTTTGATCGATTGCTTTGAAAATTAGTGTGAAAAATGAAAATGGTCCCTAAAGTTTGGCACTTTGTTTGAAGGTGTCCTCATGAAGTAATTGTTATGCAATAGTTCCTTATGCAATGGAAGTGTCCCTTTAAGGTGGAATCCTACCCCTTATGTAACTCTTTTATAAAAGTTATAACACATTTGTTAGTTGGTTGTCCTCGTGTGAGTACTATCTTAATTGCATTATGCCTATCGTTTTCATTTGGCCATCGGGGTTATGGCACATTCATGTGTTTATGTTAAGAATTCTTTGGATGGTTTCAGTTCACTGTTGATGGTGCCAATTTGTTAGCTTATGTGGTCTTGACACTGGCACATTTGGAAGGAGGGAAATGTTGTGGCTTTTCAAAGGATGGTGTTTGATTCTAGTTCAATTTTAATCAAGATTTGACATTATTGGTGGCTAATGCTTAAGGCTTTTAGCTAATATAGCATTTCTTTCAACCGTTTGAGTGTTAGTGGCTTTCTAGTTTATTATTATGTTATTGTTTGATTATGTGTTTGGAGCCATTATACTCATTGTATTGTTATACACTTTTTTTAATTATCAATAATAAAATCAATAACTTGTCACTTAATCAAAAAATTATTAATATATGAGAAGAGAATATAATACATTATCCTATATATTAACATAGTACATTAAACAAGAAAAATAATGTTTTTAAAACTTATAATCATAAAAATATCATTCATTATTTTCACCTTGTATATTTTTTTTGTTAAAAAAATCTAACATATCATTTTATTTTAAATTTCGTTCAATTGTACGATATTTAAATTAAAATATGATTATTTAAAGTTATTTAATATTAAATTTCATCCGATTAATCATTGTTTAATAGCATTTGAAGTTATTTTTATTATTATAAATTATATATATATATATATATATATATATATATAATTTGTAAATGATTTTTCGAATACAAGATTATTATTGTCTATTTAAATTATTACCATTTGATGTGTGTGTGTGTGTTTTTTTTTTTTTTTTTTTTTTTTTTTGCTACAAACGATTAGATGTGTGTTCAACCAACAACATAGGTTTGATAATATAAAAACTTAAAAAGGAAAAAAAATTAAATATGCAAACTGAACGATTATAGCACTGGCTGGTTTGTCTTTACTTGCAACCCCCTTCGATTTCGAAAAAAAATAGAATAAAATCATTTCTTATGATGCATCCCTCGTGGGTTAGACTTAGATTGCTATTTAAATAATAATAACAAGAAAAATATTCGAGCTAATGAGTATAGCCCTCCACATTCCAAAATGCGACGATCGTGTTTTTGTAACCTAAAAAGTGTATTCACTTTATTATTTATTATTTATTATTATTATTATTTTATAAATAAAATAAACTGTGTAATTATTGTTTTAAAAGGTTTAAAATTATCATAAATATTCTCTAAAATAAATTATTTATATTATTTAATATTTTAAATTATAAATAATATTATTTAATCTTTTAATTTTAAAAATTAACTATAAAATACTTATATTAAAATATTATTTTAATAAAAAATCATTAAAACAATATATTTAATAAAATTAATGAATTAAGTAACTTTTAATCTAAAGAATCAAATTACTATATAATATAATACACATTCATTATCCTGTTACTTTTTTAAAATATATAGAAATATTAATTAGTTTTATAGGAAGCTCACATGTTAGTAGAAATCAATTATACAATGAAAAGAAGAAAGTAAAATGCATAAAAAGTATAATTTTTCTCACATTATTTTTTATTTTTATTTTTAATTAATTTTAAGCATAAATTATTCAATTATTATTTGATATAAAATTTAATTAATATTTACTAGCATCTTAACTTGTATAGAATTAATGTATATATAATTATTTTATAAACGCATATTTAATATGGAAAAAAATTAATTTTTTTAAATATATTGGCTCTTAATAAGAGAGATACTTATAATCTCATATTTATTTAATATTGTTGACTTACATATTTCTTTAATTTTTATCCTATTTTACATTTATTTTTATCTCTCTAAAGAAATATGCACTTCTAAAATACTAAAATATAAATATCTTAATATGGACCGATAGTATGATGTGCATGAGAAAATTGGCAGTCTGTGATTAAAATGTGTGACCTATAAATGTGTTTTTGTTGGCATATGGTGTTAAACAAACGTGTTATTGTTATTTTGAACTAATTTTATCTGTAACAATGGTGGTGCCATCCCATTAACGCTTCCATATATTGATTATTATACACAAGCACTGCCATCAAACTCAGCAGCAGGAGTTTTATTGGTTGTATCAAATCAAGTGGTAGTTTTGTTATTTATTATTTAATATATCTTTGGGTGGTGAGGGTAAGTCATCCTAATATAATTTTTTTTTTCAAATAATATGATATTGATTTTATTTAAAAGTATTCAAAAAAACATCAAACAGACGTTAATCCAAAAGAGAACAAGTCCCACCAAAAACACAATACATATAATAATTCTTATAGTGACTAATACAAAGTTACCTAGAATCCAACGTTATTAACCAAAAACTATTTTAAATGTACGATGGTCACACCTAAATATACACATTATCCCACAAAAATCGAACACTTTATGTCTACAAATCAAGTTATTATGTATAAATAGTGACTAAGTATTTATCACCATCATTCTATAACGTATCCACAAAAATAAGGGTTCATAAAATATAAAGTTGAATTCTACGATGACTTACCAATAAATGCATCACAATTTTCAATGTTTATTTACACAAATGAAAATAGACATTATCTATTACATTTTTTCTCAATAAATAATTATTTATTTGTTAATTAGATGTACAAACATCAACAAATGAAATGATATATCTTTAAAAAAAACTCAAGTTTTTAAATCAACTTTCAAATGAATTTATACATATTAGTAGGTGTTTGAATACTTCTCTCACTATTAAGTAAGTAAAAATCACATAAATACTATCTTATTAATTAAAGTATTAAATAAATTCATCTCTTAATCTTTAAAATCATATTAGTATTCGTTTAAATAAATAAATAATCTAAATCATGTTAATGCAATGTTTTAAATCAATCAAAACATAAGAAAAATAAAAAAAATACAAAAAGAATATTTCACTATCTTTTTCTTCAATCATTTGATTATATTAAAACATTGCATTTTATTTAAAGTAATCAATAATTTATATGAATAAGACACATCTACCTTGTAATACAATCTCCTAAAGAAAACTATTGATCCCTCAATATTAATTATGTATTGTACACTTAATGACTTTTTATATTTTAATATAATAATAATGAATGATTAAAAATCTATCAATTTAAGAGTTTTGCGGCCAACGATGCTATATACTATAGAACTACTATTTTCCTTGCATATTCGGCTGATAGGTTGCGTATCAAAGGAATTATTCTCGATGAGTATCATGATATATGATACTGACATCGTCATTGATTGGTAATTACATGGATGCAAGTGGACCTGCCACGAATTTGAAAGATAAAGTCCACAATGATTATGTACCTTTGTTTTATATAATTGAATAAAATATCATTCATGTCTGTTAATAAAGTAATATATTTGTGTCTTTATAATTGAAGTTGTTTAGTGATGAGATAAACTGAAAATTAATATATTTTAAAAAAATGGAATCATTCGGATTGTTTTTTATTTGCTATAGATGAAATAAAAAAGGGGCAAAAATAACCTAGGTAAATTAATTTTAAAATTTTAAAATATTTACTTAAAAGTATTAAACATTAAAATATTACCTTAATAGTATTATCTTCATTTGGCATTTTTTGAAAAACAAAGAAATTAAAAAAATTTATTTATAAGCAAAATGATTAAATAACACTACTTGACTAATACAAAGGAATTCCACAATTTTGCACCCAATATAATATCGTATATATATATGAAAAAAATATCTAACACACCAGACGCAGATGAAGATACGGTTTCATTCATGTCTGTTACTTGTTATTGAAAAAATGAAAAATTGGAAGTTGTGTGGCACGCTCAACTTTAATACATTTTAATGAGTGGTATGTTGTCTGCTCTTTATTAGAGGTTAGGTTTGATCCCTGTCTCTTATGTGGTAGGTTTGGGGTTAGGTTTCATGAGTGGTATGTTTGCTTTTTTATTAGATATTGAAAGTCCTAAGGCTCTGTGCCTATACTACAACAGATGAAAAGATTTTTCATTAGAATAAATCAAATCAACAAGATGATTAATAAGGAGTAAACCCCACTCAAACTGTTGAATATAAAGGAGAAAAAAAAATCATCTTAACTGGTGCAACTTCAATTGTGGTTAAATATGATAATTTATGTGCTTTTATGTTAACTGCAACATAGGAATCATCAAAGAAATGTATCTTGCAGACAACATTAAGGAATCAAAGTGAAACCAATGAATTTTGTATTAACTGCACAAAGATGAAGGAAGAATTCCACAGCTACAAAGGATCCAGAAAAAAAAAAACAAAATAATTTACACCCGGCATTTAACACAACATACATTCAATTAGCATAATGAAGTTTGGCTTTAGCCCATGTACCATCATTTTTAACTGAAGGTGGCCAGATGAAAATCACCTGCCTCACTATTTTCATCTTCTACTTCTTGCCACTCTAGTTCTTGTTTCCTTGAGCTTCTAATAGCCAAGTCATTGAAACTTGGTTCTGTTCCCCATGGAGGTGGGGTTACACAATTGGAATCTCCGGCCAATCTTTGGGAGAAATCTTTTGCAGGTGTTGCAGGCAAAGATGACTCTGCATCACCGACCCTCAGATTTTGGAGTGTTGCAAATGATTCTCTCATTGCAGACATTGCTTCAAAAAACCGGGTGCATGATGCCAAAGCGACAGGAATTGGCCGAAGCATTTCCTGCATCAATTGAAGAACATACATTTCATATCATGCAACTTACCTATTACTGTAACAGAGTTAAAGCTTTAATGAAATTATTAAATTACTCTGATCAAAATATTGATGAACATGAAATTAAGTAACATTGATCGAATTAAAATGTTAGTGATATATTGTTTTGCTAGTCCAAAATGTCGGTGATCAAGAAACAAAATATTGAACATCTTCAAACTAGAAACTGCCATATTTATAACTTCTATAAGTGCATTTTCCAGAAAATTCACTTGATTCTCTAACAGTTTGACAAGAACTACAGGTAAATCAGTGCACTTTCCAGAAAAATTTCACTTGATTCTCTAACATTTTATTGAGAACAACTACAGGCAAATCAGTGCCTTTTCTCTTATTGCTTTCCATAT
The DNA here is from genome assembly GCA_033030585.1 of Hippophae rhamnoides. Taxonomy (NCBI): domain Eukaryota; kingdom Viridiplantae; phylum Streptophyta; class Magnoliopsida; order Rosales; family Elaeagnaceae; genus Hippophae; species Hippophae rhamnoides. The sequence goes on from CM065433.1 coordinate 36,931,823, forward strand.
TAACAAGTAAAAAGGCAAGGATGTCTTTTATTGCGTCAAATTATCAGATAATATGATAACCTGCTTTGGGGAGGGGGGAACCACTCGAAGTAGTTACTTCAGATGCTATAGCTACCAAAATGCATCAGTTCATTGGTGTTTGCTTGTAAACTGAACATGGTCTAAACAAAAAGAATAGGATAATAATAACTTTAATTGATAAAAGTAATGGAATTTCCGAGAAGGAATATCAAATGGTGCTAATTTTGTGCACGGACTGATCTAAAATCATATAATATACTTTTACAGGCATACCCCCCATACTGAAGGAGGCTCTTTAAATGTCTGACTCCACTGGAAATCTGCGACTGATGCTGTTAAGGCTCCATAATCACTTGCAGCCTTCATCAGTAACTCAGAAAATTGCTTCTGCAGAATAACAGTGACAGATACTATAAATAGTATATTTCTTATAAAAGCTCATTACAAAACTGTAACCTAGTCGCGAATAAATCAGTGATAATAAAACTAATTGCTTACAAGAACATGAATAATGCAGTATAATCTTATTTGGTGCAACTGTTTACTTACAACCTAGCATTTGGAAGAAAATCATTATTTTGACAAATAAAACAACAAAAGAAAAAAGGTGGAATCTAGTCTGGACACTATTAGATGCATAAATTTTACATTACAGAAATGATATAAAGCCAACCTGGAACTCTGCCTCCACTGGAATGCAATCTAGCAAATATGGTTGTTGAAGGCGAGCTATGATGCGGTCCTGCCAGAGTTAAGGAGCAAATTAGTTAAGGTGGCTTAATAATGAGAATGCAACAATGTGCATGTTTAAGACAAGTTGCCATATCCTCCCCTTCCTAACTTGTACTCGGAAATATTGATGGTAACATTATAGGGAATATAAATAGCTCAACAGGTGAAGCATTCATCAGTTCAGTCAGAATTGAAAACTCAAAACCATGAATTCAACAATGTGTTTTTTCTTTTTCTGATAAACCACTAAATGAGCTTGTATGGTTGGACGTTCCAAGACTTAATTGGTTTTCAATAATGCATACTTGTGCAGATTTATATAATATCTTGAAGTTGATCTTGACACTATCAAATACAGAGAGACACTGTCGTAAACAAAACACAAATGTCTTCAGCATTATCATCCAAAGGCAAGATGACGTGAGTACTTGAAACCGAAGAGCATACCTTATTCTGAATAACATCTTTTAAAATGGTAGTCATCCTAACCAATGTTTCGATTTTCTTTTCCATTTCACTCACATGAGTCAAATGTGCCACATTTTTATCATCCTAGAAATATGAGAATATGGAAACTACATCAGAATTCACAAATTAGAAGAAAATGTAATTCAGTGATAATAGTAACAACTTCCTTTGATTTCATTTTGCTCTAAGAAAATCTATCAAATTGGAAATCCAAACTGGAAAAGGCAATGGCAATAATGTCACCTTTCTCCCTTGAAGTTCCACTTGCAGATCTGCTATTTTCCTTTGTACGTTGGTAAGTTCTCTTAAAACCCTAATCAGGTCATCACCTTTTTCACCAGTAGTAGAGCATAAGTCATGAAGTTCTTCCTACAGAAGAAGAGGACAAGCTCCATTGAGAATTTAATATAGAAAATAGTTGACCGAAGTTAACATGATTTCAAAAACTTCTCAAAAGTAAGAAACCAGAAAACAGGAACAATAATAGAACAAAGACTGCATAAATGAAACTGAAGAATAGCATCAAGTGAAGCCCATGCCTTTCGAGTATTCTCAAAGCAATGACACCGAGATAAAATTATGTCTTCGAAACTGAACAATCCAATAGATAATTGGGGACCTAAGCTTGCGTTTTCAAATTATTGTACCTTTAAATTAAAACACAAGCAATCAGATCATGCCAAAATACGAGTTCAATCTACCCGATTATAAAATTTCCAGAAAACAATTCAAACTAAAGTCATTATAATCAAAAGCAAACCTTGTCAAGCTGAATATCATCCAAAATAAGAAAAATTGTAAATGAAAAACGATATTTACAAACATACAAAGAGAAAGCGTGAAATTTGACCTGCGCTCGAGGAGGTGAGACAGAGAAACCGAGATCAGAAGCGATGGACAGAGCATCACACATTCCTCCAATGCGTCGTAATGGCTTCTTTCCCACCCAACCAGTGTCACTTCCCATCGACATTTTCTTTTGGCACACTCCAAACGCGTCCTTTCTTCAAAATAACAGTCAATTCAACCACCAAATACAAAAGCACTTATCCCCTCCTTCTCGTGGGGACGGCCAACTCTCCACCCCATTTCATCACCATTCGGCTTCCCGATCATAGGCACAAACCTTCTTGCTAGGGCCCAATTATTAATTGGACCGTATCTATCAAATATTAAAGCCCATAATCAAAAAACCAAACAAATGTAAATTAATTAAAAATAAAAAATAAAAAGGAACAGCGATAAAGAGATTAGGGTTAGGAACTCTCGAAGCACTTCTTCTATTTAAACACCCCCAGTTATAGAGTTATAGATTTATGAGGAGATGCCTCTGTTACCGTTTTGTCTTCTCGAAGGAGGTTAGGGTTTAGAGTTATGCGAGGCCGTCTAGTTTGAATAAAGGGTTAGGGTTAGTGATTTAACTTGGCTATGGTTATCATATTCTAATGATGGCGCAAAATCCCAATGAGGAGGAACTCCCCAAAAATTGATAGGAAGTGCCGTATGACACTTACAAACAGTGGAATCTCTAAGAAATCATTTTTTTTTCATCCACCAGTTTCAGTGCCTCCGATTCGTTTCGTCTCTCGGTACGACATCGTTAGAGGTCCTGTTGATTGGTCGGAATCTAATGGTTTCGTTTTTCCACTGTGGGTGATTTTAAACGGGTCTCTGAGGGTTTCTTATTAAGTTAAAATTATTGGTTTTTTGCGGTTTTGAATTCAGATAAATAAGGCTCGATGCCACGTCGCCGGTAGCTCAGAGAGCGTTGACCGCCGATGCTATTATTGGGCCAATATTATTTTTTTTGTTTCACATCTTGATAGGAACCTGTGGATCTCAAATATATAACTATGGTCTACGGAGCCGTTTTGTGTGATTACATATCAAGCTTTTCTTAATTTTAATTGTAATTTTTAGTTTCTTGTTTGAAGCCAATGAGGAATAGTACTAATTTAGTTGGAATTACCGGCTGATATATCTTTGATGTTAAACAGACTGGCTATCTGAGGCTTCAATCTTTCAATGATATCCCAATTAGTAATATTCATTAGAATTTTGTTTTAACTATGTTAAATATTATTGTGAGAGTTAAGCAGTTAACTATTTATTTTTGAAAAAAATTATTTTTAAAAATAAAAATTTTGTTCTATAAAAATAAGGTTGTTTTTAAATATATTAAAAAAAAAATTGAAGTCATTCAAAAAACTCTTTTTTATATATTTCGTGGTTGATTAGAATAAAATTAAAATTAATTTTTTTAAATTTTATATTTCATTGTATCGAAAATTGTGAATGAAAATAAATTCTATTCTTAAAAGAGATTAATCAGAATTCATTTTCTCCTTAAAGAATTATTATTTTATTTTATTTCAAATTTTTTTCCCAATTTTATTCCCATCTTAATTATTATTCTAAACATTGAATCTAAACTCTCAAAGTTATTTAAAAAAATAATAATTTTAACTCTATATTAAATCTCATTTTAAACCCTAAATCTTAAATTCTAAATTTTAAAACTTTAAACACCAAATCTCATATCTAAAAACCCTAAATTTTATTTATAAAAATAATAATTTTAACCTTAAATTTTATCTTATAAATATAACTTTAAATTCTAAACTCTATTTAAAAAAATATTAATTTTAACCTATAAATATAAACATAAATTCTAAACTCTAAATACTAAATCTCAAATCTTAAAACCTTAAAAACTATTTATAAAAATAATAATTTTAATCTTAAATCTTAATTTATAAATATAACCATAAATCTTAAATATTAAATCTCAAAATCTTAAACTGTATTTAAAAAAATAATAATTTTAAATATAAACCTTAACACATAAATATAACCACGACATTAAACTTGAAATGACAAATTCTCATAAATCTTAAACAATATTTAAAAAATAATAATTTAATAATATATTTTATTTTTAAATAATAAATATTTAAAAAAATAATGATTTTAAAATGTATTTGATTTGAACCAAAAAAATATGATGAAATGATATTATTTTAATTTAACTTATAAGGATATTAAATGAATATATAATATTTTACATTCAATTATTTCTTATTTGATTTTAGTTATCAATTTAAATAAAAATATTTTTTTCCATTACATTTTCATTTTCATTTTCATTTCTATTCGGATTACATTCTTTGACCAAACATCATATTATTGTATTTGAGTATTTATCATTAAATTTAATAAAAAAAATTATATATTATGGGTTTTAAGGATGATAATTTGTGTAAATCTTAAATTGTTCTAATTTTAGATAAATTTAAATTTAATTTGAGTGAATAAAAATGAATTTGAATTTAAAATAAACATAAATGAGTGGATTTAAATAATTTAAATTGATTTAAATTATATTAATTGTTAATTGTATTTTTTTAATTAATTTATTTTTTAATATATTAAAAGATGTGTTTAATAATTTAAATAATATTACATTAAATATAAAAAAATAAATAAATTAAACCTAATGAATAATTTACCAGCAATAATATTTACAAAAATAATATAAATTTTTACATATGTTACAATAATAAATATTTGATTTATATTGTGTCTTTCTGTCGGTATATTTATTATAATGATGTTTGAAAATATTTGTTATATTTTCACACATATATATAGATCGTTAAAAATGTTTGTATTTAAAATCATAGATTGTTCAAAAGGTTTGGATTTAAAAGGTTTAAAAGAGAAAATCTTTTTAACATTGTATTTTGTTTGTTTGAATTTGTAAATTTTTTATTGATTTATGTTTTTTATTACATTAATTATTATTCTCATTCAGTTTCGTATTGTTTCTTTAACTTAAATGAAATTATGTTTATATGTGAACAACAAAAGCTAAATTTATTCTTTAACTTAAATGAAACCATGTTTATAAGTTAACAGCAAAAACTAAATTTAACATCTATAATATGTAGTTTTTGTTCTAGTTGTATGGTAATTAATAAAAATTAAATTTGCTGATGTCACTTTTATTTTAGGTGTATAATAATTAGTTTTTTATTGTATGATTATTATTTACTAACATAAGTTTTTAATATAATATATTAATTTTTAATATATTCCCTTTTAAATTATATTCTATATGTTGTTTTTACGTTATTTATTTTCTTTGAAATTTTATTTGTCGTTGATTTTAGTGACATTATAAAATAAATAAATTATGATTTATTTAAAATTTATATAAATTTTGATTTATGACTCTCTATTTTATTTCAAAAGAAAAAAAAATCTTTAATTTTAATTTTTTAATCTAGAGTATAAATTATAATATATTATAACTTTTTTTATTTTGTACTAACAGGTAGATTCAAACTTATCTCGATTTTTTCTGATAATTTAAATGGGCTCAAAATTAATGTAGTTAGTATTCGGTTTAAATACTGCTATTTTAATTCGATAAATTAAAATACGACACAAATTATAAGCCTTATTTATATATATACACTTTGTTACCGCATTGTTCTCTTCACTGTATAAAGTACGAATTTTGCATTGAATGCTAGAGGGCTAATCATCTGAGTCTTACCGAGAGGGATCTCAGTTTTCTCAATAACACTTATTTTATTTTTTATATCAAATAATTATATAATTTATATATTTTAATTCAATAACTATAAAAAATTTAAATATTGAGATTTTAAAAATAAAATAAAAAATATTTAAAAAAAAAACACAAGAACCCAACTTATCCATTCTCTCTCTTCCACTCACTCTTTATAGAGATCTCTTACTCACCTTCTCTTTCAATTTTATTTTTTATTTTTACTAAAAAAATAATAATAAAATAAAAAAGAAAGAGAAAGAATGAGATAGAGAGTGAACCCCAAGAATTTTTTCCCTTCTTTTTAATTTAATTAAATAATATTTTTAATTACAAAACTAATAAAATTTACCTTAAAAGTTATAAAACTAAAATATATAAATCATATAATAATATGACTAAATGATCACACCTTCATTCCATACTAAAAAAGACAAGAAATTTGTTATTAAATAATAAAATTACTAAATTTGGTAATAAACTAATAAAAAAGAGTAAAATTCCCAGTAAATTTTGATCCAGAAGATATGAGTTGTGACCCTTCACCCCCAAGATATGGAATATGGAAAGTAGCCCTGATTGGTTTCATCTTACAGTTGGTGTTACTTTATACTGATTTGTTCATGCTAGGGACTAGAATCGTCAGTTGGGAAAATAATTAAGAAGTCTTTGGATGAGAAAGAGTTAGACTAATTTCACTACAAAGATCATCAATTCTTCTTAATCTAAGACTATTAAATGACGCATTACATAAAAAATACCATCCTAAAAAAAAAAAGAGTCACCATCTTTCACTAACTTAAAGTCATCAAAAAAGGGAGGGAATTTTTTTTTTTTTTTTTAAGTTGGACACAGTCCTTCTAAGGTAAACTTCTTCACATGTTGACTGAATACCAAAAAGAGAATAAGACATTGTGAAGTTATTCTTTGTTTGATCAACTGCTATTTTACGTAGGTGGGAAAAATCTATTCAGATTGAATGGTAAAGTATAGAACTCTTCATTTCTATTATCTCCCCTGAATGTTCTAAATTTTACCCACCAAGGCATACCCCTATCTTTCTTTGATCTCTCTACGTCTAACGTGTTGTCAAGAAACACTGCTACCATCAATCCTACTGTTGCTGGAGATGTGAAAATGGTGTTCAAAAATGCGTTAAACTGCACATAAGAGGTACATTTGGTTGAGTTCATTATTACTGAAAAAGGAACTTGACATTCTAGTGTTAGAATAGTACTCACCCATCCGGCGTTAGTGTGAACGAGACCATGGCGTGATGGCGTCAGATACTGGTTGAAAAAATGAGGGATTGATATGCCTAGGAACAACGAAAGCCCTGTAATGATGAGATTTCTCATGCAATTCATGTTTGTGAATTGAAGGAATGATAATCCAACTGAAGCTGAAAAAGAGACGAGGATTTGTTATGAAGGAAAATTTAGCAGCTTAGTTAGGAAAATGTTTCCCATGGCTCATGGACATACCCACTAGACCAAAGACAACACAGTATAATGCAGAAAATATCGGGAAGGGTATCGATGCAAACACAGCTCCAAATTTACCTGCAATATATAACAAAGGAACAGAGTGAAAATAACATTGAATTATATATGGATAACCATAATGCTGACAAACGATGTGTAGCTAACAAGCACATAAAAAATATGCAACGGAACAAGTTTGATTCTTTCTTGAAATTGGCATGCGGAACCATGTTCTAATTTGCTCTCATTTGAATTTCCTCTACTATGAAAAGTTTGTACCAACCTAGGATAGAGAAGAATATCATGAAACCAGCAGAAATTTGAACAACTCTACGACTTCCTACCCGGGTCAGTCCTAGAAGTCCCACATTTTCCCTGGACGAAAAAATGATGAAAATCCCATTCACAATCACTATGAAAGGATACCATACAATAGATTTCTAGCAGCCATGCACAGCTTTGTATATCTTACACAGAAACAGTAGAACCAGTGCCTGTTCCATAAAGTCCATCGAGCATGATACCAATACCCTGAAAATATATTATTCAAAAACTATTCAACTCTACAAAGTATACAGATAAAATAAACAAAATTGACATGTCAGGACCAATCTTTCTTTTAGAAACCTGAAAAGGAAGAAAACTAGTACTTGCGCGAGAATGAGACAAACATAAATGGCATAATTGTGCTGTGCTAAACAACAAGTGGCACATTAAATTTTTTGGTCTAACAGTTGTATAAATAGCAGCCTCCTTACAACTTTTGTGTCAAGCCAACTCACCTGCCAGCCGATACCCCTGCTCAATACATGAGCAGGAGGGGGAGTGGCAATGGCCAATCTAGATGCTGCCTTGTAAGCACCAGTTGACTGCAACATAAGGTTTAGGTTACAAAAACTCTAAATAAATTAATAAATAATAAATCTGTAACTTGATAGTTTGATCTTAAGCAGCAGCTGTTGTTAATTCAAAATTGAAGCATAATTACGGAACTAGTCAGCATAACTGCATTTCAGGACCAGTTGCCATATGGATGACATGGAATGGTTTTGTTAAACTTATGAACTTGGAGCACTTACCTCAATCATGGAAACGAGAACTGCAGACATCATTGCAAATGAATGACCAGCTGAAAATGTAGGAGGTCCCCATTGCAGAGGGTATGGAAACTTGAACCTTAAATAACAGAAATAATATAAGATCTCAAAAAGAGAGTAAAACAAATAGAAAACCTATAAAGATATGGTAATTTCTTCTTTAACTATACCATGGGGCAGTAGAAATGAGATTTGCTTTATCTGTACGGCAGCTCATTTGAGTTTTATGTGTCTCGTTTGTATAAGCCCCACTAGCAGTCAAGATAAGGGAATAAATCCAGACAATTGTGACACAGATCAATACCGGAAATCTTTCAAAGATTGGGATGTCCTTAGATGGCCTCACATGCTTCAGATACTGCATTTTGCAATCATTTTTGTACTAAATAAGGAAAGAGAACATCTATAAAATAAAAAGGTATACTGCGACTAATTGGACAAAACTACTTACTTGTGACAATCCAATGACCAATAACAGCATTGGTAGTCCAATTTCCACACAATTTCCCAACTGAAACAAATTTAGCAATAAAGTTATGGGGAAGGTTATATGAACAAATACATGGTCTAGTTTTCGGAGTGATCCCCTGTCCAACTGGCATAGAGGATTTAACAGAAAAGGTACATACTGAAGATACAAGTATCGATTATGAATAGAGCTGAAAGATGTCAAAACTAGAGGGTTACAATGAAAACATGTTTTGAAAGTGCAGAGAATAGCATGAGGCAAAACGTACAAGAGTATCAAAATTTAGATTTGCAACAAAAAATGTACAAAATCTCTGTATTTCCAAAATGGTTGGAGAAAAAAATCAACTTCATAATGTCTGATTGCTAGATTTTAAAATATTAAATATGACTTTACTTGAGGTTCTGGACTTTGTAGAATAAATGTAGGGATGGAAATTTAGACTAGCGAACAAAATTGAGTCATAACACAGAAAAAAATGTTATCACTAATGGTTATGTACATTCAAATCTTTTATTATTTCTTACTATTATAAATTTAAGAAATGACAAAAAGGTTTTCTAAATTTTTAATGTGACGAAAAACACAAAAAGCGACATGATTGTCTTTGACACCCCTGAATAAATGGCACCAGGAGGATCCCCTACCACATAAACAGAATATGCTTCAGGATTAAACTTGTCGGTAAAATTAATGCATTTTTACAGAATAACTTACTGTAGGAAACCCTCGTTGGAACAATCCCAAGCCAACCAATCCAACAACAGGTGCCATACCAAGAGGACTGAAAAAGCTGCAAAAGAAAAGAAAATACAGAAACTTAATGTGAAAATATGAGTATTAAATAAGAAATTTTGCTACTTTACTTTACAGTACTATAAGTATTAACATACCGTGAAAAGAGACCCCAAACTTGGCTGTAACCCATGACTATTTGTATGGTCGAAGCTACAATCAGAGCTCCTTGAATAGCTCTCATTGTTTGTATAAATCTCTGCAAACCAATGACATGGGAAGATCTCTTTCAATAACCTACCAAATAAGAAAGTTTCTTAAGCTTATTTGTTAAAAAAAGGAATAAACTTCATAGATGTTCAGACTGATGTGACTTATAACATTGTTTGCAAATTCATGATACTTCAAACCCAGATAAGGATAACAAGTCTATCTGCTATTCTTTAAGCCAGAGCATAAAATAGACGCATATACTTTATCTTTCAAATAATTTCATTTATTTGAGCAAGTACTCTGAAAATATTAACTTCCCTAGAATTATGCATTGCAATCAACCTTGCGGTGACTGTGGTTTACAGAATAAGGCAGCAGTTAAACACACTTCTGATCATTACTTTAATGGCTATTGGGTCTTTCCAAGTTTAAATATTTGAAACAACAAAGCTCAATTTGCTACTTAAATGACCCTGATAATAGGTAGAAGTTTATCCCTCCCTAAAAATCATACTAGAAGTTTTTCCCATCTAATTTACACAATCAAATTTCCATCAATTAGAAACTTCATAGGTTGATATAAGCCTAATTCCATGAAGTTCATAAACACATCGTGAATGGAAAGAATAACAAAGCAATGAAAGAAGTTTCTTTCTAATACAACTTAGATTCGGAAAGTAACTTACCTCATGGGAATCATTAATCCGTTGCAGGGAGGAGTCGCTTACAATGTAAGCTATGGGAATGACATATGCAAAGGAGCCTCCAACAACAGCTGGCAACCTAGTTCCAAAAAGAGTTTGGAGAAGTGTTTTTATTCCAGCTACAAAGAGGAGAGTCTGTATTACACGTGCTTTATCCCCCTAGTTGCAGAGAACAAAGTCGTTGAAAGTTTTAACACATGAAGAAAACAAATAAATAAATAAATAAATAAATAAAAAGAATGTAAAAGAAAGAGGGGCAGAAGAAGCAATAACCAGTGCAGGAACCTACCATTCCTAACATGAACCAATACTTTCTAGACGATATTTCAATAGCAGAAATTTACTACAAAATTTCTAGGGAACAGTTAAATTTCTGAAGAAACAAAAAAGAAGAGGCCACGAAACTCAAATACAAATTAAAGTCTTGCGATCCAACTCTAGGAAATGCAAAGATTGCATACTCTTGCAAACTAAGCGTTTAAAATAAGCTTTTCTAAATGCAAATTTCTAACCAAGAATCCGTCAAACCAAAAAGAAAACTAGGCAATTAAGGTAAGGGTAATGAAAATCAAACTTACATTGCTTCCACCCATTGCAGGGACCAGTAATGAAGGGATCATAACACTTGTACCCAACATCATGATGTAGTTTTGAAATGCTAAAATGATAGTTTCACCTGCGAGATAAAACAAAATGTAAAGCAATTTTACCAATTGTGGATTTTGTCTTCTTTCAAGAGAAATCAAATACTTTCTACAATCCAAATTTGCATTCGCATTTTTTTACTTAAATATCTTCATTTTGATAAATTGATCAATCTTTCCTAACTAGCAACAAATCATCCCAAAACTCATAGGTGATGTAACAGGTAACATCTTGTGAGTCACTGGAACTATGATGGATATAACAGATTACATACAAAGATACATGTAGATGTAAACATGTTGTATCCGATGAGTCACTAGAACTACGGTGGATGTAATATGTTACATACAAAAACACTTATGAATATAACATGTTACATATAGTAGATTGTCAAAACTACAATGGGTGACTGGCGATGGTCACCAAAACTTTACTAGTGATGGCTACCAAAGATATTGTGAGTTCTAACTTTATTTTTATTTTATTGAATTATGTTGTATAGATATTTTGGTATTTATGAGTAGAGTTTTGGGATAAATTTTTGCTAGTTTGGAAAAACTGATCAAAAAAATTAAAAAAGCTCTATATTACATCAATATTCACTTGCATTTGTTTTTTAGCTTGATCATGTCTATATTGAATTTTTTTGATAGAGTTCATAAGTATCACAGGTGCGCCACTGCGTAAGGTTAAGGCAATGGATGGTACAACTACGAGCATAATACTTGTAGACACATGCCAGTGATTCAGTAATTCATTGACAGACTGATATGTACCATGTAGCCACTTTATTCATGAACCAGGATCAAGTAATTATCCTTTATAATTTTATATTAGTTATGAAAAACAGAAATGAGGACTTTTCTATGTGCCTCCTATAGGCTATAAGTTGGAAAATGACTAACAAAATTAAAGCATATATTGCATGTTGCCAATGTAGCATGAGCATGAAGTCCAGAGGGTGGGGTGCTCTGCCACGAACTCACGGTCATGCTGCCACTGCATGTCTACTAGTACTCATCTACTTGCTTTAAATCGCATGCCACTGCATGTCTACTAGTACTCATCTACTTGCTTTAAATCGCATGCCACTGCATGTCTACTAGTACTCATCTACTTGCTTTAAATCGCATAACAGGCAAACTAAACTCATCCAAGCAATCATCAAACGGTACATTTTACTTGTTAAAATCAATTGTCATAACTGAACAAGTCGATTAGCCTCGGCCCAATTTAGATGGAGTTATTAATTTACTCAATTCCAGCAAGGCTGCATAGCATCGCAGTTGAACTAATAAAGTGTAGACAACCTACTAGTGACCATGACCAAGGCATGATTTCTGAATGAATGATAGATCACATTTTCAACCTTTTTTTTAATGTCAAACAGATCATATTTTCAGCTTGAGAACCATTTAATCAGCATCCCACGAAATCAATCACACAAGTTAATTGATTTTAAAGAGAAAGACAAAGTACACGACAAGTATTACGGAACGGTGGAAATTCCAGAACCAAAAGAAGAAGCTTTACTATTAGAGGGATTACAAAATTCCATTGCATTTAATGTGTATACACTGTGTTCTGACTACTAAAGCTCTGTTTCAAAACTTTCCAGAACTTGGAGAGTTAAGAAAGTTACCCATTAACTTCAACGCCGACCCAATAAGAAAAATCATATATTCATTTCCAGTAATATTAATACTGAAAAATGACATTTTTTCTTAAAAAATTTCGACTTGATACTAAGTTTTCATCACAGTGCTTATATATATATATATTAGTGTTTATCAAAGAACTCTTTAAACAACTATAATTATAAATAAATAAAAAAACATAAGCTAGCCCGTTTTGTTTCCCCAGGTGAATAGACAAATAAACATAGAAAAGGAATGTAGAAAGAAACTGCTTAGAAATACTAAAACACCTACAAAGCAACTCCGATCAAAACTTAAATACAAAAAGATGAATATACAGAAAATAAGGAGAGGGCATACCCCAAGGAGGATTGGAGTCTATGCAATACTCAAGGTCTTGAAGCTGTTCCATGGGAAAGTGAGTAATATCTGCCATTGTTGAATGCTTCTGACAGAGTGTGAAAGCTGCTTCACAAAACCCAGAAAGCCAAATAAGAAGAAACTAGGAGCAAAAAAAAAAAAAAGTACATAAAAAAAGAAAGAAAGAGAATAAATGTGAGAGGTACAAAATAAAGAAAATTAAGATTAAAGTGAAACGAAAGAGCAATGCAAGTGAGAAGCCTCTCTACTCTGTGACGCTCTTTCTGCTGTCGTCGATTAGCCTGTTCTCAAAAGAATTTAAATTACTTTACTAACCCTTATGTAGTTTATTAAATATGAAATACCCAACCAGTCCCATAATTTTCGAGGAGAATAAGTATTTAAATTACTGTTGTATCCTCAAATCGTACGGTAAATCGCTGAAAAAGTGGGGCCTAAACCACGCTTCTTCTTTTCACAAAACCAACCCAACCATACAAAATGCTCAGTTTAAGAAATAGGGGGTGGGATACAGATTACATGAAAATCTGTGATACAGGAAATGAATCCAATGATGCTACAAAATTTCGTCCCAAAGTGATCTTTTTGTTACCTATTTGGATTTTATTTCAGCTGTGGGATAGTATCACGATATTTTTATATGAATAACAGATTTTACACAATTTAATCCATCTAATCATATCTAAAAAAAGAAAATATTATTGATTGTGATATTTGTTAATAATTTATATTGATATTGTTGTTATTATTTAAATATTTTAACCGTATAATTAATATTTTAAATTTTTGTGATTGATTTTCACAATTTTAAATATTAATAATTAATTAATTAATTAAAAATAAATAAATATTAAATAAATTATACAATAATTAAGTCATTAAAGATAATAGTAATCGTTATTTTAAAATTTATAAGACTTAATTTAGATATTAATTTAAATTTAAAAAAAAATTAAATAAAAAAGATTTTTTTAATATTAAGAAATTTATTTTTCTAATAAATATAGTTAATTAATAACAATTATGATATATTTATATTTATTTTCACATATTAGCTTTTGTTAAGATAAATTTCAAATATGTTATATAGATTTAAAAAAATATTAAAAATATAACAATTTACGTGAAAAGCACTTGTCTTAAATAGTTAATAAAAATATCCAAATAAATAATATAGATATAGTTAATTAATAACAATTTATCATATAAATAGTTAATAAAAATATCCAAATAAATAATATAGATATAGTTAATTAATAAAAATTTACCATATATTCATATATTAGCTTTCGTAATAAAAATATTAAAAATATAATAATTTACATGTAAAGCATTTGTCTTAAAAAATTAATAAAAATATACAGATAAATAATATAACTTGTATTAGCATGTTATATTTAAATTTAAATTTAAATTTAGACGTTGGATTTATTAATAATATAATCTGATTTATTTTGATGATAAATAATTTAAATAAATAATATTAAAATAAAATTATTTAAATATATATATATATATATATATATATTACTAACTATAAAAATATAAATTATTGAATGATTTATAAAATTAAAAAAGATATTTAATTATAACTAAATATATATATATATATATATATATATATATATATATATATATAACTCTATAGTATTTATGTAAAAATTAAAGTTATTTATCTAAATCGTTTATATTGAATCCTCCGCTTAAAATAATTATATAATATATTTATGCATAAAATGAGTTATTTGATAATTATATTTGATTAAAAAAAAGTTGGCTGAAAATTAGTTTAGATTTTATGGGAGTCAATATAAAAGTAAAGTAATTTTAAAGTTTTTTAGAAAACATTAATGATTTTATCGATATGTAAAGTTAATTTAATAAAATAAAGAATAATTTCATAATTAATTTATTACAAATTTTACTTATTTATATAAACATATTATTAAAGTTTTGATATAGTAAAATATACCACAAAATTTATATCAAGTTATAAGAGTGTATTAGTATCGTTAAAATAAAATAGAACTTAACCTAAAACATGTCACATGCAACTCATGTGAACAAATACTCTTAAAAGTCAAAAAACTATATCCTACTTGATTAACTATAACCCACAATTTGTAACTTGAATTTCATTGGTAAGGCCTAAAATCCAAAAAAAGAGAAGAAAAAAACTATACTTTTAGAGTAATCAATCTCTTTCTCTTAATAGCCTTATTAACAAATATTGTTTATTGGTTGGTTTCTATTATAATACTAATTGGATTTTTAAGGAACAAAAAATTTATAATTAACCCATAAATTTAAAAAACTTAAAAGCAATAAAGATCACAATTAACTCTATTCAGTCACTATATATAAAGAATATACACTTATTATGACAGTGAATATGGTCAAGGCAACTATGGATACTACACATGCAATGATCGAAGTGGCTTGTCTTCCAAGTTGCCTACTCATTTAACAAAATGACTACATATAAAGAATATGCACTTATTATGACAGTGAATATGGTCGATGTAACTATGGATACTACACATGCAACGATCGAAGTGGCTTGTCTTCTAAGGTGCCTACTCATTTAACAAAGTGAATATGAAGTTGTTTGAGATAATTTCAAGTTAATGATTATAGGTTATGGTTAATCAAATGAGATTTGTGGATTTTGAAAGTAATCTAGTCACGTGAATTGTGCATATCATGTTTCACATTAAGTTTTGTTACATTTTTTACTATACTAATATCTTCTTATGACTTAATATTAATTCAATGATACATTTTGATTGGTGGTAGGTTGTGAATTTTTTCCATAAAAAAGTGTTCTAAGAAATTATTTTACATGATATAATAGCTAATTAATTGTATCGTTGAAGTAAAATTCAACAATTATCATTTTTAGATAGCCATACTCATTTTGTGTTATAATGTTATGTTGTAGCATTAATCATATCATATTCATGTGTTAATACATGAAAACATTTACTTAATTTTTTATGTTGTGACGTAGTGTGAAAGCGCAAATTTATCAATATTATGAAAACACTTAAATAAATAAGAAACAAATAAGTAAAGTTTAGATCAATAAGATTTACTTTTTGGTAAGAGGTCATTGTATTTATGTTATGAAATAAACATAAATAAACTATTATCTAGGAAAAAACCCTAACAAGTCTAGAATAACACAAACTTAACTATGTTATATATATTTAGACGAACACTTTAATAACTCAAGAGTATGATTAGTCTAAATATATTATTCTATCCTACAGATAAAATGACTTCAACTTCAAAATAAAAAATATTCCTAAAATAATCAGAGTAAGAGAAAAAAAAGAACTTTTTTAATATTATTAAGTTGATTATTTTTTAATATTCCTTATACAAGTATAAGAGTTAGTTATTTATAATTAAAAAGTCTCTAGAATAGTTCATAAAATTTTTATACGAGATTTTAGTAATGCACACAAAAAAACTATTAATAAATGTTTCTATGTGAAACTTTAATAGTACATAAAAATTAAAACTCTAAATAAAATAATATATTAATCTAGTATAAATAAAATAATATATTACTCTAATATAACTCTAAACAAAATAAAATATTTTTCTTATATGATCTTGTCTTGTATTATGTTGCTTATTTATAATAAAAAATATATTTATTGAATGATCATAAACAATTATTGATCAATTATGATTAAATTTATTATTAATCTTGTATCATATCATATCAATTATTGTAATTTAAATTGGTGGGGTGGATGAATCAAGTGAAATTATTCTTTATTTTAATTACAAGAAATTATTTCTTATTTTGAAAATATCTATAATATATTATTTTATGTTAATGATATTTTTTTCTATGCTTTAATTTTTATATTTTAAATTTTTTTCACGTTTTACGTAAAAAGTTAAACAAATAAAAAATATAATTGATTTAGACTTGAAGTCATTTAATATATTTAAAAAAAATTGTTAAAATTATATAAATTTTATATGATTTTATACAACATTTATATTATACCATATAGTAGAATTGTTTTAGAAATAAATTGGTTAATCATTAAAATATATACAAACATCTATATTATAATATTAATATTTGTAAAAAAAAGAAATAAAATTTATGAACTTTTAGCATTCATAATACTTTAAAAGAGAGTAACCATTAATAACACAGTGAAACGGATGTACACGTGGAGTAAATACTGCAAAAGTCATCGGTTACAAATCAAAGTTGAAAGCCAGGTGAATATTTATAGGGAAATGAAATATCATTTGAATTTGTGATATGATATTAAAATAATGAAATTTATTTATTTTATTATATAATTGCAATAATATTATGACTCGCATTAAATAATTTTTTTAAAATAAAACAATGATCCATGGAGGGTAATTGTTGTCATTTCTCAATTTAACGTTTTCTATTTAAAATTGGGATAATCATTATCCTTTTAATCTTTAGTTCAAAAAGGAGCAAAGAATATGTGCTTCCAGAATGGGGAGTATATATTGGTGGAGGTGTTGCTTTTTGAAGATTGCAAAAATTATAAATGTGGGGATGAAGAGGATCAAAATTGGAAAAAAGGAATACAAGGTTAAGGTTAAAAGAGATTACGAAAAAAAAATAAAAAAAATCTCAACCCATTTGCTAACCAAAAACATATATATATATATATCTTTGGTTTTCCTTATTTCATTTTCAAACCCGGCCCACAAGATAAGAATACATCTTTAATTCTTCATTTTCCATTTGGTTTAGTTTTGGTTTCTTGTATTTTCCAGCTTAAAAATATCATGCATGAACTGAAGAAAGAAATATAGGTGTCAAATTTGAAAATATTTTAAGGATTTATAAATAGAGGAGAAAATAGAGAAGAAGAAGAATACCAGTTATTGTAGGCTAAACAGAAGAAGTTGATACAAGTGAAAGAAGAAGAGAAGAAGAAGAAGAAGATATTAGTAAGTTTGATATTAGTAATATTAGTAAGTTTATGACAAAGTCGGTTAGTTTTTTATTTTAATATTTATTTTGGAATGACTCAAAATCTTTTGTTTTTTATTATTTTAATATTTATTTTGGAATGACTCAAAATCTTTTGTTTTTTATTATTTTAATATTTATTTTGGAATGAATTCTAATTTATCCAATAAATTACAACATCAAGTAATTCTTTGAATCCATAATGTGAAGAGTATAGAGAGATAAAAAGAAATAATGATTTAATATTGTATTGGTGTGTTTAGAATGTACATAGAGAACCCTATTTATAGTATTGTAACAAGTGCATGTGAAGTAGTGGAAGTGAGCATGGTGAAGTAGTGGAAGTGTAGTATAAGTGTAGTACATGTGAAATAGTGGAAGTGTAATACAAGTGAAATAGTGTAAGTGTAGTACAAGTGAAATAATACAAGTGTATTACAAGTGAATTGAATTACAATATCAAATATAACTTAACATCCCCTCTCAAACTCAAAGAGGAATAGAAACAATCAACTTGAGTTTGGAAACTAATTCTTGAAATCTGCCTGGTAGATGAGATTTGGTGAAGATGTGAGTTGTTTGATCTGTAGAGGATATTGATTTGAGACAAACAGTGTCTTGAAGAACATGTTGACGAACAAAATGACAATCAATCTCGATATGTTTTGCTCGTTCATGAAATACATTATTGTGAGCAATCTGAATATCACTCTGATTGTCACAATATAGGATAGTTGCAGTTGATTGGAGAACACCCATATCAGCAAGTAACCAACGGAGCCAAAGAAGTTATTGAGTGGTGTCATCAAGAGCACGATATTCAGCTTCAGTGCTGGATCGAGAAGTGAGAGATTGTTTCTTGCTTCGCCAAGATATAAGAGAGTTTCCAAGAAAGAAACAATATCCAGTGGTAGAGCGACGATCAGTTGGGTCACCTGCCCAATCAGCATCAGAGTAGGCGGAAAGAAAAAGATTAGACTTGTTGGAGAAGTGTAGACCGTGAAACATGGTGCCTTTGATGTAGCGAAGAATGCGAAGAACCGCAGTATAATGGGTAGACCGTGGAGCAGACATGAATTAACTAACCAGATGAACAGCATAGGCAATGTCAGGACGAGTGACTGTGAGATAAACAAGGCTGCCTACTAGTTGTCTGTATAATGTGGCATCTGAGAGAATAGTACCATCTAATGGAGTAAGTTTGACATTGGTTTCTAGAGGTGTTGATGCAGTTTTGCAATCAGTAAGGCCAGCCCGATTAAGAATATCGGAAGAGTACTTTGCTTGAGAGAGATAATATCCTTGAGAATCAGATGAGATTTCTAGGCCCAAGAAGTAGTGGAGACGACCAAGGTCTTTCATTTCAAATTGATGACTCAGAAACTGCTTGAGATCAATAATTCCATTAGAGTCATTCCCGGTTATGATCATATCATCTACATAAAGGAGTAGAAGTGTTACACCAGTGGGAGTCTTCCGAATAAAGAGACCGGAGTCATAAGAACTGGAAGTGAAACCAAAGTCAGTAAGTGTAGAGCTGAATTTGGCAAACCAAGCTCGAGGAGCTTGTTTGAGGCCATAGAGAGCACGACAAAGTCTGCATACTTGATGAGGTGAATGAGTGTATCTAGGAGGAGGTTTTATATAAACTTCCTCAGTTATGTCTCCATTGAGAAAAGCATTTTTCACATCCATTTGAAACATGTTCCAATTTCGGGCAACATCAACAGCAATGATACTTCGAACAGAGGTGAGTCGAGCTACAGGTGCAAAAGTTTCTTCATAGTCAATTTCATATTCCTGTGTAAAACCCTTTGTAACCAGACGAGCTTTATATCGTTCCATAGACCCATCTGAATGAGTTTTGATTTTGAAGATCCACTTACAACCAATCAAAGATTTATTATATGGAAGATCAACAAGATCCCATGTATGTGCTTTTGTTAATACCTGTAATTCATCTGTCATAGCTTGCTGCCAATGAGGGTTAGAACTAGCTTCTCTATAGTTTTGGGGTTCATGATGAGACAAAATAGTAGAGAAACATTGGTAATCACGAAGATGAAAAGGAAGACTACTTACACGAGTAGAACGACGAAGTGATGACTCTGGACAATCAGGTAGTTGGTCTTCAGAAGATGTTGTTATGGTAGGATCAGCAGAAGGAGCAGACACATCAGGAGAAGCCATAGTAGACGATGGTGAGGGTAATGGAGCAATGTCAGGAGGAAATAAATCAATAGTTGGGTCATTAAAAAATAAGAGTGAGGTAGGAGATGAGACATGAAATGAAGAAATAGAGGAAAACATTTTATGTTCCCAAAAGATGATATGACGAGAGTTGCGCAATCGTTTAGAGATAGGGTCCCAACAACGATAGCCTTTGTGTTCTATTCCATACCCTAAGAAACAACAAAGACGAGAACGAGGTTCTAATTTATTGTGTTCATGAGAGTGAAGAAGAACAAAACAGGCACAACCAAACACTTTGAGTAGTTCATAAGATGGAGAAGTACTATAGAGACGCTCATAAGGGGATTGATTGTGAATAATAGGCATGGGAACACGATTGATGGTATAAACAGCCGTAAGAGCTGCTTCACCCCAAAAGCGTTCAGGACAAGAACTAGAAATGAGGAGAGTACAGACAGTATTAAGAATATGTCTGTGTTTTCGCTCAGCTCTTCCATTTTGTTGAGATATGCCAAGACAAGAATGTTGAGAAAGAGTCCCATTTTGTCGAAGAAAATTTAAAAAGTTTGTTTCTTTATATTCCATAGCATTATCAGCTCTAAGCACTTTGATATCTTGAGAAAATTGGGTTTTAACCATTTGGGCAAAATCATAATAAATTTTGGGTAATTCAGATCTATGTTTCATGAGAAAAATCCATGTGAATCTTGAATAATCATCAATAAAAATGACAAAATAAACACATCCTCCCATAGTAGGATGTGGGGATGGACCCCAAACATCAGAATGAATTAAGTCAAAAGGGGAGACAGAAGTAGAATCACTTTTATTAAAACATAAAGCAGGTTGTTTTCCCAATTGACAAGGCAAACAATTTACATTATCAGAAATAGAAACAGATCCTAATTTACCAGAAGATGCTAAGGGATCTAAGACGCCCCATAGACGTATGGCCTATACGAGCATGCCATAGGTTGATAGGAGTGGTAGAAGCAGCAACGGAAGTGTGAGGAGAATTGGGTAGATGAAGGTTGATAAGTTCAAATAATCGTCCAACCTTACGGCTTATCCCAAGGATCTATCCTGTCTGTGGATCCTGCACATGACAACCAGAAGTGGAAAATGTAATAGTAAGACCAAGTTCACATAATTGACCAACAGAGATAAGATTTAGAGTAAGGTTGGGAATATGAAAGGTGTCAGAAAGTGATATAGAAGATGTGGAAACTTGTCCTACAGCATTACATGCATATGTGAACCATTGGCAGTTTGAATTAAAGGTTTGGAGATGGAAAATTGTGTGGGAGAGAAGATGTGAGTATCATGAGTCATATGGTTACAACAAGCAGAATCAAAATACCATAAAGGTTTACCTAATGTGAGAGACAAGGCAGTAGGAGAAGCATTACTAGATTGTGAGAGAACATGTTTAATAAGACCTTCAAGTTCTTGAGTAGATAAAGTAAATTTTTCATGATTATCCTCAGAAGCAGCAGTGGTGATAGATGAGTTAATATTTTTACCTGAAGCATGTTGAGAGGGATTCCGAGAGGAATGTTGAGAGGGATTCCGAGAGGAATGCTGAGAGGGATTCCGTGAGGAATGTTGAGAAGGATTCCGAAAGCAATCTCTATTAAAGTGTCCTGGACCCTTCTTGTGACAATATATACATACCCGAATGGGACATGTAAGAAGCTCATGATTGGGGTTGTGACAGTAGGTGCAGCCTTGATGTTTGAAGTCCTCTTTAGAACCTCATTTAGGGCGATAAAAGGGGGTGTCAAGAACAGAATCTGTATGATGAACTTTGAAAACCCCCATCCGAGTTTCTTCAGAGCGAAGCTCGATCACAGTAGTATCTAAGGATGGAAAAGGACTCTGATAGAGTAAGGAAGCCCGAACAGGTTCAAATCGATCATGGAAAGCCATGAGAAAAATAACAAGACGTTGGTGATTACAGTAAGTTGCAAACATCTCAGCATCAATCTTGTTCGTCCAAGTTGGTTCAGAGAGAGCGAGTTGATCCCAAATAGTATGCATTTCAGAGAGAAATTGGTTAATGGTTTGATTAGCCCTTTGGCGTTTGGTATGAAGAGTTGTTAAAAGTTGATATTGGTTGGCCAATCTGCTTCTTTGGCAGTGTCAAAATGCCCAAATTCACCATGAATGGAGAGTAAAGTGGTGTTACGAAACCAGGTAATAATTTGATGATGTTTACTCTCCAGTCTTCAAGGCGATCAGCAAATAAGGAGTTTTTTCAGTGGTTTCTTGGATGGGTATAGAGATATCATCAGTTATGAAACACCATAGCTTGCGTCCTTTCAAGAAACTTTTCATTGCTTGTGCACATGCTAGGTAGTTAGTATCATCAAGGGTGGTAGAGATTGGTTTTGAGATATCATTTCGGTCCATTTTAACGAAATAATGGAGGAAATATAAAGCAAATATATAGAGACAGTATAAAAGGAGATATCCTTAAAAATGAAAGAGGAGTTGAAAACAAGCCTGGAACTGGGTTGAGGTGAGCCGAGTTGGAGTGAGCCGAGTGGAGGTGAGCCAGAGGTGAGCCAGGTTAGAGTGAGCCGATTTGAGGTGAGCCAGGTTTAGAGTGATCCGAGTTGAGGTGAGTCAGGTTTGGAGTGAGCCGGGTTGAGGTGAGCCGGGTTTGGAGTAAGGAAGAGAGGCAGAATTTTGATAGAAATTTTAGAGGTATATGAGAGGCACTGATACCATGTGAAGAGTATAGAGAGATAAGAAGAAAGAATGATTTAATGTTGTATTGGTGTGTTTAGAATGTACATAGAAAACCCTATTTATAGGATTGTAACAAGTGTAGTACAAGTGTAATACAAGTGAAATAGTGAAAGTGTAGTACAAGTGAAATAGTGAAAGTGTAGTAAAAGTGTATTACAAGTGAAATAGTGGAAGTATAATACAAGTGAAATAGTGAAAGTGTAGTACAAGTGAAATAGTGGAAGTGTAGTACAAGTGAAATAATACAAGTGTATTACAAGTGAAGTGAATTACAATATCAAATATAACTTAACACATAAAATATTTATTATTTTTAAAAAATGAGACGATATAAATTAATTGAGATATTAGTAAGTTTATATCAAATATGTGTTATATTTTATTTTAATATATATTTTGAAATAATTTTGATTTTATCTAATAAATTACAATATAAAATAATTGTTTGAAAAGATGAATTATTTATTATTTTTAAAATATGTGGTGATATGATACTTTTTATCACTTAAATTTAAAATTATTATATATTTTTTTAAAAAATAAATCCTTAATAGAAATTAAAGAGAAAATAACCTAATAAGTAAAAATTATATTATAAATAAATAATAAATAATTTGAAATAATCATTATTGTTCTTTATATGTAATTACCAAAATGTTGTTATTTTTGGTGTTAAGATGCATGGTGTTTGGGATGACCAAGAATAATTTTACCATTCAAATGAAGTTGATCATCACGGTTGTGTTAGTGGATAATTGTTACAGTTTTTTTGTAAAATTAATTATACTCGTTAGATTATATATAATGATACTGTATGTATTAATACAAAATCATGTACGTGTATATTATATTTGCTATATAGGCATCGATTTGTACTAGCGTGTGTCAATGATTGAGAAATATTTAATAAAAAAATAAAAAAAAATGCAATACACTCTAAAATTCTTCTAGACATGTGATTACGTAATCCAATCGTTTCAAACTTAATACTCTAATTTCTTATCATCCAAATGGAGATTAGAAGAGACCTTGAATAATATTGGTTTTTGATGAATCTCGATTCATTGTACCCATTATCGCTCGCTTCTTTTTGCTCCTTATCCCTTTCATTTTCTCTACCGGCCATGACTATCATCACCAACATTCAAGACGACCAAATGAAGACGAAAACCCTCGTCATCCTCTGCCATGAAAGTGACGTCGTTAGGGCAAGCTTCGATCGAAAAATTTAAATGTTATCATAATGTTTTTTAGAATATTAATTTTCATCTATTTAACGTATGCTTTTAAATAAAATTTAAAAAAATATATATAAATAATATTAATATATATTTAATTTTATGAAAAAAATTATTAAATAAGAAAACATAATTTTAATTATCCATACTAAAACATCTATTTCTACAATTTAGCAAAACACTTTAGCTATATAAATTAAAAAAAAAACAATATATATCATGACTTTTAGAGTAGTATTTCATGCTACAATAGTTTGTATTTGTTTTTGAAAAAAATCATAAATTTTTGTATAAGTAGTCATAATTTTGATTATTATCGATTAAAATATATATTTTTATAATTTTATAAGAAAATCACAAATTAAAATTTATATGTATATCGTCACTTTGAGTAATATTGATTTTATTCTTTAATTTTATAATTTTAATAGAGTTGTATTTACGAAAAAAAAAATTAAATTCATAATATTTAACATTACTATATAAATTATAAATATTTATTTATTCCTTTGTTTTGTCAAATTAGTTACTGTAACTTTTCTATAAATAATTATTAATTAAGTAAAATTATTTATTATTTTTAAAGTATATAATAATATAATAGTTTATATTAATAAAATTTAAAATTATTTTTTTTTTTTAGAAAAAACAAAGCTTCTAAATTAGGAGATGGTATTGATTTCAAATGAATAAATAAAACTTTTGCTGTGACTTGTCACGTTCTCCCATGAATGAATCAAAGGAACGGAGATAGACTCTACAAAAAAAAAAAAAAGGGGGGGGGGGGGATGGAGAGAGAGACATCAGTTTCTTCGATTTTGGAGAAACTTGTCAGAGAAATTTGTTAAGTAACAGCTTTTTTTAGTTTGTTTTCCCAATGAAATTGGGATATAAAGGTTAAAGAATAATGCTTTACATACGATACGATATTGTTGACTTGACTGCACAGACTGCTTTCTCTCCTTTTTATTTTATTTTTATTTTTATTTTTATTTTTTATAATAAATTAATATTTATAGACTCAATGGACATAAATTGGTTATTAAAATCCACAGGCTAAACCTAAATAGCACGATTCGACCGTTAAATCCAATTTCTCATCAGAAAAAAAAGAGGAAGATGGTTGAGATTTATATACAAATTATTCAGATGGTTGATAATTTAATATTAATATATATTTTTTAAAATAAATATTGATAAAAGATGTAAAAAATATAATCATAAATACATTTTTTAAAAGTAAAAAATATTTGTATTTAAATTTTGAATTACTTTTTTTTATCTCTCTCTAAGAACGTGGATACGAAGGTTCGATGTAAACGGAAGATCCTACATCCTATTATCTCAATTTTCCAATTCATGAAGATGAAAAAAATAAAAATAAAAAACCAACCAAAACAGTAATATTTATGTGATAATTTATCAATATTTTTTATAATTTTATAAAAATATATAGATATCACATTTTAATATAAGAATATGTAAAATAGTAATATTATTAACGATATCATTAATATTTTCATCCTTAATCGTAAACATACTATCTAATATCACTTATTTATCATAAATATAACAATATTTTGTATTTTAATAAAATTAAATCAATGGCAAATATCATAACCACTTAAGTGGATTGGGGGAACAGTGATTGTTATATAAAATTACTAGTATAAAAATGTATACGAGTAAGAAACAATGTAGTGGTGGTGCATTAGTTTTTTGTGAAACAAAAAAGCATAAGTTCTTTCGATTCTTTTTAATATCTCTCCTTTTATTCTAATCGCGTTCTTGCTGCTTCGCACTAATTGTGTGAGCATTCACACCTACCCATCCTGCCTTGCATGCAGAGTTTTTGTTACTCTACTTTAACTCAATAAATAAATATTATAGAATATTACAAATATAAGTTTAAAAACTGTGAACCAGCGAGGATAATCAGAATTGTTTTATTCTTTTTTCACGTATATTTAGAATATTTTTATTTAAATTAATAATACTTATTTTGATCAATTTTAACAATAATCTTAATAAATTAAGATATATCATTTATTTATTTATTTTTAAAATTATTTAAAATATGTATCAATAATTTATATTAAAAATATTTTAAAGATACTCATAAAAAAATAAAAGTAAAAAAAAAATACGAAACAAAATATGATTAGCTAAAAGTTTACAAACCATAGTAATTTTATCACGTAACAAAAATTCTATCACGTAACTTTCCTAAAAAATTATCCACACGCTGCCACAACTGCGTTACCTAAGTAGAGTAGAATGTATGGATGATAATTGAGCCAATCCCGATTGAAGATGGTGGAAGGACTATCGATGAGTAGAAGAAATTAGATCATAAACTTGATCCGGTACAAACTTAAACCCAAATCTAATTAAATTGGAATCAAAGTCCAAAATTACGGCATTTTATGTAGAATATTTTATGTCGTGATAATTTTAAACGTGAATCGTTTGATTATTTAAGATGTTAAGATCCTTCGTTTCCACATCGATTGCAAGAACAATACAAAGTGCTTATGTTTTAACCATTAACTCAACGAATCTTATCGGGTTGAAGCAGCTGAGCTTAACATAAGATATTATTAAATTAATAGAAAAAAATTAGATGTATATTTATTGTAATTTTAAATTAATTTATTTATTTGATGTAAGATTAAATAACTTTACTCATTTTAGTTTAAACATTATGAAAAATTAAGATATTTTAAGTGAATAAAAAATAAAATTTAGATAAAAATGAGTTATAATATCTTGTATTTTAACTGAAAATACTTTTATAATATTTGTTTAATAAAAATTGTTTTTATGAGTATAACATAACGTATAATAATAATAATACATCATTCTGAAGACGAGATATTGGTTGACGAAGTCTCCTTCCTCTGGTAAAGTATGACGACGTCAGAGTCAGAGAACTCAAGTAGTTTCAGGGGTTGAAGCCATTATTAGCATCAAAGATCTTCAACTTGCTGCTGATCTTCGGATCTTGTTAAATGGCATGATATCTAACGAATTTTCATCTTTGGATTTCTTAAACAATGATCGATTCAGAAGTTTCTAATTCAGATGGATTAGCAAATGATGAAACGTCAGTAGATGGATAGCAACTTCATTTGGATCTTAATCATTGAACCGGAGGTAGGAGCCAACGGTGAAGGTGATGCGGTGCTATTATAGTCTATATACAACAAATATATATTTTCTTACTTCCAATAATTTTATAATATAATAATATCTCAATTAATTTCATATCTAATTTATAATAATTATTATTTTCCTCAAAAATTATATCTTATCAAGAAAATTGAGTATATTTTTACTGTTATAAACTATTTATTTATGATTTAAATGAATAAAACTCAAACTAGTTCGACAAAACAATGTTATTAAAAATATAACGTTAAAAGAAACTAAAGTAACTATTAAAACAGAAATATTAAAGCAGAAAAATAAAAACATCGTAAATTTAACGAGGTTTGATATAAATGTTATCTATATCCTCGAATATCGTTGATCACTTCCATTATATCTAAATGGATAAACTCCATAATTACATCTAATTGGACAAAATTGAGTTAATTAATTATCCTTACAATAGAGAGAAAAATTTACAAAATTTTGGATGTTTTAGAAGTGAAAAAAAGAACTTTATATATAACCCAAAATATAGCACATATCTTCATTCTTAATCAATGTGAGACCTTTTCAATTTACTCATTAAAAAACTAATATTCCATATAAGATAAATCCACCACCATCTCATCCACAAGCATGATCAATCGCGTAACATATTGATTATTGCTTGTGTGTCTTTGGAATGGTCCCTTTGTTAGTTGGACAATTCAGTTCACTAAGGTGACGTTTAGTTCACAGAATAGAATCAGAATCGGAATGAGAAATGGAAGGAAAACAATATTGTTTGATTTGACCACTAGAATCAAATAATGAATCAATATTATAATGTTTGGTTTGCCACTTTAATGAAATGAAAAAAAACTGTAAATTACCTTAATATCTTATATTTAATAAAGTTTAAATAATATCATTTAATTATTATTTTTTCGTAAGGCAAAATACATTATTGAAATCATTATTTTTTTAAATAATTATTACTTAAAAAGAAAATATATTATTAAAATTATTATTTTCCTAAATAGGGTTTAGGGTTTTGAAATTTAGGGATTTAAGATTTAGGGTTTAAGGTTATATTTGTGGGTTAAGGTTTAGTGTTAAAATTATTATTTTTCTAAATAGGGTTTAGGGTTTTATGATTTGGGATTTAAGGTTTATGGTTTAGGGATTTGGGTTTAGGGTTTAGGGTTTAAGGTTTAAGATTTTAGGATTTAGGTTTTAGGGTTTTGAGTTTTGGGATTTAGGACTTAGGGTTTAGGGGTTATGGTTTTGAGTTTTAGGATTTGGGATTTAGGTTTTAGGTTTTAGGTTTTTGGTTTTGGGATTTGAGTTTAGAGTTATATTTAGGGTGAGGGTAAAATTGAAAAAAAAAATTGAGATGAGAATAGAATCATGATTCCTAAAGGGGAGAAGAAATTGTGATTCCTTATCCTTTAAGAATCAATTTCATTCTGGACTCATTTTTCAGCCCAATTAAACACACAAATGAAAGTAATCAATTCTGATTCCTTTCTATTCCCTCCAACCAAACACAACTTAAGTTCAAGAAATTAGACATTAAGAGTCTCGGATAATATACCTAATATTTTGAAGTAATATTACAAATATTTTTTAAGTTTTTAAAAATACTATAAATATTCCTTAATTTAATGAAAGTTTAAGTTAATGTAAGTGAATAGTAATCTTACATACATAAAAATGGTATAAATAATAGAAATAGAAATATAAGATATCTCAATATGTTTTTCATAAGAATCGGTAATTAGTAAATTGTTTTGAAAAAATACAAAAAAAAGTAAAATCTTAAGGAATGAGATAGATTCAAAGATTTATCATTATCAAGAATAAAGAAAATATTTTTAAAAAATATATAATTTATTATGGAAAAAACGGTAAAGAAATGAGTATAAATATTACAAATGTAAAAGAAAGATATAACATATCATTAATTGATAAATAAACAATTATGAATAAACTATCAAAAAATTTCCAAAATGATAAAAGAAAAATGTCTATGAATTCAATTATTAAGTTTAGTCTATAAATTAAAAAAAAATAATGAAAGAATAAAATCATACATTTTCAATATGCTACATAATAGTATATTTATTAACAAACAATTATAATAGTTAAGTATATAAACAAAATGAAATCATAGAAAATAATATTTTAATATAAAAATAATTAAAATAATATAATTTATCTTTAATTGACTCATTTTACAAAGTTAAGGGAGTTAACTCACACTCTTTATAACTTAAAAGAGTAAAAGATACAAATGACTTAATCTAATAAACTTTGGAGATATTTTCTCTAAAATATATTAATATTATAATGGAATAAGAAAAATTTCATATACCTGCTATCAACAATTGATTTTTTGAGAAGAAATAACTACTTAAACTTATATCAATAATTTACACAATATATAGATAAGATAAATATAACATTAGAAGGAGAAACAATATATATTTTAAAGGTTAGAAGGTCAAAAGTTTGCCATCATAAAAATTTATTGAAAAGCATTATAAACGAAAATGTGATAAGATATACCAAAAATAGAAATCACTTTTAGAAAATATAACACATAAAGAAAAATTACTATATAAAAATGATCTAAAATT
The DNA here is from genome assembly GCA_033030585.1 of Hippophae rhamnoides. Classification (NCBI taxonomy): domain Eukaryota; kingdom Viridiplantae; phylum Streptophyta; class Magnoliopsida; order Rosales; family Elaeagnaceae; genus Hippophae; species Hippophae rhamnoides. The sequence goes on from CM065433.1 coordinate 36,961,934, forward strand.
ATATAATCAAGATAATTTGTTCTTAAGATAAAAGATAACTAAAAATAAGAAAATTACTTAAGAAAATTAACTAAAACAATATTTTAAATCCAAATATTAATAAGCATGTAACAAGTATAAAACTAAAAAAACCTAAGAAGTTTATATGGGCAAAAACTATTAACTTAGAAAATCTTTTAAATCCAAATATTAATAAGCATGTAACAAGTACAAAACTAAAAAACCCTAAGAAGTTTATAGGGGCAAAAACTATGGTTTACATTCCAAATGATCGAGAAGAATTCAATAAACAAATTCAAAACCTTTTCAAATTAGAGTAATTGAACCAAATATAAGTACACATTCAAACACACATTTTTTAGTAAAAAAAAAAGACGAGAAAAGATTAAAAAATAAAAAAATGGTGATAAAATTTAAATCACCGAATAAAGAAACAATAGATGATAAATACTATACTCTTAAAAAGAAAAAAAGTTATTAGCCTTAATCAATTTTTTTTTTAATTTTGATTAAAAGAGTAAAGTACGATAAATCAGGTTAGATAAATTTCAATGAAATATTGCACCATTTGGATTAAAACAAGTATCAAGAATATTTTAACGATATATAGACAACATTTTTAAAAAATATAACCCATTTTATTGGATCTATATTGATGATATATTAATTTTTAGTGATAATATCAACAAACATTATCTTGACACGTTAAAAATCCTAACAAAATATAAGAAAAAATGAAAAATATTATTTAAAAAAAAGGTAATATTAGCTCAACAAAAGAAAAATATTTAAGACTTGAAATAGAAGATGAGAAACAACACATTTAAACTCATATATTAAATAATATAAAAAGATTTTACAATGTCATTGCTAACAAAAATCAATTAGAAAGGCCGTTAAGATGTTTGACATATGTAGAATCAAATATTAAGAAATTAGTATAAATGAAAACATCTTTTCAAGTAAAACTTAAGAAATATTATATCTCAAAATAGACAGAATAAAATACTTAGTACATGAAAAAATGATAATAGAAATAGATACCTTAAATAAATATTAGATAACCATATCTAAAGCAAGAATAGATAATAATGAATATTTGTGAAGGTTTACTTTAAGAATTTTTCAAATAGTTGAATTAAATTACTATAATAATAAAAAAGAATATTTAGTTGTAAAACATACAATAAAAAAATTTACTATATATATAATATATTTAAGATTTTATTGTTAGAACAAACAATAATGTTTTTGGATTTTTCTTGAGAACTAATATTACAATTGTAGGAAAAAATGCTTTAATTATAGAATTTAACAACTTTAACAATTTTTATAATTGTAGGAAAGATAAATAATATTGACATAGAAATCAATATAAAAGAAAATAAAATAAAAATTCTTAAAGATTAATTAGAGATTTTATATCTTTAAAAGTCACTAATACGTGAAGAAAGAAAAATCTAATTCTCAAACAAATAAATATATTAAAATCCCATAATTAACCAAAAGAAAAAAAAGAATTAATTTCTCAAAAGCTTTGTTATTTGAAATAGGCGGTGAAAAGTAACTCAAAGAAAATCAAGAAGAAGAAAAAATATTATGTCATCTACGACAAACTAATCCCAAAAATATATAAAACATGGTAAAAAGCAAATACATAAATAATTGAACTTTAAGTTATAGTATACAAAACATTCACTGATAGAATTAAAGCAAAAGAAAATTTTACTAATTTCAAAACCGTAAACTTTTTAGATCTAATGACTTAGCACCCAATTTAAAAATAAATTATGCACAAGCACTTAAAAACCAAACACCGGTAAAAGAAAAGATAACAATGATAGAAAAGATATTGAGATTAATAATCTTCAAAAAAATAAATAAATGATACATTTCTATCCTAGGAAGAAAATGAGAAACAAAAAACCATAAATCTAGACTAATGGTTAAATCTTTATAATTTAATAAGAAAGTCAAGAAAATATCAACTTCAATTTAAATTATGAAAATTTTCACAACAAAAAGAGTCAACACATCATGAAAAAACCAATCGCATATAACAGACTCATCATTACTGAATCGTTATATCTTAAGCATGTTTTCAATTATTTTATTGTGAATTGATTGAAAATACTTATTCAAACAACAATTTAATGAAATTAAATAATTTTCTTAAATTTTTTTAAAAAACTATTAAATTTTTTAAGAAAAGAGTAAAAGCAATTGAATGTCCTATATTTTTAGGATTTTTTAATTCCAGAATAAATTAACATAAATGAAAGCCTTATCATTTTATTAAAATAAAAGTGACATTTAGCATGAACATTAGACTAATCCAATCCATAGTTCTAACATAAGAGTTTGATGAAGAAAATATTAACCAAAAAAGACCAATAATGTAGAGTTAAACACACCATAAAACTAAGAAAATAGGAATATTCTTTGAAATCATGATTAATTACTCCACAAATAATGTCATAATAATCTCACACAATAATTTGAATATAATTTGAAAAGATATTAAAAAAATTATCAATTATAAAGCATTATTTAACTACAATAAATTAGACATGGTTAAAATAATCAAAAAGAAATTTTATCGATTGATAAAAAAAAATTGAGGACCACAAATGTCTTTATTGTATAAAGGATATAGATGGATCCACATTTCCAGTATGAAAAGGAAGCATGTGACAAATGATCTTTAGTGTCGACATAAATTTTCAAAAGAAATGAAGAAATAAGATAAAATATAATCATTATCCTTCCATAAGTCTTTATTTTAGAAAATGAAGAAAGATATAAAAATAATATGTAATCATTATCCTTCTATGTAAATATATAAAACAATTGTTCTTATGTCTATAAAAAGACTCTTGTATAAGGAAGAAGACATAACAAATTCTATCCATAGATCCCAAATAAGACTTTTTCTTAAAAAAATGTGTAAACAAGCTCCTATAAAGTAAGGTAATGTTTTATTTATAGAATGAAATATGAATGAGAATAAAAAGAAAACAATATTATTATTATTATATTGTTTAGTTTGACTACTAGAATCAAAGAATGAATCAATATTAAAATATTTAGTTTACAATTAAAATTAAATAGAAAACACTATATATTACCTTAATTTCTCGATATTCAGTAAAGTTTAAATAATAACATTTAATTATTAGTTTTTCGTTACACAAAATACATTATTAAAATCATTATTTTTCTAAATAATTATTACTTAAAAATAAAATATATTATTTTCTAAATAGGGTTTAAGTTTTTGGGTTTTAGATTTTAATGTTAGGGTTTAAGATTTAAGGTTTAGGGTTATATTTATAGATTTAGGATTAAAATTATTATTTTTTTAAATAGAGTTTAAGGTTTAAAGTTTATAGTTATATTTAGGATTAGGCAAAATTGAAATTAAAATTAAAATTTAACATTAGAATGAAATCATGATTCCTAAGAGGATGATAAAATCATGATTCCTTATATTTTAGGAATTGATTCTATTTCATTCCACATATATAGAAAACGAAACATAAAATTATAAAGAATCAATTTAAATTCCATTCCATTCATATAAACCAAACACTACCTAAATTAACAGGAAACTAACATTGTAATGATCTTACTTCTTAATAATAAAAGTTCTATTTTCACTCAAACCTAATATCTTTCTTATATCTTAAATAAAAATACAGATCTTATAATTAATTAAAGGCAAGAAGATATTGAACCTGATCTAAAAGATAAGGCTTCTAATAAGATAACTAAAGTTAAAACAAGATAAGAAAAGATACAAATCTAGATTATGTTTATTAAAAATAATAGTAATAATCAATATTTATTTATTTAAAATTTTTAAATAAAAAAATTAATTAGAGCAAAAATTATTTGGTGTACCGTGGTTTGACCAATGATAATTTTTGAATGACACCTCTAATTACATAGATATCATTAGTGTTTGAAAGCTCTAAGGCAAGAGGAGTTTCGTGATAGTTGGTTTACTAAAAGTGTCTCCAAATCTGAGGCCAGCCAACCACTACCAAACTCCTCTCGGTGAGGGTATTCCAACGCTACCAATAACACCACTATCAAAAGTCAATGTCGGTCCAACTAGATTAATTTATGGTGTCTCATTTTTTCAACTGTATGCTTAGATTTACTATGCTAAAGTATCTAAATGACCTAACTTACAAAACCTAGAGTATATTTCCCTTTCTTAGGGAAGGGTGGGTTGGGGGAAGAACACTTAATTTGATTATTACGCTTATCACTTAATCAGAATACTTGGACAATTTTGGCAAGACGCTAGAGAAAATATGAAGACTATTTTCCAGTCACTTGGTAGTTGGTACAGAAATGGAGAGCTTCCACGTTGTGCAGTGTGCAGCCTGTATAAGCAGCAAAATGAATCATGAATTATTGGGTTTGCTTAATAAAGAAAAAAACAGTGATTACTCGAGCGACAGAACTTGAAATATCTTCACAGGTCTCCCTGTTTTAATAACTTTAATACAAAAGTGCACCTTTTTTAAAAAAAAAAATGGCACTCACCTTAAGCCAGACCCAGCAAAGAACCATATCAGCAGTCGCATTGAAGTGTCTCACATCTTCAGCAATCTCCAGAAATCTTATGCCAAGACAAGGATCACTTACCTCTACCAATGAATTTTGAGTTGAGGGACATTTCAATCTCCTCGAGGGAGCGCCCTTTAGTTTCAACTATGAAATAATTTGCAAATATTGCTGCCAACAATGAGACCGCACCAAAGCTACCATAGACTGGAGCTACTCCATATTTCTCCACTAAGTCCAGAAAGAACAGACCCACCAAGAAATTGCACACCTGAGACAAACAGCCAAAATGTTTCGCACTCAAAATTGAACTCAGTAAGAGCAGAATTAGGCAGATTAATGTAACATGAATAGCTATTATATTAAGATTTTCATAAAATTTCCCACACACACGTTCTCTCTCCCCCAATCAAATGAGATTATTATAAAATGAGAAGTACCATGAACAGCCAAAATAGTGAAATAGCTAGTCACAAGTCAGCCTTTTCACTTTTCACTTTTCACTTCAAATATCTATGGAAATGAGCATGCTGCCCTAAAAGGCTATAGTAAGATACCAACTCAAATTGGAAAAGGCTTTAGTAAGATTTAAGAAAAACCATGGGATAGATGTGAGGTACTCACCCAATGAGTAGAGAAACTGAATCCCATAATCTTCCCACGTGTCCTGTTGCTGCTGATTTCTGGTATGATAAGACCAGTGACAGGACCTGAGCCTAATGCAAAGGAGAATATATACCTAGAGAACAAACATAGAACACTTTCCCCAATATAAATTCCAACATAAAAATTAAAGATGAAATGGGCATAAGCATAAAGATCTCCCTCCCTCCTACCCCAAGAAGCAGTTATCTAGATTATCAAGTTAAAAAACACAATACTCTGAATTAGATTCCTATCTAGTGTAAAGCACCTGTTACTAAAAAAATGTAATCATGCATATAATATGGGGTGCGCATATTAATTTGGCCATATGTTCTTGGCACAGAATACTTAAAACCAGAAGTGATATGTTCCTTGCCTCCTCGCTCAAGTCCAGCTCACATTGTATTCATATACCATGATTGGCTAAGTAAATGTAGCGCTTGTTCACATACGTCTGCTATTGTATGAGGGCATATTTTCAATACAAACCAGATGGCGAAAGTCTTGGAATAGCTAATGTTATGAAGGGTCATTCATAATAAAACTAGAAAATGGAAATTTCCTCACACATCGATGTAAAGCCTAGTTAACTCAGGTATTTTCTTAAAAATAAAAAAGAAAAAAAAACCTCCAAGGTATTAATTACATCATAAAGAAACTTTCTCATAAAACATTGAGCTTTTCCTTTTTCTTTTTAAAGGAAAAGGAAAAAAAGAAGCAGAAAAAAAGTATTTACTGTAAACAAATGTTCCAACAACTTACAGGACAGTTCCAAGTATTGATAAGTTGTGACTGGGGTATTCATCTAATGGAAATGTAATAGCAAAGACCACAAGGAACATAGAAATTGCCTGCAAAGGAAAAAAAAATAAAAAAAGTCATTACTTATTTATACTTTTTGTCAGTAATCACGAATATTATCTGATAAAAAAGTATAAAATTGAACGTAGCTAAAGGAACAGAATATCCCCACCGCCGTAGGCCCCACAAAAACTTCCTCTTTCCCCATGAGTGGATTGTGATCTTCTATTATTTCTTTGCAATAAACGGTGATCTTCTATTATTTCTTTGTAATAAACGGCTAATTTGAAACAAGGCTTTTCAACTCACCATTCCTAAGTAACTTCCAACTAGAAGCCTCTGTCTCCCTTGCTTATCAACAAAGTATAATGCACAAAGTGCCCCTGCAAAGGAGCACAAACTTAAAGAATGGTAGGTTTATTCAATAAATATGCCACATTCTATAATCCTGCAAAGATTTTCAATTGCAAACCTGCAAAATTTGTAATTCCAAGAAGTGAGCTTGCTAAAGCACTACTTGTGATTCCGACATCTTGAAAGGTCAAGGATGAAAAGTAAAGAACTCCATTTATGCCAGCGAATTGTTGGAGCACAAAAAGTGTACCTCCGATGAATGCAGCTGCAACCATAAAAGAAAATCGAAGACCAAAAATCAAGATTTTTATGGCTTCTAATATGTGTTGCATTAATATGTGATTTAGAGAAACCTACTACATTTTTTTTAAGTAAAAGAGAGAATATTATTCAGAAAAAGAATACTAATGACACCAGTTGCTAAACAACACTCACCCCTACCCCAAGTAACAAAGCTAACCGAAGGGGATCATCTAAACTAGCAACCCTACTTGTTTTTGAAAGTGCTACTGTCCTGCAAGCACTTTATAGTAAAACGAAAAGAACCAACCAGTTTACAATTATCATCCATGCCACAAGATACAACAAAGCAATACATTTGAAAGACTCCGTACTACACAAAACATCATTCACATGTCCTAAGTGAGGAAGACTAAGATGTACAGTTGAAATTATTTTTGAAAACCATTGATATTTTAAGATTTTATGCTTCATCCTGTTTTGTTATTTTCCATTGATATTTTTCATGACTTGCTGATCAAGTCTTATTGCATTGGAGGCCAAGTTTTAAACATGTAATTAAAGGCTTTTCTATAGCTGTGTTGCTCAGACCTCGTTGGTTGGTTGACAACAATTTGAGCATCAACTCTTGTGATTTTATCTCTATCTTGTCATTTCTCAAACTTTAATTCTCTTCAGAATTCCTTATCCCCTTGGTTTAGATTTCATAACTTTTAAGCTACACTTTGATAGCAATTTTACAGCTACAGCTGATATCCTTTTCAATTGAATTTAAAGGTGTATACCAAATGGAAAGTCTTGTATGAGATATGAAGTTAAACGCAGAAATGCCTTGAAAATTTAACATATGAAGACCACCTAAATACAACCTCTAGAGTGCGGTTGCTTCAGTAGTTCCACATATCTGCTGTCAAAATCACTAGCATCATCTTTGATGACAGATTGAATGTCTTCAATTGCTCTTTCAACTTGAGATGCTCCCCAAAGATTTTGGATCACTTCCTTAGCATCATTTAATCTCCCAACCTACATGGACAACACTAAAAATTACTTTGAACAATACTTCACAGTCCCAGCAATATAAGATGAAACAAAACGTACTTTACATAACCAGCGGGGGCTGTCAACAGCAAACTGCATACCAAGTGCAAGAATAAATCCAGGCACACTTGCAATGTAAAACATCGTTCTCCACCTAGAAAACACAATCCAATAAAGTATCTGACCCAAAAGTATCTGAAATGAAACTGTTTTTGAAAACATCAGAGTCTTCCAAGTATTCTCCACAGAAATGTTAGACTATTTTGTAAACATCCACATAAGTGAGAAACAAAATCTACTACAGCAGGCCTAATGCACGAGATAACATGTGAACCTCATAAACTTACTGAGAAATTAATATTTTTCTAATGAAGACCATCTCCGTCATAAGAGAAGAAGCTCACCAGTGTGGATCATTTTCGGAGGGGATGCCAAGAAATAGTGAAGCAATAATTCCAAGGCATGTTCCTAGTTGACACACAGTGCCCAGTGAACCTCTATATTTTGTTGGAGCAATCTGCAACATGCACCAAAGAAACAAACTTCAATAATAGAGAGGAATTTATATACTTAAAATCAGTGATGAATGCCATGCAGTTCAAAGGATGGTTAAGCAAGAACTTAAAAGCCCAAACACCAAAAAAAGAGCATATTCCAAACCCATCTTATCAACCATGTTTAGAACAATTTTATACTTTTGACATGAACAAAAATTCTAATTGGGTTCACCTTAAATGCTATCACAGTTAATAAAAAAATGCCTAGCAAGTAATTTTCACTCTTATGGCTTCCTCTAATTCTTTCTGAGAATGTTATAACTGTAACTTGTCATCTCTGCTAGTAAGAATACCGCACCTTTCCCTAGTGGCATATGTGAATTTGGACTCCATTACAGTAAACTTAAAAGATTTTCACTTTCTCATAGTATTGAGTGGCACACAAAAACCTGCAGTAGACAGAATTTTCAAAACAGAAAGCAAGCCATGAAAACAATACCTCTGAGATATAAATTGGAACAAGAACTGTGAACACTCCTATTCCAAGTCCAACAAAAAATCTTCCGCAAAGTATTTCCTCCACGGAATGAGCTTGTGCACTGTAACAAGCAAAGTGAAGGCAGTCAACTGCATGTAGTCGTCAAAATCAAACAATAGAATTCACAATCCCAGAAAGCTATATAACTATTATAGTATCATGCATCAACAATAGGGACCATTGACCATTATCTATGTAGTTATACAAATTCATCTGGTAAGCGCGAAAATTGATCTTCTACTGCATTAACAAGTAACATCTAAAATTACCTTATTATTGCGCCAAAAATCAAAGGGATGGTGTCAATTTGAAAGGTTCGCCTACACCCAAGTCTATCAACAATAGACCCAGAGCAAATGCTCCCAATAAACGCACCAGCAATAAATATGCTCACCACAAGTCCCTCCATAATTGAATTACCTTCAAAACCTAGCTCTCTCGCAATAGCAACGATAGGACCATTCACCACTCTTGAAACCCAAAAAGAAACAAAACCTAAATGTTAAATTCAACAAAGCTGAATCACTGAAGCTTACGTTGTTAGCAATAACTAATATAAGAGTTTTACCCAATGTGATAACCAAATAGAAAATTGGACATTGAAGCTATGAACACGTGAGGAAAAGATGGTAACCATCCCACGTCAATACTTTCATCGTTCTCTTCTACAGATAAATTTTCACCACCTAAAATATTTTTTATCCATTATTACAAAATTTTCAAACAAATAGTTATCTAATTGTTAGTAGTAGTTGGTGCTATTTGAATTGTATGAGTGATGGACCTGGTATTTTATTCCGTAGCTCAGGCAATTGCTTCTTGGCCGCCGAAACTTTAAACTCACTTAACCGAAAACGACTACCAAAACGAAACGATTCTGCTATGGGAAGAGAAAAGGCGGGAACTTTAGGGTTAACATGAACGGTGAGGGCCACCGGAACCGGAACAACCGGTGAATGACGTACAGTAACCCCCCACATGGGATGATTGGGATCTCGGACACGGGAAGAAGCTGTTGAGATTAACATGGAACCCGTTTTGCCTTATGATTAATTATTTATTTAAAAAAATATTACATAGATATTAAATTTAATTGATAATAAATATTATTATGTCACATACTTCAATGTCAATCCATAATTTCAGACTTTTTAAGTCAAGTTGAAAGGACCAGAGGCAAAAGGACAGGGGGAGCCGGACAAAACCATTAATGTTGTAGCGAAATTATACATTAATATAAAAGTAAACTACATTCATTATTAATTTTATGTTATTAATTTAAAATAATAATAAATAATTATAATTCAAAAAATATTATTGTATCTATGTTTTATTTTATTATCACCTATCATCTAACCATAATAAAATATAATTAATGTATAATTTCTCTTTATGATGTGGGTAGAATATTTTCGAAGATAATAATTTGAGATTTTTTTAGATAAGAATTTGATACCTTCTTCAATACAAATACATTATTTTTTACATACAAACTATATTAGAAATTAATAATTAAATTTATACTAATTAGTGTTCATATTTTTATTAAATATTTATATCATATTTTTATTAAATATAAAGGAAAACAATAAAGTGTTGCTCTATGGGTGATAATTGATAAAGCATAATTTGTTTCAATATTCTGAACGCAATAATAGTCATAAAATGTATATATATACAGAGAGAGAGAGAGAGAGAGAGAGAGAAAAGAATTCAAAAGTTTTTACATTTTATTGTGCGGGTCATAGAAAAGTTCATTTAAATAAAATAACTTTTTAAAATAGCCAGTAAAAGTTTAATCGTAAAGAATATAACAGAAAACTTACATATTGAGTGTTGGCATGGATAATTTTAATTTTTTTAAGAAAGGATTTAAATTTTCATTGAGTACTATGTATATTGTATAATATATTAATGTTGTCTGTAAAAACCTTTGCAATTAATTCTGTAAAAAAAAAAAACTTTTGCAATTAATATGAGTCATTTTTAGGTTATAGAAAAATAAAGGTTCAGGTGAATAATAGTATATATATTTTTCATACATTATTACAAATAATATAAACCCACGTCTTGGAATAATTTTAATAATAATAAAAAAAAAAAACGTAATTCAAATATGCCACCTTATTGGAAGACTTTGACCACACGACCCAATCATAGTGTTCCAAACTCCCAGCAATAACCAACCTGCTGAAACCTATTTTAATAATGCTCATATAAATAACCCGCAACATAGCTATAAGTGTCATGCATATTAATACCTTCCAAAGGTCCCCATCAATCTCACGCAACACAGAACCAGCACCTCTCTTCTTCGTCGAAAGCTCTAACACGTACGACAGCCATATTCAACTTTAATTGGCGGGGCACCAGCGCTGTCCACCCTTTAGGCCGTGGAACCATCATATAATATGCCTTTTATTTCTCGTACAATTTCAGAAACTCCTCCCATCGTGAAATGGTCATCTCTAAAATGAAATGTGGGTCTTTCCCCTTGCCTCTATGTAATTCCCTATTTTTATCATTCCAAATACTCCATAATAGGATGACATATAGCCCTTCCACATACCTTGGCAAATGGACAACTTCCACATACCTTGGCAAATGGACACAACCAAATAGCATGCAATAAATTATCATAGCTAAAGCTACATCTAGCAAATGCTAGAGACTTGGAAATTTTCCTCTTAAACAAATTTGCATGGTAAGGCAGTATATTTGGCATTACACTTCATAAGAATACCTTAATTTTATTTGAAACTTGGAGAGTCCACATATACACCCACCATACTATCACCGCTTGTCGTAAGAAAGCCAAGGAATTAATTTAGCTTTGCTAGAGTTAGAACACAAAAATTGTGCCACTAAAAAGTGTAGCTTGGCCATAACTTATTTGCAAGTTTGAATAAGCACATATTGTAGCGAGGAATAGATTGTGTTAGAAACCCAGACTTAACTTAACCTAATAAAATCTCTTGAGTTAAGGGTTGCCTAGGTTTATAAGTAGCATTACTACCTTACTTCTGGCTAATGTGAGACAAAAATACTTAACAACCCCCTTCACACGGTAGACAGAGGTGGACATAAGCGCCATGATGAGACTATGGTAGAGCCCATGGTCCAAGTACATAGAGACTAGGAGCATAGCTCTAATACCATGTTAGAAACTCAGGTTTATTTTAACCCAATAAGATCTCATTAAGTCAAGGGTTGCCCAAGCTTATAAGCAGCATTATTTTCTTACTCTCGGCCAATGTGTGACAAAGATACTTAACAGCCCCCTTGACACGACGAACAAAGGTGGAACATAAGCACCACAGTGAGACTATGGTAGAGTCTAAGGTCAAAGCACGTAGAGACCAGGAGCAGAGTTCTAATATCATGTTAGAAACCCAGGCCTAACTTAACACAATAAGATCTCATTAAGTTAAGGGTTGCTTAGGCTTATAATCAGCATTGTTGCCTTACTCCTAGCCAATGTGGAACAAAGATACTTAATAGCCCTCCTCCATACGATGGACAAAGGTGGACATAAGTACCACAGTGATATTGTGGTAGAGGCTTGGGTCCAAGCACATAAAGACCAGGAACAAAGCTTTGATACCATGTTAGAAATCTAGGGTAACCCTTGACTCAATGGGATCTTATTGGGTTAAGTTAGCCAGGGGTTTCTAACATGGTATCAAAGTTGGCCCTGACTTGATCGGTGACTTGGACTTTGTCCTTAACAGTCTCATTGTAGCTTTGTGAGACCACATTTATCCGTGTGAAGAGGGTTGTTAAGTTTCCTTTAGTTTCACATCGGTCAAGAGCAAGACAATAATGCTACTTATAAGCTTGGACAACCTTTGACTCAATGAAATCTTATTGAGTTAAGTTAGGTCTGAGTTTCTAATAGATTGAATCACTACTTTGATTTGGACCTCTTTTATGGCCTTTGAATTTGATAAAAGTATGCTACATTTTTTGGATATTAATTTGATAGAAAAATAAGATGTCAATTTGACAAAGCTATCTTGAGGGTGCTACTTGTGTTGCTCATTAGTTAGTCATTTTTTCATTCTATTTACTAACGAAGATGTGAATATTGTTGATAATCTCTTTTGAGGTAACTGTGTGTAGTTTGCTAGTTTTTCTCTCTCTGGAGGCAACACTAAACTATTTGTCTTAATAATCTCTTTTGATTCATATCCTTGTCTTTTTGGCTTATAATTTGAAGTTATTGTTGTCATTTCGCTTGTTTATTGTATTTCTCCTTGTCTCTTTCCAGAATTATTCTATACATTCTTCTATTCTGCTATCCTCTTACATGTAAAATAAATTTTAAAGGAACCATTTATGATATATGATTGACGTGCATTTGACTTGGAATGAAATATGATTGTTAAGACATGTGTATCCATTGAGCATATATGTGTCTAAATTTTTGGATTTTATTTGAAATGAATTTTTTCATACGAAGATGCCATAACTTTGTGAATTTATATGTTTATTTTGAGAAGTTTGTGCGGATGTCTTACCTAGATGATTTGTATGTCTCTAACAAACTCTAAAGTCCACTTTTAGTGTCTCTTAAGGTGAAATCCTAGGTACTACTTGGATAGAAAAAGAATTTAGGCAATTTTTGAATCGTTTGATCCTTTCTTGCCACCAATGTTTTCTTACCTTAAGTCTCCCCTTTTGAGCTTTTATGGTGTTCCTTCATTTCTTTACACTTTTTGGCTTAGTATAAATGATAAATCCTACTTACTTTGCATACCTTCAGATGAGTTTCAATTTTGTTAATTGTTGAACTTATTTGTTTTGGGATTCTTTATTTTACCCTTGTATTAAAAAAAAGAATGGAAAGAAAATAAAAAAAGGAGAAGAAAAAGAAGAAACAAAAAAGTGGGATATCAATGAATGAATGCTAAGACGTAAAAGAAAAAAGATCTCATATTTACAAATGTGAGTGTTTGAAATTTAAGAAGTAAAATGAATATAAACTAAATTTAAAGGTTTACTACCTCTGTTGTAAGCTCAGTGCTTAAAGTGTATGATTTGTTCATTTAAAGGTGCGCTTAAGTTTTAAATGTCTCTTTTTATCCACCCAAACCTCAGCCTATCATTACAAGCTTAGAAAGATCTTTTGATTTTTTAGGTAGGCATTTACATTAGTAGAGAGAGGCTAATTGTGGGCTTATGAAGTTTGGTTCAATTTGAGTCTATATTTTTATTTGTTTGATTCACATAATTATATCATGATGACATATAAAATAAACAAATTTAGCATAACACACACGGAGCATGTTATCAAAATTTTAGTCATACTCTTACATGATTGCATCATAGATTAATGAACATATGGACATTTACTATAGATGTATTGTTTAATATCTATAGAGCCTCTAGTTCTTTGAACATGATTAGTTTCCTTCCTTTTTACTGCTTTACTTGTTTCTATTGTGTGTATATGATTCTATTTTGGGAGAGTTTTGAGAGTATAGAATACATAACATTTTTATTGCCCCACATGCATATTCTTAAGGGGAGATTATGTGTAAAATGCATGTTAGCAAGAGAAGTATTATAATTGTTTTGCATTATTATTGTTTGTCCTATTTATGAATTTATATTATGCTATTGTGTTCTTGTGATGATCTCTTCTTCTTTACATTACTTTGTATAAATCATGCATAAATAAGACTATTAACATAACCTATTGCATACATTATTTATAATCCCTGGTTTCACGTGTCTTCTTTTGTGTTTACCTATGTCCCTTTTATAATGAGCTATTGCATGTTTATTGCTTGTTGTTGATAGCCTAGTATTTTTTGTTGGAATGCATGACACATATTTTCTTTGGTATACTAGGATATCTTTTCGTATGTGTGTGCATAGTATATGGTGAAGTTATATGATTAACTACACCCAAGTGTTATGGGAGAAAATAGTTGAATCACTAAGAGTGTGTCAACTTGAAAGATAGTTGGACTCCTAGTAAACTCTTTCTTAAGGATTCATTGACACATTTAAGTGACATTGATGTATGGAAAATGATTGTTAATTCACCAAGAGTGTGCCGATTTGGAAGATAATTGGAATTCTAGTCAATGTCTTATTTCAGATTCGTTGACACATTTATATGCCATTGATGTTTAACCTCTTATCCTATTAATGTGTTGCATGCACATTGTGAAGCCCCTTATGTCCTCCAAAAACACGTATAGATGTAGGACTCAATGTTATGTATCAAATTAGGGAGATGTTTTTTCCTACACTACTCTTGGTTTGTTTGTACATTTATGTTGTTGTTTGTTGCATACTTTTACCTTGATGTTGTCTAGGTGTTATTCTTTGTATTTCTCTCATGACTGTATGTGTTACTTCTTTTTGTGTTTATCTTAATCTTTTTTGTTGTGTTGCTTGAGTGTTAGGATTATTGCATTTCTATTTGACTTATCTTCTTCATATAAGGGTGTTATATATTGCATTCTTTATGTGTACTTGCCTTCACTTTTCATCTTTTAAAGGGGAAGAAGTATGCACAACTTGTGTTTATTTGTGCATTGTGTTTGCTTGTTGCATGTAGTGGTGTGTGTAGTTTGCGCTACATTATGTTTATCTAATATGCATACACTTAAGGGGATGTTGCATATGTTCAATGGGAGTTTGCATATTTTTGTTGTATGAAGATTTCATATTTTGCATATTTGTATTGCATGTAGATTGTGTAGTTTACCTATTTGTGTTACGTATAGATAGTGTTTGTTTTCGTTATATATTAATTGTGCTTAGAATATCGGTTTATACCTATGTAGGGATAACATGATAGTATTTGAACAAACTATCGATGTGTACCTATGTAGGGATAACACGATAGAATTTAGATAGATTACACGCTGTTTTTGCATGATATATTTACATGGTATGTGTTTGTTTCATATGTATAGGTTATGAGTGTAGAGTAAAATCTTTGTGCTTCAAGTGTGCTCTGTGTGCAATGGTGAGTTTCTTATGACAAAGGATCAGATGAGTTGATTCATGATGTTGGATGGAGCACTCAAGATGGATGCACTTAAAATAGGTGTGTCTTTTAAGTTTTAGTGTGTGTCATCATGTTGTTCATGGGAACAAAAAACTTTAGGACATCTTTATGATCATTTCATTTTTGATGAACTTTTGTATTTAATTGTGAAGTATTTTGACATGGAAAGCCAAGGGGTAGAATGTATTCCCCATTATTCTTATGTCTATTTGTATGTTTCTCGTGTGTAAAACACGGTGTCTGTTTTATTCTTACTTAATGTATTTTTCCTCCTCTATGTAAGATTGGTTACTACAGATTAATAATACATACACATACATAATTAGGAATATTTTGTATGCAAGCATATTTACACACATTACGAGGTTAATTTTCATATTGTGCATGCTATATGGAGTGTTGGTTTTTGACAAGCAAGCATGGGAGCAAGTCGACATTGTCACTTATATTTTGATTCGTTTTGGGTGTAGATATTTATAAAAAATACTCGATAATTTTTGGAACAAAAAATATGACTTTTTACCACCTCGCCACCAAGCTTTCCACTAAGCGAAATTTGAGTTCTATAAATACCTATATATTTCTTCTTATTTGATATCCAGAAAATTTAATAGAGCTCTATCAAATTGACATATCATTTTTTTTTACTTTCATATCACTAATACCTCAAGCATTATTCGTATTAGTGAATTCGTGATTGTGTAAACAAAGTCGTGCTTGTGAGTTATGAGTACTTGAGATGGTGTTTTCTAGTTAATGTAAAATAACATTATTAAATTGGGAGTGGTTAAGACTATTTTATCGATACTGTGAAAACATCTTTATAAGAGTGAGCTAAGTTAAATGCTTTAAGTTCTCATATCTCTTGTTATGTGCAATACAATATATGATGTTTAAGTTTGAAGGTGTTCCTCAAGAGTGTGAGTTATTACACTTCTGTTATTGGTCACTCCATATTTGGTAGCATAGGCTTTGGAAGAGAGTTGAGTTTGTGAGTCGAATTAAGTCATTATGGAAGCTGTAAGCAAAAGTAGCAATAAGAAGTTAGGAAAGAGGTCCCAACTAATAAAGATGATATTGGTTTTATTTCTCTCAAAGTTATAATTATTATATTTATTAATGAATCGTATATTATTGAATGATCACCTTAAACAATATGAGGATGTAATCATATATATAGGATTTCTATGTGGGTTTACTTTATTATATTCGGAGTTTTGTATACTTAAATATGTTGCTAGTATAATCAGAATTTAAATGGTGTATATCCCTATAGAGTTAAGTTTAAACTCTTATTAGAAAACTTTTAATATTTATCGCATGCTTTATGTTTATTGATTTCTATATTTAATGCTTTATTATACTATTTGTTTATATTTATTTATGCTATGAGTGTGATTATCTCTCAATTTTTTTATCTTTGGCGTTTATGATGGTAGGTTAAGTTTATAATGTGTCAGCATTTCTTTAACAAAATTATGTATTAGATCTTAGACTTCTTCTTAGTAGTCATTCATGTTTAGATTATGTGTTACTATAATCTCCCTTCTGTTTGCACATAGGATTATCAACAGGACAGGGTAGGACCAAAGATCCCATCCCCGTTTCTTGTCCATAATATAAAATGTAATTATTTCTCACTTAAAATCCTTGCGGGACATATCAAGGATCCCCAATAGGGAATGGGTCCAAATGAGGAACTAGGATCTAAGTAATTTTAGATATTATTTTTATTTTTTAAATTTTTATTATAAATGATAATTTATAAAAATACTAAACTAATAATAAATATTTTATATTAGGAAAATTAAAATTTTTAATCAATAAATGATATTTATGAAAAAGATAGAAAAATAATATATATATATATATATATAATAAGAAATACATAATCCTTTTATATTAAAAAATATTGATAGTATTTTGTTACAAACTAATTTGAAATAATAATAATAAATTATAAAATAATTATAAGATTTTAGATTTTTAGAATTTAAATAAATATTTTGAATAGCTTTTAAAAGAAAAATTATGTTTTGATAGAATAATAAATAAATAAATATAAAATATATAATGTATTACTTATTATTAGATTGAATTTAAATGTAATTAAATCTATTAAAAATTTAAAAATATAATTTTTTATGTATTTATTAAAATATATATGGTATATAATTTCAAGCAATTGGATGAGGAATACGTTTTTTGTGCTTACCCACCTTATGTTATAAAATATAGATACCCATTTCCTATTCCCCATTTTATTGTTGACATCGATCATTGCCTCTAACCTAATAATTCTCACGTGGATTTAGCCCGTCAAGAAAAATTAAAAACTCTATCTACACACATGCTTAGTGTATGTGAATAAGGATTTTTTATCTACTTATCCTTATTATATCCCAAGTGTCAAATTGTTTAATTGATTTGTTATGTTTACATTGATCGCATATTGTGAGAGTATAATTATCATTTGTTTAGTATGCATTCTTATCTCATTTGTTGTTAGTGATTTTCCATGCATATATTTGTTGTTAGTTTGGACAGGAACCTGTGAAACATATCATCATTAGTGTATTTAATATAATTTGTTCTTTCTTACATTGAATTGAATATATTGTTTTGTACTTTCGTTGTGCTAATTGCTTAATTCGTGTCATAAGACTTGTTTGATTGAATGAACATAGAGTTTACGAAAATATTCCATAAGTTGGCATTTTTACTCCTTATCTAGATCTCGGTTACATATTTGATTTGAAAGAACAATTAACATTCATGTAATTGTTAATATGTATGTAAATCTTCACTTTCTTTGATAATTTGAAAGCATGATATTTGTTGCGCCCTATGAAATGGGAAGTCCGAGATAATTCTCATGGTGAGACTGTGAGACACCTCTGTGACTTGCAACACGTGAAGAATTTCTTGCCTCACATTTTGTAGAGTAGTCTTACTAAAGACCACAACAGATTTATCATAATTTTTCAATTATTGTCTTGATGCTGGGGCATATTTTTCGAGGAGTTATTTCCGTACATTTCCTTCATCCACGGATGTAGTTGTAAACAAAATATCATGATCTGCAAATAACAAATGAAATTGTTGATCGACATCTCGATACCTTAATACTAGTTATATCCCCTTCTTGTTGCAGTATTTATTATAGACACAAGAACCATTCAGTGCAAATAAGGAAGAAATAAGGTAATGTTGGTCACTTGCCTTAAGTAAGTCCCATTTTGGATAAAACTTTAATTTGTTGACCTTTAATCAGTAACGAAAGGGAAACAAAGGAGACACACCTCATTATCAGGGAGACCAAAGCGTCTTCGAAACCCATCTGAAGCATGGTCGTGAAAAGGCAACCCTATATATGCCACTCTATCATATGCCTTGGTCATGTCCATTCTGAAATTTTAGTATGATCTTGTACATGACCGTGCATAAGCCAATTAAGCAATGTTGAGAATAATTAGTTTAATAACGGCTAGTTTAGTAACGGTTAGTTTACTAACGGCTAGTTTAACGACCAGTTTAATAACGGCTAGTTTAATAACGGTTAGTTTCTTCCTTTCAATGTATAAATTTAACATTAGACATTAAGTCAAAATCAATTCAATAACTCTCTCAACAAAAATAAGAGAAAATCAACAAGCAAAAATATGTAACTCTTCTTATATCACCAACCTTGGGAATAGGTGAGTGTGGTTTATGGATTTCAGCGCACCACCTTCATTCAAAAACTTCAAACATACTCTAACCACCTTCTTGTCAATAATGTCCAAAAATTTCTAAAAAAGAGAGTTAGCATATCATCTATCCTTGGCGTTTTACATACCGAACTTCCTCATCAATAAAGGGTCGGATTGCATATTAATTATTAATTGAGAGTCAAATATATAATAATCTATAGGAAACAAATTTGATAAATGCTTTAATAGATGCTATAATTCAATATTATATTCTCTAAAAGCATGTTATGTATCCTCGAATTTCATTTCAAGGATAAAGTATAGTCTCACAATCTCATTGTGGATAGATAACCATTAACATTCTCATTGATTAAAAAAGTAACCGTAATTGTTATTAATGGTATACTAAGAGGTGTAAAAGATCAGAAAGTATAGTAAGAAGTCTTCTTTAGCTCTGCCACCATCGCCTTTTTTGCTCATTTTTCTTCCAATATTTTCTCATCTTAATTGCTTACAAGAAAACCATACTTCGTTATTTGCTTTCCCTCTACCAAAGGAGAACCTCCTCTTTGGAGGGACTTCTACCTCTGGTGGTGATTTTATTTTTATTTTTCTTCTCTTCTTCTATGTACTCATTTCTTCTCTCCTTAATATATGTTTTCTCTTGTTTTTTATTTCTTTTGTTTCCTTCTCTTCCTTTTTTGTTTTTTTGTTTTTCTTCTTTTATCCTCCAGTTTAGGTTTTGTGCACCATTTGTGTGTTTAAGTTGTTGTGTGAGTATAAGCTGCTCATCTTAGTCCATATATAGCATTATGGTCCTCTTTGCATTGTCTATCCTCAAATCTGAAAAAGGTGCTTGAAATGTCTTCATGATGTGTTTGGCATCCTTTTGGATTAAGGCATGGAGATCTGACATGATTTTAGTGTATTTCTTTTGGAGCTTATATATATTTTTCTATTGCATTCTGTTAAAATTTCATAATGATTTTTCATATGCACCGGAATTACAATATACTAATAATATAAAAATATATATATAATAAGAAATAGATAAGTGAAGTTTAGATTAATTGAAATTATTTTTTGAGGATGATTCTTTATATTTATATTATGAAATAAATAAAATGAAACTATTATAGTTAAATTTAGAATAATATTAATCTATTTTTATTATTTATCTTTATGTAATTATTATAATAATTATAGAATAAAATTAATTTAAATATATTATTTTATCTTACGGATACAGACAAAGATTTTAACTTTTAAACGAAAAAAAATCATTCTTAAAATATTTAAAATAAAAAAACAGATAAATTCTTTAACATTTATAAATTAATTATTTTATAATATTTCTTGTACAAACAAAACTTTTAGCTATACATTGTACATAAAAAAAAAAACTCCTCTAAGTAAAATTACAAGAGAGGCATAAAAAAGAAAACCAAGAATATTATAATCTATTGCATATTTTGCCTTATTAATACAACTACTTATATTTTTAAAACTAATCCTATATTAATTTTGTCAAGTTTTATTATTATATTATGTATTGTCGTTGTATGTTCGTTTATTATGATATGCGTTTTGTTAAACTTAGATATTCTAGTTTGTAAACTTTTATCAATTTAATAAAATACTCAACATTTGAAAGGATAATAATAATAATAATAATAATAATAATAATAATAATAATAATAATAATAATAATAATAATAATAATAATAGACATTCTCTTCGGTCATCAATAGGATTCTTAGAAAAACAAAAAAATAAAAATAAAAAAAATTATTAATAGGATTCTAAGAATTTTTTTATTAATATAGGATTTAAAGAATGGTTACCGAAATTTATTAGATGCGTAGATACGTGCGGCTCACAACTTTCTTCTTTTCTTTACTTTATTTTATTTATTTATTTTTTCACTTCATCACAAATTTGTTAATAATAAATTGTATTGGGTAAAAGTTTTATATATTATCTTAATTATTTATAAAAATATAAATTAATATTAAAATAATTCAAAGATATATCATTAATATCTTATTTTAATAAAGATTATGACAAAAATATTTAAAAAATATGAAATGAAATATAAATAAGAATTAATAATGATAAAATAATAAGTATATTATTTTTTAAAATAATAAAATTATTCATCACTGTTTTACGGTAATCAATTTGATAAAATTTTTATTTTATAGTTATTTTAGACTAAATTATACTATTTCTTAAAAAGAAAAAAACTTTAGATATATCTATAAAAATGTAATAAGTTTATATATATTTTTTTAAAATAAAATAACAATCGTTACAAAACCTGAAATAGTATATGGTAAAATCTTAGTAGTAAAAAGTGGACTTGTAATATTTGAATATAACACAATTTTAATATCTTATTTTAAAAAAAATTATTATTAAGAATTAATTAGTTTAAAAGTTTAAGTTATATGAATTTTAATTACATTTATATATATATATATATATATATATATTATGTTTTGAATATTTCAAGAAAAAAATCCATGAAATTAAAATACTACTATTCTTCTATTTCTTCTTGGTAGAAATAGTTTAAAATAATCTTTAGCCTGAATAAATAATGATCGTTTTATTTTTTTAAAGTGTTGTAATAACCTTATAATGATAATTAGTTACCGTTGTTAAAACTTCTTTTTGGCATAGGAGTGAAAGAAAGACAAATTTTAACAATGGCTAACATTAGCGGTGCAACTCACATTGGAAGCCACATAAAGAATTTTTTTTACCTCTAAAAGGACATTAGATAGGCGAGAAAAAACATAAAAGCAAAAGAGATGTACTGTTAACGTAGAAGTGAAAATATTCTTGAACACTTTGATACTCCGATAAAGTGTTGATCATAAGTATTTTAAAAATGTATGTTTTTTAAAAAAATTAAAATCGAGAAAAATATTGTAAAAATTTTTTTTACATTAAATTATAAATGTTATTTAATATTCTAATTTTTAAAAATTAATTTAGGATACTTTAAGAACACAAAAAAATCATTTTTTGACTTATCCCATTAATCTCATTGTTAGAAATTGAAAAAAAAAACACTAAGAGTTCTATTATTTCCATCGTCGATTCAATTTTTATTTGAAAACTTTAAAAATAAATACGATTTTTTATGTTAACCGAACATGAAACAAATGTTACATTATAGGTATAATTATATTGATAATTATATTTGTTCGTATCTAAAATTAATTATATTTATTAAATTAAATTATAAATTTTTTGTATATTTTTTTAATAATCATCAAAAACTATTATTTATGGATAAAAAATTATTTCTGTAATAATTTTTGATAGTTTCGATTATAAATTTTATAATTAAATTCAAAAATAATTATATCAAAAATAACCCGTCCCAATTGCTACTCATCGGAAGGCATTAAGAGTTTTACCGATTAATTCAGTGAAACACGTACAATTCTTCGTAAAAAACTATTTACCGTTTTTAAATTACAGAATGACATTCTTCCTTAAAAAACTATTTACACATTTTAGATAACAGAATGACATGATATTTTAAGTTAGTATATTTAAAATTAATACAATTTTTTATAAAATAATAAATATTCAATATTTAAGAAAAAATAATACAATTAATATGGAGTATATCTAGGATTGAGAAATTATATATTGGTTGATGAGTGATGCACTCTAAATTAGTAATAAAAAAGATTAAAATACAAAAAATTTATTACTTTTTTATATAATCAACCAATAATATTAACAGAAATAATAATAGAATAATGTATAATGTTTCACTAATATCAATAAATAACACATTATATTTCCACCGTTAAGAAATGTATTTATTGATTATAAATAAACGAATGTTTACAACCTATTTATACAAGAGAAAAACAAAATTGTAAAAATTAAAAATAAACACAATTATTGAGAGGCATGTTCTTGGACAACCTATCCTTCCCTACCAAGCTATTGGTGGCTGCTTCCAGCTGGTGTGATGGTTATCACCAGCCGGATCTCATGTTCTTTAACATTCCCCCTTAATTTAGAATATATGTTAATTATTCCTAACTTGTTAAGTAAGCTTTAAAACTGTGGAAAACTCAGGGATTTGGTAAATATATCTGCTGGTTGCTCTAATGTAGAGATATGATAAGTTTTGATCATTCTAGCTTGAATATTTTCTCTTACTAGATGGCAATCGATCTCTATGTGTTTGGTTCGCTCATGAAACACTGGATTTGATGCAATGTGAAGAGCTGCTTGATTGTCACAATATAACTTGGTTGGTTGAGAGTGTTTGATACCCAAATCATTCAAAATATATCGTAACCAGGTTACTTCGCAACATGCCGCTGCTAAAGAGCGGTATTTTGCTTCTGCACTTGATCGTGATACTGTATTTTGTTTCTTAGTCTTCCAAGAAATTAGTGAGTTTCCAAGAAACATACATTATCCTGTGGTTGATCGTCGTGTATTTGTGCATTTTGCCCAATCTGCATCACAAAAAGCATTTAGTTGTAATGAACTAGTTGCTGAGAAAAAGAGACATTGCCCTGGTGTGTTCTTGACATATCGTAGCACTTGTTGAGCTGCTTCCAAATGTGGTTGTCATGGTTTATCCATATATTGATTGAGAATGTGCACGGCATACACTAAGTCGGGCCTTGTGATGGTCAAGTATATTAATCTTCCAACAAGTCTTCGATAGGATATGGGATTGCTGATGAATTCCCCTTCAACCTTACTGAGGGATAAATTTTGTTCCATAGGTGAATTGGCAGATTTGGCACCAAGATAACCCATGTCCTCCAATATTTCAAGTGCGTACTTGCGTTGTGACAGAACAATTTCCTTACTGGAACATGAAACTTCTATGCCCAAAAAATACTTTAATTCACCAAGATCTTTAAGCTTGAATTGTCTCATGAGATGATTCTTAGTTTCTTCAATGTCTTGCATATTGTTTCATGTTATGATTATATCATCTACATAGACAAGAAGAGCATAAAAGGGATTACCACGGGTTCGGACGAACAATGAGTGATCATACTTGGATTGGTTAAAACCAACTAGCTTAAGTGTTGTTGATAGCTTGATGAATCACTGTCATGATGCTTGTTTGAGTCCATACAAAGATTTATGTAGCTTACATACTCATGTTTCCCCCTTTTTTTTTCGAATCCAGGTGGAAGGGACATGTAGACATCTTCATGAAGATCACCATAGAGAAAAGCATTGTTGACATCAAGTTGTCGAAGATGCCAATTTTGAATAGCAGCAACGGTAAGGAGAAGCCAAACAATGACAAGTTTGGCTACTGGTGCAAAAGTTTCTTGGTAGTCAAAACCTTCAATCTAACTGTATCCTTTGGCCACTAATCGAGCCTTGTATCATTCCATAGAGCCATCAGGATTATACTTGATTTTGTAGACCCATTTATAACCAACTGGTTTCTTGTTTGGAGGAAGCTGTTGAAGCGTCCAAGTGCCATTAGTTTCAAGGGTATCCAGTTCTTGTTTCATGGCAAGCCGCCATTTTGGATCATTGAAAGCTTCAGCAAAGGTGGTTGGTTCCCTGAGAATGGAAATAGAAGTAGCAAAGGCACGATGTGTAGGTGATAATTGGTCATTGGTAAGTACATGAGATAAAGAATGAGAAGTACCTTTGTCTTTGGACGATGCTGAGTGAGACGAAGGGAAGGACCGAGAAGGTAAGGAAGCTTCTACATGATATTTTTGAAGGTAGCTAGGAACATTGGTGGATCGACGAAGCCTATGTGTGACTGGTGTTGGAGAAGTTATGTGTAGTAGAGAAGTTGATGATGATGTTTCTGAAGATGAATTTTGAAGATGAGGAGTGTTTGAGTTGATTATTGGAAGGACAAATGATGTATGAACAAGTGATATATTTGGATTGGTTGATTGACGAATATTGGATATGTCATCATAAATAGTATCTTCTGATAGAGGAAATAGAGTTGGAGTGTTGACAACAGAAGTGAAATAAGGAAATACATGTTCATGAAAGATAACATCACGAGACACTAAAGTCTTACTTGTTTCCAGATTATAGACACGATAACCTTTGATCCCAGATGGATACCTAATGAATATGCGTTTATGTGACCTAGCATCAAACTTGGTGAGTCGATCATGATGTGCAGACACAAAACAAAGGGAACCAAAAACACGAAGATGTTTATACCTAGGAGTTTTGTGAAAAGGACTTCAAATGGTGTTTTACTCTTGAGAACAGGTGTTGGAGTACAATTTATGAGGTATGTGGCTGTAAAAATGGCATCTCCCCAGAATTGTTTAGGAAGATTGGCTTGGAAGAGCAATGAACGAGCGACATTAAGAAGATGATGATGTTTGCGTTCAGCAACACCATTTTGTTGAGGGGTATAGACACAACTAGTTTGATGAAGGATTCCCTTGGTAGAAAACAACTAGGTCATAGAAAATTCTGGTCCATTGTCACTACGAATGATTTTAACTCTGGATGAAAATTGTGTTTCAACAAGATTGATGAATGTGGTAAGAAATGTGCGTGTATAAGATTTAGCATGTAAGAGATAGACCCATGTGCATCTTGAGTAGTCATCAACAATAGTGAGAAAATAACGTGCTCCATTAAGTGCTAGAATGTGATAACCACCCCAAATATTGACATGAATCATTTCAAAAGGTGCTTTTGTATTGATGGAACTTAAATGAAATGGATTACGTGTTTGCTTAGCTAATGGAAAAATAGAACAATCACTAATGGAACAAAAAGGTGTATTGATGGAAAGAAAAATTACACGCAAACTGTTATTAGATAAATGACCAAGTCGTTGATGCCATAGATGAGAGTTGGTGGAAGCAGTGTTTGAAACGGAGAAACATCCAGCCTTTTTAGAAATAGTCAGGTAGTAGAGTACTACTTTCTCAGTTCCCATCCCAATCGTCTTCCCTGAGCATTTATCCTGAACAAAGCACATACTGTTAGTGAAGGTGACATGAAATAATGAGGTTTGAGTTAGTTTGGCTACTGAAACTAAGTTTAATTTGAAGGAGGGAACACACAAGACATTATGGAGTATGAAATTATTTAAGAAATGTACAGTACCAATATGTGTGACACGGGCAAGAGAATGATCAGGTAATGTACATGTCGATTAGTGACTGGAATGCTGGAGCTCATAAGGTTTTGGGAACAGACCATGTGATCAGTTGCTCCTGTATCAAAAATCCAATTGGTTTCTGAATGAAAAACAGTTGCACATAATGTGTTACCTGAAGAAGTAGTCACTTGACTTTCCATGCTACCTGATTTGGATTGATTGAGAAGTGTAAGGAGCTCTTGATATTGGGCAGATGTAAGGTTGTGGAATGGTGTCTTTGTGTCGGAGCAGCTTTCCTGAAAGTCAGTATGATGAGCTTTGGAAGGGAAGCCATAACTTGTATTTCTCTTATCTTGAATTGCTCATTTCTTCCGACACATGTTGATGTCATGTCCATTCAAACCACAAAAAATACATTTGAGATGCTTTCAGTAGTTTTCAAAATTGTGTCCATTGAGACCACAAAAATCACATTTGAGGTGACTTCGGCAATTCTCAGAATTATGGCCTATATTGTTGCATTGATTGCACTTGAGATGTGGATTCCTTGGTGGGTAATTTTTGTGAGGATATTGTGGACGACTATCTCTGGCAACAAGTGCGACAGCTTCTGGCATCCTTCCCATGCTTTGCGTGGAGACAACTCTTTGCTTTTCATCTTGAACAATAAGTGAATATACCTTATTTACTGTAGGTCATGGTTCCATGAGCAAGATTTGTCCACGTGCTGATGTGTAAACATTGTTAAGCCCCATGAGAAATTTTATAGTTCGCTGCTTTTGTTGATAATCTTGTAGTTCCCTTTCGGCATTTCCTCCACAATGTGGAAGAGGACATAGTGCATCACGACTATCCCATAAGCTTTTCAATTTGGTATAGTATTCTCCAATGCTTACACCTTCTTGTATGCAATCATGGATCTCTTGCTCAATGTGGAATAGGTGCACACTGTTGGTGTGCGAAAAATGTTCCTTTAATTCTTCCCATAGCTCATATGCAGTATCACTATACATGACACTTTCTGCAATTTTGGACGATATAGTGTTGAGGATCCATCCTTTGACAAGAATGTTGAAGCGAGTCCATTGTTTGATTTTTGTTTCAAGGTTTGTTGATGGCCTTTTGATTGTGCCGTCAATGAATCCTTCTTTGTTTTTGGTTATTAGAGCCATGAGCATTGCATGACTCCAAAAGTGATAGTTTTCTTGGTTTAAGGATTGAGCTACGAGAACCATTCCTGGTTGGTATGAGTGGTATAGATATAATGAATGGCTAGGGTCATCATACCATTTTGGTATAGTAGGGTTGGTATTGGTAGTCATAGACACTATTTGTTGAATAAATTCGAAAGTACGGGATAGGTTTAAGTGTGTTTTAGACAATAATGACTATTTATGAAATAAATAATGGGCTGAAATATGATTTATCTTATAGAAAATGAGTTAAGGATTACAGAACCGAAAATTTCAGCCGAAGAACCGATCGGAAAATGGGTGAACCGGCGGTTGGAGTGGCTGAAACGGCTGCTGCAATGATGGAACCCTAAACCGGATGAAGACTGAACCGGACCAGACCGAATGAAGGACCGAACCGGGTGAACGACGCGTCGTTTGCTTCAGCGGCGCGCAAACGACGTGTCGTTGGAGTCGTCTTCCTCAACAGCTAGCGCGTGTTGGCGTGTGTGTCTCCGGTGAGGCGTGTGGAACGCCAGTGAGTTTAAACAAGGCGCGTGTGAGCGCATGGAGAGGTATTTTGGCTTGATTTTAATTGCAGATTGTTCGGATGAATCTGAATAATATGATAGGATGAAATTGAAGTTATTTTGTGAATCAAAATTGGTTTTGAAAAAAAAAAAATAGATTGAGGAAAAATGGAAAAAAAATTCTATGAGCTTAATTTTCTGGGAATTGTTTCCTAAGCTCTAATACCATGTAAGAAATAGATTTATTGATTATAAATAAACGAATGTTTATAACCTATTTATACAAAAAAAGAAGTAAAATTATAATAATTAAAAATAAACACAAATATAAAGAGACATGTTCTTGGACAACCTATTCTTTCCTACCAAGCTGTTGGTGACTGCTTCCGACTAATGTGTTGGTTGTCACCAGCTTTATCTCATGTTTTTTAACAAATGCTAAACAAAATTCATCTCATCTCGCTGTTGGTCAAACATTTTTCCAAACTACATTCAACTTATAAAAGTTAAAAGGGAATATTGTGAACTAACATAATATTTAACACTTTTAGTAACTGAATTTACGTTATTACTATAAAGCCATAACCAGATCTTCTACTTCATAAGGCTGATATCCCAAAAGCAAAATAATATTATTCACAAGACAAAATATAAGCATCCACCTAAATTATTAATGGAGACAACTCTGAAAGACCCTACTGAATCAGATATGTGAACTTCCAAGATAAGTATGAAGTGATTCTGCACCGCTACCTATTTTACAAAACCAAAACACATTTATTTTTGAAAAATAACCAAAGCCAAATTATACGTTTTAGGACTCCAATCATTATGAGTTTTTGGAACATATATTATTAAAAATAAAAATAAAAAGCTTAATATGACATATATTAATTGAACGCTCTTCCTCGTCATTTATAAGTTACAACTTTCTTCATACTAGCTTATTTGTCTATTTTAAAAAAAATATATATCAATTTTATAATTTAATTCATTTTATTTAAACCGTAAATGTTTTATCCTAGCGTATCTTTTAATACTTTGATTAAATTTCATTAATTTTAAAACATAAGATATTAAAAGTATATGGTTAACTTTTAATGTCCATTTTTAAAACTTGGATTCTAGCTAGGGATGGGCACGTAGACGGACGGTGACGAATTTGAATATAATTGTCCCTGAATTGAATTATAAAATATGTCTCTAAAATCGCTCGAAAACCGTTGCAGTTCGGGGATAGTTTTTAACCCACGTTTAATAGTTTGGGATAATTATTGAAAAAAACCGTTTTTCAAAATCCTATTCAATTGATCTACTTTTAGCAATGCAATCCACCTCAAACAAATGTTGAATTTATTATGTGAATTTGTTATTTAAATTAGTTATTTTGAATTTATGATAAATTTAACATTTAATAATATATATTTCTATAAATCTATATAAGATTAAATACATATCACCAAGAAACATAAGATATAAATAAAATATTATAAACTAATACAAATATTGAAAACTAATTAAATAAATCTAAGAATACTTCAATTACAATAAATCAAAACTTCTTTCTTCTAATTATTCATCAATTGTATGCATTTCTTGCAAAAAATAAAACATATAAAATCACTTTTATAAACCAAAATAATAAATTGATTAATCAATAATGTAAATTTTTTACCTCGACATCATCTTCTGCAATATTAATAGTAGATGCGGATGAACCAGAAGATAACATATCTGAATAAATTATAAAATATTTAAATACATAATTAAATAATTAATATATAATACATAAAACAAGTGTTAATAAAATATAATATGTACAAGTATTAAATATACAAATGTATACCTTGTTTATGAATATTAGCCCATAACCAATCTTGAGTACACATCAAAGCTTCCAATGTGTTTTCTTTGAGTCTACTACGATGTTTGGTCACTATTCTACCACTTGTACTAAATGCAGATTTGGAAGCAACTGTAGTGACCGGAATAGCCAAGATATATCTAGACATATCATGTATTATTGGATACTTATGTTTATTACATTTCCACCAAGATAATATATCAAACTCTTCATCCGAAATTTCTACATCAGTCTCATTTAAATAAGAGTCTAACTCAGATTTCAAAGATCCAGCTTTATTTTGCATTAATTTCCATTGTTTATACTC
Organism: Hippophae rhamnoides; assembly: GCA_033030585.1. Classification (NCBI taxonomy): domain Eukaryota; kingdom Viridiplantae; phylum Streptophyta; class Magnoliopsida; order Rosales; family Elaeagnaceae; genus Hippophae; species Hippophae rhamnoides. Next base: position 36,992,334 of record CM065433.1, read on the forward strand.
ATTTATACCACTAGGATTAATAACACTAGTACCTTTTGAACTTTGAGATGTATTAGAACGTGTTGAAAATTCCATTTGTCGACTCTCTTCTAAAATTCGTTTATTTTGGTACATATTTATCAAATCATAACATTTTGTTCTCACCTTTTCAATTTCAAAAATGGAATTCTCTCCATATATTCTTGGAAAATAGAATTCGAGATAATTCATCTTAAATCTAGGATCCAAAACAACTCCTATAGCCATGACAATATTAACTTCTTGCCAATACTTATCAAATTTTACAAGCATGTTTGACGCCATTCCCTTGACTAAATCATCCTCATCATTAATCCAATTATATAATGACAATTTGATGTCACAAATATGAGAAAATAACATGTTTATGGTGGGATAGTTGGAACCAGAAATCAATTTAGTAACATTGTAAAATACTTCTAACTTATTACAAATTGTACTTGCCATTTTCCAATCCAATGTATTAGGAAGACTATTATAATTCTTATCCAATTCTTTTAAACGAGGAAACACTTTCTCATAAAACAATGCATTTTTAAGCATTAAAAAAGTAGAATTCCAACGAGTTTGACAATCAAGAGATAAATTCTTACAAGAAGACTTTATCTCTTGAGATGCAATCTTTTTAAAATTTTCCTCCCTCTTTTGTGTTGCTGTCCAATATGCAATACTATCTCTAACTTCAACAATGCATTGAGAAATTAGATTTAACCCACCTTTCACTACCAAGTTTAATATGTGAGCAGCACAACGCATGTGAAAAATATCTCCATACAATAACATTGAAGTTCTATCTAATGAATCTAATAGATCAGGTAACATTGAATCATTAGTAGAACAATTATCTAAAGTTAAGGTTGAAATCTTACGATCAATGTTCCAATCCAAAAAGAAACTCATTAATTCTTGAACAATAACTGCAGCATTGTGTGAAGCAGGAACATATATAAACCTACAAAAAAATTATATTGTAGCAATAAAATTGTTATATACAATCATTTAATATATCAAATCTCTAAAAAATATTTAATAAGAATTGTATAAATTTCAACAATAAACTTAAAAATTACCTTATTATTTTACTATGCAAATACCAATTGTTATCAATGAAATGACAAGTTACATCCATGAATCCTTTGTTTTTATTTCCAAACTTCCACATATCACTCGTGATTGCAACATGACTTTTGTTGTTCTCCAACATATCTATCATTTTTTTCTCAACATCATAAATCTTTATAATGTCTCTCTTAATTGTCGTCTGAGAAATAGGCTTCCATATTGGTTGTAATGAATGTGAATACTCCCTAAATCCATGATGTTCTACAATACTAAGAGGATACTCTTGTAAAATTATCATATTGGCACATTTATCATGAGAAACTTGAGAATCAAAATTCCAATGTCCTAATTCAATTCTATCCCTTTTCTTGTTAGGATTTAGCAATGAATGATCGATACCCCTTTCTTGACATTTGAATTGACAACCTTTTGTATGTGCTTTCAAATGAGATGTCCCATTCCTTGTATCACCACCTAACCGTTTTCCGCAATAATTACATATTGCCTTCAATATCCCATTAATTTTCTTCCTATTAAAATGAACCCATGCTTCGGACTTTAATTTAGCCTTCCCATCTTCTTCCTCACTACATTCATTTGATGGTTGACTTTGTGTATTTTCAGGTGAAGAGGTTGATGTAAGGAGAGGAACATTTGTATGTTGATCAGCACTTGAAGTTCCACCACTTGTTACCTCTACATTAAGTTCAATGTCATTTACTCCTTGAGATGATTGTGGTGAAAAATTATAAAAAAATAACTTTCAAAATTTAAATTCATATATAAAAAATATATACTTATACTTTCTATTATCTCACGTTACCTTTTCAACATATTCACTTGTCATGATATTTAAAGTCTCTAGATAGTCTTGATATGATAACCTCTAATGCCAATGATCCTTATCCTGATACGTGGCTGCATGATTGGATCATAATCATTACCAAACCAAATCATAAGAAGCAGCACACTAAATAGCACACACAATTTTAACACACTAAATAGCACACACAGTTTTACACATTGGTTCACAATTTACACAACATATGTCACTACACTTTTACACACTTTTACCTTTCTTTGTTTAGATTGCAACTGATTAAATAGTTTAACCAGCATTTGATTTCATGCCTCTTTGAGTGCAGCAACTCATTTTACTTCAAAGTCATTCATTTGGTTAAAAAGAAGTTATGATTTTAATTACAATTGTAGGATCTTAATGTTCATACTTTCAAATGATAATTAGATTTATTTTATGGCTGAGATATTTCAACATAGCTTACCTTGGAATGTCGATGACCTTCCTATTAGTTTCTGAGCTAATTGAACTTGTGTTTTTGATGTAGAAGTTTAGGAGTACTCTTTACATTATAAATAAGTTGTATATTTATATTACTTTTATTGTTGTCCTTAGTCTTTATTATTGGTTGTTTAGGGAACTTTACGCTCATATTTGTCCTTATGCTTGTTGTAGTCCTTTTTGTCTTTAGTGGAGTTTTTAGCTACAAATAGTAAGAATGTGAGCTGAGAAAACTAGAATGAATATTGCGTGAACTTTTCTATTCAGATTTTCTTCTCTTAGTTTTAATGAAATATTTTTGGGTTTGAATCGATGAATTCAATTCTAATACGAAGATTCGTCAATTTCTTCAACTTAAATTTACAATTTCTATGTCAATTTTTTAATATACTTGTTGATCGGGTCTTTGAAGTTCTAGCTAACATTTTCTTCACCTCCCAGCATACCACAATACTTAATCTCCATAATACAAGTTTATTCTCCATACACAAGGTTTTTATTATCTATGTTACCTTTATCTTCTTCTCCACGACGCGACGCTGTGAATGGATTGGTGACGACTGACGACTGGCGAAGACGCAGCGATTGGAGAAGATGAAGTGACTGGAGAAGACGCAACGACTGGAGAAGACGCAGCGACTGACGACTGCGACTGGCGACGACGCGGCCCTGTGAGAGATGTATGCTGATCTGCAGATGGAAGATTGGAAGGAAAATGAAAGATTAAGAAAAAAATAGGAGGCGCTGAGACTTGAGAGTTAAGAGAGTAGGGATTTGGGAATACGGGCATCGACTAAATTAGGTTAATATATATATATATATATATATATTAAGTTAATTTTTTTTTAATTAATATATAATTTATTTAAATAAATATAATTAATTTTGGATACGGACGGGTACGGTTTTTAGTATAACCATAACCGAATCGTACCTGTTCATTTATGTTCGTTTTTTACCCAAAATCAAACTCATCCCTAAAACTACACGGTTAAAAACCGAACCATCGAGGCAATTATTCGTGGATAATCGAACACACGGTTTTTTTGCCCATCGATAACTCTAATTATGTACCAATTTTTGATGCATTAAAAGTCATTGAGTTTAAAAATGTGATAAGTGTCAAACTTTACTAATCTAAAAATGTGTTTTTAGCCAAACTTTGACCAAGTTTAGAGGTGTATCTGTACATGAATTACGACAAACTTGTGCATTATCTCATTTGTTTAGAAAAAAAGGAATAATATTATATGTTTATGTATAAATTTATATATAAGATAAAATTGTGTTTTTTATTTTAAATTTTAAGTTATTATCACTTAAAATCATTATAAATTTAATAATTTAAACATATTGTATTAAATTTAATCATATAAAATTCATTAAGTTTAAATTTTTATTAAAATAAATAATAGCTAGAAAACCATTTTTTAGTGTGTATAATTTTATATTAAATTTTGTACTATTTTATACAAATAATATATTCGATTTATAATACCAAATATTACATCAAAAATTATATTTTTTTATAAAATAAAATATTATTTTTATTATACCAAAAGTTATATACGATGATTTTTTTATTAATATTATATAATATACTTAATTTTAATTAATTATATAAAAAAATTATTTAAAAAAAATGGTGAGATGACCGATATCACCTTAAATTTTATACATCATCGTTTATTGCATTAAATTTGACCCAAAATTAAGTAATAAATTAAAACAATTTTATACTAAATTTTGTATTTTGATATAAGATTGGAGATACCCTTACTCACTTTTTGATCTCAATTTCATCACCGACAAGTCGGTACCTAAACACATCTCAAAGCAAATTATGTACAATGGGTATTTGGGCCTTTTGCTAGGGCCATATTACGTTTTATTTATAATTAGTCATATATAGTTTTATTTTATATCAAATGTTGGTATTTATTAAAATTCTAATTTTTGACTTAAAAGTATAAATTAATAACGAGATTGCTATTTTCAAATTAATTTATCTTACAAATTAATATTCAAATCTTTTTAAAAATGAAATTTTTATTCTAACATTAGTGAAAACAATTAAAAATACTTAATAAAAATTTACGTGCAACGTAGAATTATAATGTCAGACTCAATTAAACAGGCTTTTGGCATAACAGGATAGAGTTTATTTTGAAATATATAAAGTATAGTTTCAAATTTAAGTTAAAAACATATAAATATAGTTATTTAAAAAAAAATTTAAATAAAAAAACTTAAAAACTAAAATTGATGTCAAATCAATTATATAGGATAAAATTTAAATTTTTAAAATGACTTGACTTTGAGATTGAGTTAGGATACCGGCCACATCAAATCCAAAAATCTGAATTTTATATATTTACTTATCAAAATATAAAGTTATAATTAATATATCTTATTTTTATTGTTTAATAATCATCAAAATAAATAATTTAATTATATTTATAATTTTTATATTAAATATAATTTTAAATTTATTTTATTTTTAACATAAAATTTATTAATTAATTAATTTAAAATGTAAAATTAAACTATGACGTGGAAAACTCTCAGCCGCCCCACTTATATTTAACGTAGCCCCCCGCTTATATTTAGTGTAAAGATGGATATGTACAGCCATTTTGATAACATTAATGCCAAATGCTAAAGATTTCTAACTGAGTCCATGCCGATTTCCACATTCAGCATATAAGAAAAGAGAATTGCTATTTTTCAAGTAAAAAAAAATGTGAGAGTCATTTAAAATTTTACTAATATTTTTTAAAACATCTAACATTATCAAAAATTGTTCTGCTGTACTACCAAGCAAAAATCACGCTACCGAGTGGGAAAAAAGGGTAAGAAGTTCTCAGATTGCCATGTGATATTGATATGCATAAAAGACCCTTCATATCCCACCACATCAACGAAGACGATGTTTTCAAAGTGAGAAAGAGAGAGTGAGAGAGACTCCTAAACGACACATCTTTGAGACTTGGAAGTGAAGAGATATGGAGAAGAAGAACCAGCAACTCCATTGTAAAGCTTCAAAGTTTCCAACTTTATGCCAATGGAGTCTACTTCTCTACATTTTCATAATTTCCACTTCTGCAAAAGCTTTTGACTATTCTGATGCCCTCAAAAAGAGTCTTCTTTACTTCGAATCACAACGTTCTGGGCGTTTACCATACAATCAAAGGGTCACTTGGCGTGACCATTCTGGCCTCACAGATGGCTTAGAGCAAGGAGTACGTTTTAATTCCAACATACCCATTTTCTGTTAAAGATTGGATTTTTACAAATGTGGGAGGCTAATTAATTTCAACTTACATGAATTCTTTAATTAAATTTGTGCAGGTGGATTTGGTAGGAGGATATTATGATGCTGGTGACCATGTTAAGTTTGGTTTACCGATGGCTTTCACAGTGACAATGCTCTCATGGAGTGTTATTGAATACAGGAAACAAATTGCTGATGCTGGTGAATTAGAACATGCATTGGAATCAATTAAGTGGGGTACTGATTACTTCATCAAAGCGCACACTAGCCCAAATGTGTTGTGGGCAGAGGTGTTTAATTTTTTACTATTTCTATTACTTGGGCACTAACTTAGTACAAAACTTAGCTCCATAATTCAATTACATTCAAATTAGTAAACACTAGTCATAAATTATAATGTCACAATCATAGGTGGGAAATGGTGACACTGATCATTATTGTTGGCAACGTCCAGAGGACATGACTACTTCTAGACAAGCCTATAAGGTTGATGACAAAAATCCCGGGTCGGATCTCGCCGGAGAAACCGTTGCGGCAATGGCCGCAGCTTCCATTGTTTTCAAGCAAACAAATCCACATTATTCTCACTTACTCCTTCATCATGCCCTGGAGGTCTGTTATAATTTATTAATTTACTTTTGATATTATCCATTTAATGGGATTTGTTCAAAATTTAGTGTATTTGTTTTGTTTGGTGGCAATTTAGTGGATTGGTTTCTGATATTTTGTTATGATACAAGCGTCAAGTAGCAGAAACTATATTTATACTTTATAGTGAATATGATATCTGAGTGTACCAATAATTTATATTGGTTATTGTTTAGTATTTACAAGGCTTTTATTATTTAAATGGGTTGTTTTGGGATTATCGAAGCTTGGTAACTAAATTTTATATTAAAGTTTGTTAATAGTTGTTAATACTGATGATTTCTTAATTTTTTTTTATTTGGGATTGTAGTTGTTTGAGTTTGGCGACAAATACAGGGGAAAGTATGATGAGAGTGTGAGTGTAGTGAAGAGATACTATGCGTCGGTGAGTGGGTATAAGGATGAGTTGTTGTGGGCAGCTTTGTGGCTATACAAAGCCACCGACAATGAAGAATATTTGAAATATGTCATTGACAAGGCTGATAGTTTTGGGGGTACTGGTTGGGCTATATCAGAGTTCAGCTGGGACGTTAAGTATCCTGGTCTTCAACTTATGGCCTCTATGGTAAGTAATGATATTCAGTTTCTAATTATATTCTCTACTTTATAGATTTAAAATTTGTTTCTTTTAATTTTACCTCTGTTTTTCGTTTGGTGCTTAGTTTCAAAATTTCAAAATATCGAATCTTTTTCGGATTTTACTTTTTTTTTTTTCATATTCAAAGATTGTATAATAGCTCAGCTTGAAAAACTAAACCATGATTCTTTATATAAAGTGGGTCCATGGTATAATTTTAAGGAAAAATTTAAATATCATAAATGTAATTACATTGTTTGATCGATATTGAATAATATATTTGAGTTTAAAAAAGTTATATTAAATAAAATCTTGTTGAATTAATTATGTTTATGTTATTAGGTAATCCTTAATAAAAGAAAACGACAGGTGTCTATAATTTTTCATTTAACCGAGAAAAAATCTCAAGAAAAACCATGTGAGCGGAAGCTTTGCATGGCTCGCTCTATGGCAGTAGTACTTTTAAAATGTTACAGAGAGGAAAGGTGCTACTTGTCACAATATGCTTGGTCGCGATTCACGAAGTTTCAAATGCTCCCAAAATGCCCGAGTTTATGCCAGGATATACGGGAATGATTTGTGAAGTTTGGTCCCATTATGGAATGTGCACTATATTTGATAGATATGCTTATATTGCATCAACGATATTTACTTGAACGTGAGATGATAAAATATTTAAATGTGAGATTACTAGGTAATAAATGATTAATTAAATTATAATAGATAAATTATATATATTAATTTGTGATAAAAGCGTTATTTATCTGAAAATTGGTATGGTAATAATAGGTACAAGATATATTATAATACTTTTTATTAATTTATATTTTATGTGATTTAAATTTAAAATATTATGATACTTAATAGATAATAATATAATTGTTATAATATAATATACGTGAATATCGACAAATATTTTATGATATAATTTGAGATTCATACAAAGTTTTGTAAAAACTTACAAATGGGACCTTGTGTATTAGCTGTAGTTGCCCTACTAAACTCGAAGTATCCATAAGAGTATTTGAGTGGATACAATTCTTCAATTTAGATCTTGATCTCTTCGATGAGGCACATGAATGGTGTCACTCCATCTTATATAATAATTCTTTATAGTCAACACTACTTAATTCCTTATATTCTTACAATTTTATAACAATTATAATGAATATGAGTCATTATATTTATTAATAATATTGTGAATAATTTTTTGAGATTTATCTAAATAAAATTTTCATTTAGTATCATGTATTAGATGTTGATAAAAACTGCTTGCTCCTTTATGATTGGAATTTTAGTGCTGTTCAAATCAATGTTATGAAGTATGAAACAATTTCTATTATGTAGTTGCTCGTGGAAGAAAAGCACCAAGAACATGCCCAAATACTTGAACAATATAAATCAAAAGCAGAACACTACATTTGCTCATGTCTAAACAAGAACAATGGTAGCAATGTGGAAAGAACACCAGCTGGGTTATTATATGTCAGACAATGGAACAATATGCAATATGTTTCAACAGCCACATTCCTTCTCACTGTGTACTCTGATTTTCTCAAAAGCTCAAAACAAAATCTGAAATGTTGTGGAGGAGTAATGGGTCATGAGGAAGTCTTCAGTTTTGCCAAATCACAAGTGGATTATATTTTAGGATCTAACCCACAAAACATGAGCTACTTGGTAGGTTATGGTTCAAATTATCCCAAAAGGGTTCATCATAGAGGAGCTTCAATTGTGTCATATAGAGAGAATAAAGGTTTTATAGGTTGCACTCAAGGGTATGATAATTGGTATGGAAGAGAAGAGACTAACCCTAATGTTTTGATTGGGGCATTAGTGGGTGGACCTGATAATGAAGATGTTTTTATGGACCAAAGGGATAATTATATGCAGACTGAGGCCTGCACTTATAATACAGCACCATTGGTTGGAGTTTTTGCTAAGTTGGAACAGAGTCATAATACACCTTTAGTTGCTTCATACTGAAAACAGTGTTGGATCTAATTAATTATATAATTCCTTATTATAGTGCTTTGGAATGAGGGTTGAAACTAGATATAGTCAAGCCCCATTAGTATCCTTCATTGTTTCAAGTGTTCATATAATAGTAAAGTATAAAGCTCAAGTTGCTGCTTTAGTACTCTCTCTCTTTGCTTGAAAAATATGATTCCAACATTTTACAGGACCACTAATCATGAATAGTCAAGTTGGTGTCATGGTTTAGTTAATATACATGATAGACTTAGGTTCGAATACTATTATAGACATATTTTTTTATACATATATTTATATTTGGTATATTAGATTGACTTCTATTCATATAAATTAAAATGATGTAACACCCAAAAAAAAATAAAAAATTTACGAGACCTAGTTAGCTTCTTTATATTGAAAGAAAAAAAAAGGGTGGTTAAAGTCGTTTAATTACGTTCTCTCTTTTACTTTTTCTTAAAATAAGGCACAATAAGAATGGGAGTGGGAGTGGCACTTTCAAGAGAAGTTAAAAATTGAAAAACCTATTTTTTACTTAATAAATATAAAAAAAAGTGTCGGTGCTAATACTTGGCTCATTTGAAGTTTGTGAAAATTTGAATTATAGGATGGATGATAATATATATATATATATTTTTTTGGTGTTTATCAAATTCACGTCTTTTTAATATTATAAAAAATTAATTTATTTATAACGAAAGAAAATTCATGTTATAAATTGTAACTTAAATTATCACCCCTAAATTTATATAGGTCTCACATTTTTACAAAAATGTTAATAGCTCAAGGTCACGTGGATGTCAAGTGTCATTTAAGTGATAGATGTTAAATGTTATTTTTTAAAAAAATAAAATAAAATAAAATGAATTCTCTCTATATATATGTTTTGAAAAAAATGCAAAACATAGGTGTCCCCAGCGTAATTACACCCAGATTGGGCGGAAGAAAACTTTTTAAAAATAAACGAACTTTGCACTTAGATGTACCCCATAATTTTGACAATGTCTTCCAAAATCCTGGCATCTAGTAATTGAGAGTTCAATGATAGTCGATGTTAGGACTTAGGAGCCATACGTAAGGAATAATTTGTTTTTATTTATCATATATTTTTAATTTAAAAATTAATTTTTTTTATTAATAATTTCAAATTTTACATATATAAAAATAAATAATTAAGATTTATAAATAAATATAAATAAAATATTTGGTTTTTTATATACAATATATATAAAATAAATAATTAATATTAAAAAAATACAAACAAATGGAAAAAAGAAAAAAAAATCCAAACTACCTATATTTAATAACCATAATACCTGCGTCAAACTTTAATATGAGTTTTCTTTTCAAAAAGAAGAAACACCCGCATAAGTAAAGGTCTTGGAATTCAAAGCAATAGTGCCTTGAAATCTGACATATGGCCCATGTGGAGAAAATGCATTTACAAATGGCTTATCTTATTTAGCATTTTACGGGAATATATTTTTACTCATTTTAATTATAATATATTATACTATAAAATAATTTTAAAAATAAATAAGTTAATCATTTTTAATAAAAATTTTACTCATAACATATTATAATTTGAGTATTTAAAATATGTGTGCATTTAATATTTTTTTTATAATTTAATAATAAAATAGCATTTTTTTTAAATAAAATATTATTTGAATTTTATAATTAGAGATTGTACATGAAATTCTGAATTTGAAATATTGAAAGAGAGTGTTATTTTACTCGTTTTTAACTTTTCGTTTGCATCTTTAAAATATTAACTGCTATGATGCTTGTACGTTTCTACTAATCTAATAGTAATTAAAATCAGAATTAAAGTTTAAGGTGTAGCATTTACCTGCGCTATTTATCTCATTATTTACTATTTCCCACAATTAACTCTCAATATACTGATGGACGGTCACAATTTAATTCTAAATGATTTAAAAAAAAACTAAATAATTACACACCAATAATGAGGTTCAAATTCACATAATTTCAATGACCACTTGGAGCATTTATATTGCTTTTCAAGGAATTGGGTCAATTTAACCACCATGTATAAACAAGGATACTAATCATTTTAGTTTTTGAATGTAATTTATAGATTTTAGTTTTATAATTTTATAAATAAGTTTTATTAATTCTATAAGAATTAAATACCTTCTTGGCATACATTTAACCACATCAATACCTTTGGATTTTTTTTTAAAAAAAATCCCTTTTTAACATCTCACTTAGACTTAATAGGAAATTTACTTGCTAATTTTGATAGGCATAGGCGGAAAGTAGGAAAAACGTTTACTTTTAAAATTAACAAGGAGATGATTTTTCAAACTTTTTTTTATTTGCTAAAAATTGGGGCATCAAATATGTTGCTCACAATGTATTTCTATGAAAAATTATCCATTAGTCTTCTATCAAGTCGATATATTAATCCTTCAGATGATTGGAATCAGACTATTTTTCTTAATGGTGGCTATGATGGATGCTGTTGTAATTGAAAAACAATCAAAAGAGAAATATGGAACATATTACTGAGATAAGGGCTTTCTAGCTTAATCCCTCTAGCCTTTTTAGCGTGTGCAGGGGAATCTTTTGTAGGACAACTCGAATTTTTCATCGAGAAGCACCAGAGAGTATGAAGTCGATAATTGTTGAAAATCGGGTATATTTTCCCTATTCTAAGTAGTTACTATTCACTTATGATTTAAATGAATAGAATTCAAACTAACCCGAAAAAATAATGCTATTGTAAATATAATGCTAAAATAAACTAAAACAGATATTGAAACAGAAATATTAAAGCAGAAAAATAATAACACCAGAAATTTAACGAGTTTCGGTATAAATGTTACCTAGGTCTTCGGGCATCGTTAACCACTTCCACTATCTTCAAATGAATGAACTTTAAAATTACAACTAATTGGGCAAAATTGAGCTAATCAATTACCCTTACAAAAGAGAGGAAGATTTACAAATTTTGGGATGTTTACAAATGGTGAAGGAGAACTTTGTTATAAATTTCAAATCCAACACCCATCTTCATTCCTAACTTGATGTGGGACTTTTCTAATTTTCTCACTAAGGACGATATATAACAAATCTCCACCTTGGGCCGACTTAGTGGTTTTAAATGATTTCTTCAATTTGCTAGATCAACGACGCCAACGCCAATTCGATTTGTAGGATGTTAATCAAGTCCAGACAATGTTTGAACTTGATTGCTATTACCACCTTTAATTAAATGCATATCTGTGAATTCTCTGTCGTACTAATCTTACTAGTACTCCACCTTCAATAATCTCTTTGCACGAAATGATACTTAACGTCCAATGTGCTTTGTACGTGCATGGTAGACTTGGTTCTTTGCTAAATGAATAGCATCACGACTATCACAAAACACCTTAATATGTTTTGACCAACTCCCAAGTCTTCAAGCAAACCTCGTAACCAAATAAGCCCTTCATACCAGAATCGCCATATACTCGCCTCTGTAGTAGACAAAAAGCAAGCGATCGCAAGGTAGACTTCCAATGATCAGTGCTCTAGCAAGAGTAAACACATGCTTAGGTGAGTTGGCCGATGCTTATCTAAATCTCCCGCGTAAGTCAGAATCACAATATCCGAGCTACACATCGACCAATGGTATTATCTATTTGCCGAAATACTAAACCAACATTTACGCATTTATAATATACCGTAGAATCCATTTCACAACCAACCAATGTCCTTTACCAGGATCATTGCATGTACTGCCATAACACCAACCGTGACGTGAAATGTCGGGTCTTGTACACACCATTGCATACATCAAGCTACCAATCGTTGCATTTGCATACGGTACTTTTGCCATATATTCTCGTTCGCATCATTCCGAGGAGATAATTGAGCACTAAGCTTGAATTGAGGAACTAGCGGAGTAATTACAGTTTTATGCATTCATTCATACCAAAACGCTTGTAGTATCCGCTTCAAATATTGACTCGGGTCAAACTAAGCTTCCCTTCTTCTGTCTCTACTTATCTCCATACCGAATCTTAACTCGCCTCCCAAATCTTCATCTCGAACTCCCGACTTAGTCGAGCCTTCAACTTTTCAATTTCTGCTTGGCTCTTGATGCAATCAACATATCATCGACGCATAGGAGATAGAGCGAAGAAGCTCATTTTGTAGCTTGCGAAAATACACACAATGATCGTGCGTGTGCTTCTCGGTATACTTTGTTGCAACATAAATCGATCAAATCGTTTGTACCATTTCGGAGATTGCTTCAATCCATACAATGATTTGTTACGAACCCAATTCTCTTTACTGGACAATAAACCCTCATTTGAGACATATAGATTTCCTCTTCTAAGTCACCGTGTAGAAACGCGGTTTTCACATCAAGTTGAACTAGTTCCAAATCGAACCGTGCTACCAAGGCCAACAAAATTCTAATGGAAGAATGTTTTACAACCTGGAGAAAATACCTCATTATAATCGATTCCCTCCTTCTCGAGCGTAGCTTAGCCACCAACCTTGCCTTGTAGCGAATACCATCTTTGTTAGGAAATCCATCTTTCTTTGCATACACCCATTTGCATCCAATTGCCTTCTTGCTCTTTAGGTAGTTGTGTCAACTTCCATGTTTTTATTCTTCCGAAGGGACAAAAGTTCTTCATCCACAGCTTCCTTCCATCTTTCAACTTCAGTGGCTTCGATTGCTTCTTTATATATGGAAGGAACATCATCATCTGTTGAAAGTGCACAGGCCATGTATTCTTAACCGAAGCGGTGCAGTCTTCAAAATCCTTGTATCGAGCAGTACCTTGACATTTTGTCGTCGTGGCCTATCAACCGTAGTTTCTTCTTGTTCACTTGTGGAGGTTCTTGGGTTAAAACCTCTTCATCCGATTCATCTTGTCAACGGAGGATCAACTGCCTTATCTTCACTAACTGATTAACAATTTTGCTTTCAAACTCCACTTGTTTCGAGTTTGCTCACTCTTCTAAAAGTTGCCATCAATCTTCTTAGTTACCTTTCTCAACAATGCAGCATTCATCAAAGGTAACATCTCTGCTAAAGATTATCTTTTTCGTTTCAAGCGCACCATATAGATATCCCTTAGAACTGCAGGATCCCCAAAAATGGCTTTCTTGGCTCTGGGTCCAACTTTGATTCCGTTACATGGTAGCATGCAATTTGAACGAACACATGTAAGAAATCATAATCTCTATGCGGAGTTTTCCGTGACCATACCTCCATAGGCGTTTTGCCTTGAAGCGTACGATGGTAGATTGTGACGAGATGACATATATGTCACTGACCTCGGCCAATACGCTTGCCTAAACCAACATTTGACAACGTACACCGAACCTTTTCCAAAGAAAGTCCGGTTCATGCGTTCTAACTCCGTTTGTTGTGGTGTTTTTGAATAGTGAAGTGTCGCACTATCCCTTCTTCTTCACAAACTTTCATAAATGGATCATTCAGGTACTCGGTCCATTATGGACCTCGTACGCTGATCTTTTTACCACCGAGTCTCGATCATCTTCTTCCACTTGAGAAAAATACCTAACACTTCATCCTTTTCTTCATAAGATACACCCAAACTCTTCCGAGAGTCATTAACGAAAGTGACATAATAATGTTTGCCAACTCATGGATGGAGTTCTTGTTCAATACATCAAGATGGATGTAATCAAAAATACCCTTTGTATTATGAAGAAGCGCCAAAGCTTACTCTTTTCTGCTTCCCCAATACACAATGCTCACAGAATTCCAACTCGCCTAGGTTCTCGCACCTTTTAATGAGGCCTTGCTTTACTAGAATTTGTAAAGCTTTTTCACCAAGATGTCCCAAACGCATATGCCACAACTTGGTAGTTTCTAAATCTCTTTCTTCATCTCGAAACTACTGCCGATCTTGTCTCCAATAACCCGTACTACCAAGGTAGTAGTACGGTGTTATTCTTCGAACACCTTTCATCGCCACAAAGTGCTCCAAAAGTAACCTTGATGCCCCATTTTGTATGGTCACAGGTGAAGCCTTTTGATTCTAAGACTCCCACGACAATGAGATTCTTCTTCATATCCGAACATAATGAACATCTGTCACAAGACCACAGTTGAACCATCTTGATTCTTCAAACGAATTGTATGCCGATTCCCAAAACTTTGCATGGATAATCATTACCCATGAAAACAACTCCACCGTCCTAGTTCTTTAAAGTTAAAGAACCACTCTTGTTAGGAGACATATGGAAAGTATATCTTTGAATCAAAAATCCAATCACCAGGATGAGATGATGTTGACGAACCAACCAATGCAAAATCAATCAATTGCTTTGACTACACATATCGGATTGCACATCTTTTCCTTTCTTTTGCGACTTAGGACAATTTTTCTTCCAATGGCCTTTCTCATGACAAAAGGCACATTCATCTTTACCAAGTCTTCCTTTTGATAGAGATCTACCTCTCCTTGCTTTATGTTGTGTTTGAGGAAGTCCTCTTACAGACCATGCCTATGCTCGTTCACTCCTGCTTTCTCTGTTATCTTTCTTTCTAATTTCATAACTATACAAAGCAGTACAAACTTCCTCAAAAGACACTTTATCCTTCCCAATGAGTAAGCTCGTAATAAGATGATCAAACTCATCGTGAAGGGAGGCTAACAACATCAAGGCTAAATCTTCATCTTTAAAAGTTTCATCCATATTTAACAAATTCGCTACTAATTGATTAAAAGCAAAATGTGGTCGCACTTGTAGTACCTGGAAGGTATTCAAACCGAACAACTTCTTTTCAAATAGAGCCGATTTTGTCCACTCATCTTCTGCAGAACTTGTTCTCCAACGCCTTCCACAACTTACTTGCCGGATGTCTCCTTGAACGTGTACTTTTGTTCTCTCAGAAACCACGACCGGATTGTACCCACGTACGATTGGTTGATATTTTTCCACTCTACTTCATCCTGTTCCATCTGGTTTCTTCTTCAATGGCGATGTCTGCATCTTGTTGAAACAGCATCAGAACTCGCCTTGCCACACGCCGAAACGACCGGTTCCCATCAAATTTCTCCACCTCGAACTCTTGCGTTCATCGCATAGTTCTTGGCGTGGATGATCGCCTTTATTTGAAAGAAATTTTTCTTCCGCCATTTCTTCAAATTACAACAACTAGCAACTATATTCCAATAACAAACAAAGCGGAATACAAACAAATGCCTAGGTAGAAAACCTTGACTCGATACCAATTGTTGGGAAAATCGTGGTATATTTTCCTATTCTAAGTAGTTACTATTCACTTATGATTTAAATGAATAGAACTCAAACTAACCCGACAAAATAATGCTATTGGAAATATAATGCTAAAATAAACTAAAATGCAGATATTGAAACAGAAATATTAAAGGTAAAAATAATAACACCGAAATTTAACGAGGTTCGTATAAATGTTACCTAGGTCTTGAGCGTCGTTACTTCCACTATCTTCAAATGAATGAACTTCAAAATTACAACTAATTGGGCAAAAATTAGGCTAATCAATTACCCTTACAAAAAGAGAGAAGATTTACAAATTTTGAGATGTTTACAAATGGTGAATGAGGGCTTTATTTATAGCCCCAAATCCAACACCCATCTTCATTCCTAACCAATGTGGGACTTTTCTAATTTTCTCACTAAGGAGCAATATATAACAATAAGCACAGGGTTATGCTAAGAACCATCTCCATGGGATTTAGCAGTATTTAGGTTTGTCTTAATGACAAAGTGAAAAAAAAGGTGGTTTAGGAGCAATTTGAACAAATGACAAAGCCAATCACACTAACGTTAGTGAAGGTATGAAGGGGGGAGGGGGGGAGCTTAAGTGTTCGAATAATGTAATAGTCAAAAAGATAGACGAAAAATTAGCATCGAGGCAATGGATTTACCCTAGTATGTTTTCAATAGAAGAGTTTAGTGCTATTATATTAGTCCTACAAATATGTATGTTTACAATTGGTACCCTTTTTCTGGTACATAATCATTTAGGTCCTACACTCCTAGACATTCCTAATTATTTGGTAAACTAGGGTAAAGGGGAGGGAGTTTGGTTCTCATTTTCGTTCTTGAACGCAATCATGCTTTTCTTATGACAGCTATTTGAAAGATTTTGTGGTTTATGCCATGATGTAAAGATGAAATTCTTAAAATACCATGTATGATACAATACAAAATATCTTCATCATGCAGACAGAAGTTTTGGTGTTCATCAGCAACCAAATGGCATTAGACAAGTAGAAGCTAACTTGGTTTCAGACTCAAAAACAAGAATATAGTATTTAAGATACAAATGGATCAGAAAAGTACACGATTGAAAGAATTTTCTCCTCAGTGAACAAACTCATGACCCGACCTCTGAACAATGACATGCACTAGGAGGAGCAGGACAGTGATTTATGACCAACGGTGTAAAGCTCGATGGTTTGCCTCCTTTTGCTTGCAAGCCTTGTACATCTCTTCGGCCTCAATGACAACCAATCTTTTTACCTAAGAAGAAAAGCAGGCTAAAGACTAAGAATCACATACCAATGAGAAAGTTCGGGCAATGAAATGCAAGATCATTGCAATACCTGTTGAAGCATTCCCCTCATTTTTGGAGTGTTCCTTGCATAGCGGTTCTGTTTCACTTGCGAAGATGCAATGCCTCTGAAGTACGTCTGTGAAGTCTCCTGGTACCTGGAATACCCCTCACCAGAGTGATGTACAGATTAGGACTCCATTCAATTGGGACACAGAATTTGAAAGCCTTGAAGGCATTCATGTCTTTAACTTGGAACCTGCACATACCAAAGTAATGCCAAAATTATAATCTTATAAGCTTAATAAAGTAGCTGCATCATAAGGAACTTCTACCACAGGAAGGCAATATGGGTAAAATATCAGAATCTTTCTAGTTAACGAAAATAGAAAATACAATGAGACATAATAATTATTGAAAGCATTCTATTCATCCGCAGATTATGTACATTGGGCCATGAGTCCATGACATGTCTCGACAATGCCATGCTTAAGATGTGGATGATTAATGCGGATTGGATATGGGTGTCCAACATCTAATCCCATGCCATTTTCACAATTTTCACATCGATCGGAAAGAAGACAACAATATTGTTTATAAGATTAAGACATCCCTTAACTTATAAGTTAATTTTTGAGTTAAGAAAATGACTTGATCGAATAAGATTGATATCAGAGCAGAAATTTTGACGGTGGAGCAATCACCACACACTACTACCCGTGATAATAAAGATGGTTATTTCTTAACCGACAACGAGTCCAACGAATCCGAGTATAGTTTCGTCTAATGGCTTTCCATTAAAATAAATATCTTAATGGCTTTCCGTTAAAATAAATATTTTTAAAAAAATAATGATACTTTTTAACGATTGAGAAAATTAGAACATTACTGCATGATAATAATAGTCTAATAAAAATTATTAATAAAATTATTTTTTATAATTAAAAGATTAAATAAAATAATTTTTAATTTAAAAATTAAATAATATAAATGATATAATTTAAAAACATATATAATATCTCATTTTTAATTTTGAGTTGATAAATAGTGTAACAAATATATTATTTTTAATTAAAAATTTTGATTTTACTATTTTAAATTTTTTATATTAATTTGATAATTTATATATTTTACTTTATACCACTTAAGTATTTTAATTCATATTTTCATTAAATTTATAATAAATAAATTACAATAGATCAATCATTCTCTATCTAATTTAAGAAAAAAAAATCTCAATCCTCAGTTTCAGTCATTCTAAATAATTTATCCCATAAGCATTTAACTTTAATATCAATTAAAATATCTTAGGGATACAAAAATTGTACTATAAAGTATCAAATTAAGGAGGAAAAAAATTTAAGAATATAGATTTAAAATTTGTAGTAGGAAATAAAATATTTGCCCTAAATAGGTCGTAATATAAATAAATTGGTGGCCTTGGGACTTTATAATAGGGTCCGTGCGTATCTATTTTAATACAAAGTTGCATCACAATTTAAGAACTCAACACGAATGGAAATAGTCTGATAGGGCGTTTGGGTACCAAGTCAACACTAAGGATGTTCAAATTTATGCAATTTGGAAGAATCAGTGTGTGATTGGAGGGAGATCGATCCCTCAAGGTAAGGCTCCCGGGCAGCACAAAGGCCAAAATCTTAGTGCCCCAAAAATCTTTCCTGTTCTTCTCCTTTCTTGTAATACTCATAATCTAATATTTGAGGCTTGACCTTCCACGTTGGTTCTCAAGCATCCTTTACATTTGCATCACATATCGCAATCTCATCACCAATAACGTTGAAATTTATTGATTCGACCACCTTATGTTGCTTGAAAACCAAATATTGATAAGTTTTTCACTTTCGGTTGATTTTCAACAAGAATTAGTAACACAGAAGAAAATAATTTTGAGATAAGTATAAATTCCTACAAGTAGTTTCATCCTTCTTGTGTTTTATGACCATAAAAGAAGCAACAAAAAAAAAAAACTGGTCAATTTGTTTTTTGTTCTGATTGTTCGTATGATGGTGATGCAAAAAAAAAAAAAACTTTGAATGAATTCCCAGTTTGGCCAACTAAAATTGATGTCATGATGTCCTGGGTTGTAATTTTATAACAGCATATATTATCTTTGAATAATATTTTTGGTCAAATAGAGATCAAAATTGTTTGCATGAAGAATTGAATTAGACATTGCTATCATTTGGTTCTGTAAGGTGTTCATGGTATTTTAAGTGTAAAGGTACTCACTAGTAGATCTAGGTAAACTCTTATGGATAATGGTATGGATTTTGGTGATGAGTTTTTTATTTTTAAGTAACAGTATCTTCTTAGATATTAGTATTATTTTTATACCGTGTTTCTTTGTAATGCACTAATATGTGTTGCTTTAGAATTTGTTAAGAATATTGGTACTTTGTTGTTATTATTATTATTATTATTATTTTTTGGTCTGGTCTTACTTATCTTTTATCACCTTTAGCTTGCTCAATGTGCCCATTTTCTTCTAGTTGAACATTTAAAGATGTCATACTCTATTTTTTGAGACTCTGATTTGAAAGTGTAGACTAGTCTGTTCTTTAAGTTTGACTTTTTTCTCTTGATTACCTAACTAAATTGTTAAGAAATTTCTATGTATAATTGATGTTGGGATGATTAGGTTTTAGTGTTTCCTTTTAATGAAATTTCTATTACTATATATATATAGATCGTAATTTAAATTTATAGCATTTTCTATCATGATGGTATCAACAAATAATGAGATATTGCTGTTAATTTGGTCAGAGACTTCTTGTTGACCGCTTTGCTAAACTGGTTTTCGATAGTAATTCAGGCAACCTACTTATTTTTTGTTTACTATATGCCCTTGTATATATCAAAACAAGACTGCTAAACGTTGTTAGCTGTTATCATTGCACTTATTGACTGTTCACGGAATTTTGCCATCTTAACAGCCATGATTAGTTGTACGGTGGCATTATTTTTTTTTTCTTGTTTCCGGATTCATGCTGTATAAGAATTAATTTAATCATCCTTTTGTGAATCTTGTTTCCTAAATTTACTACATATGGAAACAAAAAGCAAGAAGAGATGAGCCATTCATCGTGCATGGCATGCAGGTATGAACTACTTTTGTGTCATGTCGGGAGCAGTATGCTGTTATGAAAATGTATAGTGCCAAGAAATGACTTTGTGATCTGTGTTGCCCCTCCAAGTACTATGACTCAAAGGACAGATGAGAACAAATCAAACTAAAGCTGAGGAGGAAACATAAACTTCTGATTATCTTATTGTTGGGATTATGCGCACTACCATAACTGTTTTTAGTTTATTTTTTCCCTTTTATTTTCAGGACCATCGACAACATAGAGGCAGCTTCAACAATGATCTCACACTACTTCAAAAAAGGCCGATCCGGTCACTTTGTAGCAGCTGTGTGATTACAATTTGGCTGCCCTTATGGTTCGTTATGCAATGCAACGCCAAAACGTAAATATGACAAAAAGGCAGGATTTCAGATAGAGAGAAACCAGGAAAGCATGTCATGCTGCCAACATATAATGCGGCAGGGCTAATTAGTCATCACCAAACGCTCTGAAACTGTATCGCTCTTTGTACGGACCATTGAAATAAAGGTCAGCCTCAAACCACTTGGGATAACAAAGGAGATCTCCTGCCAGGAACTGCATGAACCGCTTGCTTCCTTCAGGCACAACTCTCACCTCTCCTTCCTCAATGTAAACTAGCTGGTCCACCTGCCAATCCCATGGTAATCTGCACTTGCCAGTCTTCCACACTGACCATTTTGAAACTCCTAGCTCCTCCAATCTCTCCCGAGACACTCTTCTTTCCACTTGAACATTATACAACTCCTCCAGAGGCTTCTCTATCTGCATTGCTTTAATGGGGTAGCGTAGCCCATTCTTGCTACTTGACCTTATAAAATTTCTGTTGCTTCTATTAAAAGAGAAGGAGCTGAATACCCGAGATGCAATCACCTGTTCCATGTACACTTTTGCTTTCTTGAACCCGCTGCTAAATACCTAACAACGGTGTAGTTCATTTGATTGGAAAAGACAACCCCATAAGCATAATCTTTCAATTTCACAAGTATATCTTATTTTGGGATGTCAACAACTAGCTAAACCAGTAAAACATAAATCATACCAACAACTATTGACATCAACCACAATTTAGAATTCCTAAAAATGGATGATGCATATATCTTATGCATTTAGTTCAGAATCTTATTAATTTTATATTCTGAGCTCAAGAACAAACTAAAAAGTCATAACCCATCCGGTTCATTAGTTTGTCTTTTCCATTCCCCAAAATACTAAAATGCTGAGAAATTCGAGGAAAAGATACAGCCCTAATAAACCCAGAAATAATTTAATCTTTACAAAGACAGGAGCAAAAACACAGACAAAGTGAAACTACCGTAACTACTTAATTATCTAGGGTATGGTTTCATACTTTGATTAGGTGAGATTTTTAATCACTTTGGGATTCAAAATTGGGGTACGATGTTAACTATAAAGAATTAATTCATTTCTTCAGCCCATTCAGTAGGTATTTTTTTCTCATAGTAAAGAAGATTTGCTGAGCAATCAAACGAAAGAATAGTAAAGTGGAGCGAAAAAGAAAATGTTCGGATCTTTACCTGTTGATAAGAATTTTAGAGGCTTTAGAATCTATGGAGAACAGCGACGACCAATTAGCAAAAGTAGCAAACGGCATTAGACTATTTTTTTTTTAATCTAAAACCCTGAAATACAATGTTTATCTTATTATCTCTCTGTTTTTTTTTTAATAATTAGATTACCTGCCGGTGACTTTTCGTTCTCAGCCACATGTTCTATTTTGTACTATTCTCCCTGTCTTGGTATTCATTATCATTTACTAGTTTTAATAAAATTTAATAAATCAGTGTAAATTTATGGGTTTAAGGTTTTATTAATTTCTTAATTTTAAAAATATGATATTTTATTATTTTATTTATAAAAAATAATTTAAAATTATCAAAAATATTCTAATTATAAAATAAAAGTAAAAATAAGATAATATCCTCATCGTTATATTTAGATCTTTTTAGTTTAATAAGATTAACAAAAATAATGAAAATACATTCATTAATATTTGTTTAAAATTTTTTATTAATAAAATTTGTATGACTCATTCTTTATAAGTGAAATAGTCAATGAATGCCTTTTTTATAAATAAAAAGAGTAATAAATACATTTTTTTATGAATAAAAAAGTAATAAATATTTTTTAAAAAATTAGAAAACTAAACGATATTTTTATTTAAAAAAAAAGACTTGTAATATTTTTGTACCACACTTATTTGCATAAATAATTTTAATACCTCAGTAATACCATATAAAATTACTAATTTCTCCATAATTTATGAAATAGCTCAAATCATGTTCAAAAACCACTCGATTACTGCTTTAACTAAAGAAATTCAATATTTTTATATTAATATTATATTTTTTATATACATAAAATATATTTATAAAATTAGATTTATTTTTTATTCATATATATATATATAATAATAATAATAATAATAATAATAATAATAATAATAAATAACTTACATATATTAGTATAATAACAATTTTCTTTTTTAATAACACCACTAGTTACTTTACGTATAACTCTCTTGTTTCATATTTTCCGCAAGGCCGCTTTTAAGTGCCCTCCCATCCAAGGTGAAGCATGAATGAACGCAACGGCTTGAGGCTCGAAAATATGTCGCTGGTTTAGATTACAAGCTTTGAGTCATTTCAAAATTATAGAAACATCAGAATAGGCATATTTCTGACAAGCATTCAATACTACTGCTCTGAACTATATGCTTACATGGGACACACCCACGAGGGTTTGGTTTGGTACATTTGTGGTGGTATCCCAATTACAAAGTATTAATAATATATTCTTGAAATGATATACTAACGTTACACTATTTAAAAATTAAGATCCAAGTTATATGTTTAAATTAGGAAACCAATTATTTAAA
The DNA here is from genome assembly GCA_033030585.1 of Hippophae rhamnoides. NCBI lineage: Eukaryota > Viridiplantae > Streptophyta > Magnoliopsida > Rosales > Elaeagnaceae > Hippophae > Hippophae rhamnoides. The sequence continues at coordinate 37,015,774 of CM065433.1, forward strand.
TAAATGTATTAAAGATATACCACTTACTTACATAGAGATGTTAAAGGGGTACTAATTTTTAAATAAGAGTGTCATTAATGTATCAGTTTAAGAATATTGGTAACATTACCTCTAATAAGAGTACCACAAATGTATCAAACCCATTGATTGGCATGGTCCATACAACCCTGAAAACTTTTAAAGGTGAAGCATTTCACCTCATCATCTCCTCCTGTTTCTTGAACAGAAAACAGGGAGAAGAAGGGAGGAGAGAAAGAGAGAGAGAGAGAGAGAGAGGAGAGGAAGGGGGGCGAAGAGAATGTCAATGAAAACACAGCAGGAGTAGAATGTCTAGAGACAATTATTTACAACATACACTGCACAGAAGTGAAAAGGAATGAAAATTAAATCAACTGGAAGTCTTTGCACCCAAAATTTTTGAAATTTCTTTTATAAAAGGCTTCTCTTTGACATCTGTCTCCCCTTCCAAATGCCATTTTTTCGACATATCGTCTGCCTGTAATTAAAATCAGAGGTTAACTAGGGAGATATATAACATTCTCGAAAAGAGTTGAAGGAATTAAATGGTAAAACTCCCATTCAGATGTCCTGATTGACATACCCAAGCTTTTAATGGAGCCAGTTGCTCCTTAATCCTCTCCAATTTAGGCTTAGCTAGGTCTTTTCCTTTAACTTGTATGTCGTCTGTCTGTAAAAATGCAGAATAAGTTCAAGTGAACTCGTCCTTTGTAAATCTCAAGCAGCATAAATTACTAGTAAGCAGGGATTATGTATCCAGGATCCAGCAACAAAAATGGAAACGAAATACATACTATTTAGTGCAACGACTCCAACTTTAGATGAATTATTAAAATTGTATAATTGGCAAGAATTTTTTAAACTTAGGTCTTAAAACATAGAACTGATGCACACATAATATCATCAAGAAATAGGTTTGAAAATGTATCATCGTATTCGTTTAAAGCTAATAGTTATGTCATCCACATTCAATATCAATATAGTGAAAAATTAGTTTTCTTCCAAGAATATTAACAATAATACTCGTAACAAATGAGGACATGCCTTATTCAAAAGTAGATAGACATTGATGAGGAAATACCCACAGAGAAAAATCTGTACTTACATTTTGCAACTCTAAGTTGGATACTATAAGTCCAAATACCAAGGCAGTACCACCAAATACTAATGCAGTAGCAACAGCAAAAGCCTTTCCAACTATCAAGGAACAAAAATTGCCGGGAATCAGTAAACTATCGGCAGAATCTCAACCAGAGGCAAAAACATGCAAACCCACCATATCCCATTCATTATGATAAAACTTAAAATGTACTTCGGAATGTTTTAGAGGGGTCATAAGCTGAAGGGAACCTGAAGCATATCAATGTAAAGCCAGAAACAAATTTGATCTTGCAGAGACAACAGTATATAGATCATGATAGTATTCGTCCCATTAACAGAGTACAGTTCCCTCAAACCCACTTGTCAAAATTCAATTACAAAATATATCATGTTAAAATTTAATTGTATTAAGAGACAAACTGTCGTTTGTATGACTCTTTCCTCTATTTCTTGATTGATCTTTATATTCCATAACCTAAGATGGAAACAAAATTGTGAAGGTATCAGAACATAACATCCAATTCAAGGAAGAAGTAGAGCTTGATAGACTAGTCATAGTTGCTGTTTAAGTGTTAATAACACAACAGAACCATGATATCATGCAAAACATTTAACAAAGAGTAATTAACATTTTTACAACTTTAAGAATATTAGCATAGTTTGACAGTAATACTAAAATCTGAGAAATTAAAATCAACCATGGCCAGCTCATCTATCCTGCTGTCCAGATATTTTTATTTTATATTCCATATTTGTAAAGGAAAAATAATTCTTCACTTTTCACCAGTTTATTTTTCTTCGTAATTTCTACAAAACTGACTTAAAATCATGCAAAGAAACAGCAATTACATGAATGACTATGCGGCAAGAGAAGCACTTGTGAAGGAAAAAGCTAAAGAGAACAATTTAATGAACTTACCATGTGCAAGTCCTTCAGCAGCTGCTTTCAACTTCTCAGGATTAACAGGTATGTGCCTGTCTTGACGCAATTCATTGGCTGTTGAGGCAAAAACCGAGTTTTCTTCCTTGGGCAATTGCCACCTGCATTCAAAGACTACAAAATCATACCAAAAAATTCACACGTATCATGCATTTGAGACACCAAACTATGGTGTCAATCATATCATATTGTGTGTTTGTGTTAGTACTGCTTTCATACCCAATTCACATATTTCTTTGATATTTTAAAATATTTAAATTATTATTTATAAATAAGAAAAACCAAAGTTAATTCTATCTTATTGATGCAATTATACATGTCACAAATTACTTAAGAAATTAAGTGATGATGTATTTATAAAAGATGATAAATCCCTAAATGACATAACGCGTTTTAAGATTTCTCTTTAGAAACAAAATCGTGAGGTTTCACTGAACTGTTAAGTCATGGCCGTGAGTTCATTAAACTTGCAGTTACAGACCAAAGCAGACAATATGAATTTGCGTTTTAATGAAGACGTAAGACTCTCTAATTGGGATGTATGATACAGTGTGCTTACTCTAAGTGGTGAGTATTCTCTATATGACATAACGTGTCCCGTGAACTTACGGACATGAACGAAAACAGAGAATCTTGTAAGATATGGAGTGGGTTAAACAAGAATTAACCGTCCTGTAACACTTATAAATAATAATTCGTGTCATGTAGTCAATCTCGTTACGGGTGACCGCCCAAATTGACACCCCTAAACCAAATTATGCAAAACCCAAGCAGAAGATACAAGGTACAATTTTGAACATATCCACCAAAACCTTTAAACCCCATCAATCCTCGATTATAGACTTTCTAATTATTTCGACACCATCAAATCAACCAAAAAGAAGCAAATGCAGAGGAATTGAGAAAAGGGAGGAAAGAAATAAGACCTTTTGGGTCCGAAGGAGACCTGAGGTAGAGAGACGAAAGCCCTGAGAGGGTTGAGAACATCAGAAGAAACGGAAGAGACTTTATTGGGGTTGAAATGAAGAACCCATTTGGAAGCAGAGTACTGAGAGGAGGTTGAAACTGATAGGTCCTGAAAGATCTTAGAAGGAAGTGAATGTCGCAAAACCTCAGGAAGCACGTCGGATAGGGCTTCGGGTGAGGAAGAAGAGGAGGAAATAGGAAGAGGTGAGAGCTTCTTCTGGGAAGCGAGACGACTCACTGCTTGTTTGGATTCCTGGAGAAAATAGGCACCCTCTTTCGCGGCTAACCTTCCCGCTAGAAAACTCATTTCTCGCTTCGGTTGGTTAACAAGAAACTCTCTCTGTTTTTTTTTTCTTTTTTCCTTTTTTTTTAAAAAAAACAATAATAATAACTACACAATAAACTCTCTGTTAATCTTTGAAATTTGTGTGTCCACGTTAACATTAAATATTTTCGCAGCTCGGATACAAACAGAAACTTATATATGAACAAGAGTCAAATAATTCGTTTGCCTTGTCAAACAAATTTTAATTTTTAGTCTTTACTAACCTTGTGTACCAAGTTCATGGCAATATCTTGTGATGATTTTATATATATATAGAGAGAGAGAGACATCAGATTTTTCAAAAGTAATTTCGACAAAATAATTTATTTAAAAAATTAAATTATGTATATCTAGTAATCATCTAATAATACATTGAGTAATTTCGTCAAAAGAATTCTATTTAAAAAATTAAATTATGTATATCTGGTAATCATCTAACAATACATGGAGATATGTAACTCTTACGTAAGAAGATGTAAGGCTGAATTTTCTAGGGAGCGTATTTGTATTTGTATTTGTATTTGTATTTGTCAAATAGTTATCTGACTTATTCTCATTTCTTAGTTCGAAAATGAACGATAGAGAGATTTGAACCCAATTTGAAAGTAAGATGAATACACTATTTCTTTAATTTAAAATCTAAATAATAAATTCTACAGATAACACCTCAATTTTGAGATATTAAAACTGAAGTTCAGTAGCGAATTTTACAAAGTTAGCAGCTTATAGGTAAATTGTAAGACATCATTTAAGTTATGGGTTCAAATTGTAAAGCTTTTAGAACTTCTCTTTATTTTATTTTCACGTCTATTCATGTCAAGGTTTGTTGTTATATTTTACGTAAAGAGATTAATACATTTGAATTACTGGTATTTTTGTTTTAATATTTTTTTTGAATATTTGATATATATATATTTCTTATTAATTTGTACATGTTATTATAATATATTTATAGCTACGATTCAGTTATTAAACTCAGTTATTAAACTAACTTAATGTGTTGTATACACATTAAAACTTAACACTGCATAGCAACCTATACATTTCATGTGCTTCATGATCATTTCCTAACAATTTTGTAACAAATTTTTGCTGCCATGTCATGAGCATTATTTCTTTAAATCTTTCCTCAAATTTATTAGAGTAGAAAGGACACCAAATTTGCATTAAAAGAGATGAAAACTAAGTTTAAGCAAAATTTTGGTCTCCCAAACCCAAGTATATGTTGAATATAAAACTGTTTATTCAATATCTTTTTCTTATAAAGTGAAAGTCAAGCTTTATATACGTAGTTCTTGTGTGATGGATATGATTAGAAGCAAGTGAAACAACACTCAAGTTTTCACACCAAATAATATGCACATGTGAAGGAGTTTGATGCAACTAAGAAAAAAATGCTTGAATGCAAACAATTTCAGAGGCTATGTTGGCAATATATTTGTATTCAACCTCAGAACTAGATTTTGAAACCATGGGCTACTTCTTAGAAGACCAACAAACAAAATTGGCTCTCAAAAAGACACAATAACCATTGTAGAACGCTTGTCATCAAGGCATAAGGCTCAATCACAATCGATAAATGCAATGAGAGGCAAACCAAGCTTTATGGGCTTATTTGAGGTTATATAATGTCTTATTTAACTTGCAAACATAATCAAGAAATTGAGCATCAACAAATCCCTCATGTTGTTCCGTAAACATCTCATCATCAAGAACACAAAGGCATTGTTTATATCTATTTGTCTCAAATCCCAGCCATTGAAAATAACAATTGTGAGAATGATTTGAATAGTGGAAAACTTAATAACATGGCTAAATATTTCACTAAAATCAAACCTAGTTACCTGACTATAAACCATGACAACCACCCGAATTTTAAGCCTTTCAATAATCCCATTTGATAATCGCTTGATATAAAATATCCATTTATTACCAATGACTTGTCTATCCTTAGGACGTGGCACCAAATTTCATGTATTATTCTTTATTAAATCTTCAAACTCAACTTGTACAGTTTTAAACCAATGTAGATTATCAATGGCCTTTTTCACTAACGTTGGTTCTGTAATATTAATAATGTCAAAAGAAGCATGATATACTTTGGGCTTTCGAATACCTTGTTTGGCTCTTGTCACCACAATATATGAACTAACAATTAGAATAAAGGATGTTGAAGATGGGAGAGCAAAACAAGCAATATCAAGATTGATTATGGTAGACACAAATACAATAGTAGAAGATTGTGTACTTGACACAGGTACAATATTGGGAGTAGGCAAAATTGAAAAAGAAACGTGTTGTTGTGAATCATACGAAAAATAAGAAAATGACCTATCATTAACAGTTGGAAGAGAAGAAGTCAAAATAAGGTATGAAATAGAAGAGTCACGTGAATGAGATAACTCTAAAATATGTGAGGTTAGATAACCGAACCTTCTTGAGATAGGCATCTCAGAGACCAAAGGAGGTTGTGAATGAGACATCATTGGTTTACTAATGACAGATAAATAAATTCTAGACAACTTTGATGTATAATCAAATGGTTGAGAATACCAAGAATAGACAGAGTAAGGAAACATGTTCTTATTAATAACAGTATGAGACACAAAAATTCTACCAGATTTACTAAGGCATTTATAGCCCTTATGATAGGGGCTATAACCTATAAATGTACAATGAAGAGATTTAAACTCAAGCTTATGTGCATTATAAGGCTTCAAGTGAGGATAGAAAAGATACCTGTAGACTTTGAGAAAGGAATAATCAAGTACAACTCTCAGAAGAACTTCCATAGGACTTTTATTATGAAGTATGGATAAAGGTAATTTTTTTGTAAAGAAGATAGATGTATGAAAAGCTTCATCCTAAAAAGTATTGGGCAAATGACCTTGAGCCAAAATTGATAGTCTTTTATCAACAATACGATTATGTTTCCTCTCAATTAGCCCATTTTACTGAGGTGTATGAGGGTAGGAAACTTGTTTGATGATTCCAAATGAATTTAAGAGAGGAGTTAGAACTTCATAATCACCTCTTCCATTACACTTGAGTTCTTTAATCTTTTTGTTTATTTGTAACTCAACTTGTATTTTAAACAACAAAAGGGCATTAGTAACTACACCTTCATCCTTAAGAAATAAATCCATATGTGTCTAGAAAATTCTTCCATAAATTTTATATACCATCGATAGCCATCATTTGACACAATAAGGGAAGGTCCCTAAACATCAACATGAATAACCATAAATGGTTTAGTAATTGAAGAAGAACTATTGTTAAAAGGAAAATTATAACTCTTAGAGATTTGATAAACCTCACACACAGAAAATAAGTGATCAACATCAATAGTTAAAAGGAAATTGCATTGAATTAAGACTGATGCAACGATTTTCATACTAGGATGACTTAGTCTTTGATGCAATAATAAGACATCAATATTCTTAGTAACCTTATCACAAATCTATCTAAAAGAAGTGTCTGTACTAGAAATAAGAACAACGATTGCACATGACGATTCATTATTCTCACAATTGCTATTATTCAAACTATAAGTAAGAGCAATAGATTCAAAACCTAGTACTTTCTAGTACTTTTAAGTCTATTTTTAAATCTAAGTGAAAAGAATAATAGATTCAAAACCTAGTACTTTCTAGTACTTTTAAGTCTATTTTTAAATCTAAGTGAAAAGAATATAAGCCTTTGTTACATTCCCTTTGAAATAAAATCTAATTTGTCTCATTGTCTTTCACAACACAGTGATGAGAATGAAATTCAAGTTATGTATTATTACCCTTAGCAAACTTTGAAACACTCAATAATTTCGTAGCTATTTTTGGAACATGTATCATATTTTCTAGTAGAAATAGTTTCTAGACGCAAATAAGCTATTACCAGTATGATGTATAAAGAGTCCTAAGCCATTACTTATATGAATTTTCTCAAAACTTGTATAATCTGATTCGGTAGCCAAATTAGAGGCATCCTATGTCACATGATGAGTAGCTCCTAAGTTAGGATACCATGCAGCTTTAAAAATGGTCTCAGGTGTATCAAGATGTGCAGAAGATTGTTAAGGATTCTCACCATATTTGTTTTGTGTAGATGAGGTTTATTGATTCTGAGAGTTCACATAAGGAGATTGAAAGTCTTTGTCAAAACAAAACTAACACTTATTCACTAGGTGGCCACACTTTCCGCATAATTAATATTGACATCTTCTTGCACCTCTACCATAGTTATTTCTACGTCGACCTCTTTGTGAATAATTATGTCATCTTCCTTCAAAACCTTGAAAATTATAATTTTAATTATAGTTTTGATCATCAACAATTTCTTTCATTGGAACCATCATTGCTAAAATATTTTAGATTGATTTTGCACTAGATATAGTTGCATGAACCAAGTTATAGTTCTCATAAACTCCATTTAACAAAGGATGTACCTTATTTTCCTCCAAAACTTTGTAACCAAAAGTAGGGAGTTGCATGACAATGTCCTTTACTTTCATGACAAAGTATGTGATAGTCATAGATCCTTTTTCTTAAGATTGTTGAGTTCTGACTTGTATTGTAAGATTTTTGTTCTTGAGTGAGATGCAAAGAATTCCTCTAAAGTCTTCCACATTTCAGTGTTGGTTTCATAATCAAAACCTCCTTAATCAGTTCACCTCTCATACGAACCAAGATCCAATCATTTGAACTTGTTTTATCCAATACCTAAATTCAATATTGATTTTCCATGCACAATTTCTCTTTGAAGGATAGAGATAGATAGTTAACACAAAATCCTCCAACTTATAGCTTTTTAGAATTTGGTGAATTTGTTTCTTCCATAGCACAAAGTTTATGTGATTAAGCTTTATAACATTTATTTGATTCTAAAAGGAAATTAGATCGAAGTTCTCTATATGAGTTTTGTCAATATCTACTTTTAATATTTCTTTATTCTTAGCAGTTGAATCCTTCGTTTCTTAATTGTTTTGATTCGCATATAAGTGCTTTGATACCATAAAAAGTTTTAGTATAAAACTTTCGATTAAGAATTATAATAGAAACGAAATAATGAGGAAGAAGAAGAAATGAAAATTGATGTATATATTTTTTATTGATTTGTATATATTGTTAAAATTTATTTCACCACAATTCAGTTACTAAACTAAGTGCACGTGCTGCATGCATACACATTACAACTTAACATACACTATATAGCATTCTATCCATTTCATGTAATGCATAATCATTTCCTACCAACTTTGTAACAAATTTTTGCTCCAATGTGATTAGCATTATTTTATATATATATTTTTAACCATATTAGACACATTAAATATCGCTAACCCACAAAATAATATCCAAACTTTATTCTTTGCTACAATCCATAAAAATAGCTTCAAAGGATAATGTAAGTTTGTGTAGATCTTAGGTCTAGAATGTATTACAAAAATAATTTAAAAAATTTTTCTTGGGAAATATTTTCAATTTTATTACAAATTTAATAACATAAATTTAGTTCATTAATCTTTTTTCTATCTTACTATTTTTGTAAACTGAGTTGCACCAAATATATAATATTTTAATTCAACTAAAATTATAATTTAATTTGATATAATTTAATATAACGTGTTAAATGCATTCTAAATATCCAATAGTACGTGTATGTAACTTTAATAAATCCGAACTTTTTATTTTGTGAAAAGGCATCGAGTTTGTAATGAATCAGGAGCGTACTTAATTCGAAACATATAATTTATGCGTTTAAATGTATACGAGACGATGAGACGATGAAAAATGCTAAATTAGAGGCTGCATTTACATTATATAAAAAAAAAAATACAATTTTACAAGGAAATAAGAGATAAGGTTTTACAGTCCTACTGACATGATTTTTTTTTTGTGTGGATAAAAGTCCTACTGATATGATTAGAATTAGATAGAAGAGCTTATTAGATTAGTATCTGCATGTAATGAGGCAGGGCTCACGGTGTTAGTATTTGTATGGTGTCATTTTGGAACTGAGAATGTTTTGGTTGGTGTTGGGTTTTATCTATATTATCTTTCTTGTTTTAGGAAATCATTATTAATATCATAAAAATGATATTTTATTTGAATTGATTATTTAAAAAAAATTACTCATATAAATTTTTATTGTCCTTATATATATATATATATATATAAAGATAATATTATAATTGATTATATAGCATCTAATATATCCAATATTTATATAGCAATATAGTAATAAAATGTCCTTATCATTAGTTAATATTTTTATTTTTTTAAATGCTAATAATAAATTTAATTATAAATTTTAATAAAAATTAATTGTATTATCCCTCTAAAATCTATTTACTATGATCTTAATTTATTTTAAAAAATAAATATAATATCTATATATATATATATATATATATATAGATCAAGGAGTCAAGTTTAACGGCTATATTAAAATATAAAACAGTTTGACGGCCATTAAAATTCAAAAGGCTATACTGAATTATAAAGCACTTCTATTCTTGTAATCCAAGCACTGACATCATCCGCTTCTTTCTTGCGCAAGGAAAACTATATTTTTCCCAAGATTAAGCTTTGACATTCACACTTCAGTTACTAAGATTGTGGTATAATTAACATATCACAATCTCACTACTATAATAAAGATTTTTTTAGCTAATTATTAATTAATTTAAAAAAAAGTTTTAAATCTTTTAAGTTAATATTAGAGAAAAATATAATTTTCCTTGCGCAAGAAAGAAGCGGATGATGTCAGTGTTTGGATTACAAGAATAGAAATGCTTTATAATGGGCGGTCAAACTGTTTTATATTTTAATATAGCCGTTAAACTTGAGTCTTGATCTATATATATATACTTTAAATTCCATATTATTTTACATATTTTGTTAATTTTTTTTGTTATCTAAAAATATGTGTTTTCGATAGTATAACATCATAAATAACTAAAATATATTTAAAAGAATTTTAAATAATATAAAAAATTAAATAATTAAAAATTAAATAATTATTTGAGAATTAAATTTATTATAAAAATAATAATTTATATATAATACATATATATTTAACTTAAATTACAAATAAAGTGATGACATCTTTTTTGTTATGAATTTTATGATATTCTCACCTTATTTTAAGGTGAGAAAACTTAGTTTGTTCTTAGAATCACCACCAATGTCCCGTTCATAGTTCATAATGATAAGAAACTCTCTAATGAGATGAGATGTAGTGTGGATAGAAAAATAAGTACATATTACAATTCATTTCCCTAAACATCCATCAAATAAGCCTAAACTTCATATACACATAAATAGAAAAATTAAAATATTAAACAAATTAACATGATATTATCTTATTCTATTTAATATCATCAGGCTCTTCTCCTGATTCTTCTTGTGATGTTATAACTTGAAGCATGTGTTCTGTCCATTTTTCTCATAAATCATCAAAAATTTGCATATCATAGCTAGATTTGTTCCAACCAAAGAACTACATGTATTTAAATTCAAAATAAAAATATAATATCATGAATTCACAAAAAATAACTTATATATGTTAAAAAAATATATTAGTAAAAGAGATTACCACATCTTTAATTGGAATGTTGATATTTGAGGTGATTTTGCTCATAAATTTCATGACAAAGTAACCACACATGATTCCATCATTTTGTTGTGAAACCTATAAAAAAAGTGTACATGATTTTCTATATTAAAAAATCTTTATTATTTAATAATAAAATTTATTAAATTATTAATATTCGCTTGTATATACCATAACTTTAGCACATATAAGTTTATGTGATTTTTTAAGGGCAATGCCTCTACTCTTGTTCCATAACTTTCATGCCCTATCAAAGTTTAAAACAATTAGTTCTTTATTAAATATTACAAAGAACAATAGAAGAAAAATAGCTAGGTATAACTCTTACATTTCAACAACTACTTTGTGTCTTTACTCAATTCTATGAAAACTAAGTCACAGTACCAAACATGATTTCCATATAGATAAAGGATTATCCACATCCAATGATCTTGGCATTGTTCAAACTTTAATAGCCAAGGGATTATCAACTTTTGATTTCTATGAAGTGTTAAGGCTCTATCACATAGTTTAGCTCTTATGTTAATATCATGCTCTTGATATTGATTGACAAATGATGAATCATAAAATATTACTAATATGTGATAGGTTATTAGCTTAAATTCGATAAAAACATGTCCTATATATATATATATATATATATATATATATATATATATATATATATATATATATATATATATATATATATATATATAACTATATGCTCTGTATAAATGAAAGTTATTTACTAATTGAGGACTCACCTTGTCCACATTAAATTATACTTAAATCAATCATTTGAAATTCAAATGGTTGCAATATGCACTCAATCGATATATATGTTTTCCCAATGTCTATGCCAGAAATTTCTCGAGGAAGTGACACAATCTATCCATAATTTATGTTAGTCTTGCTCGCAACAATAGTCATCAAAGAGCCAAGATTTCTATTGAAGTTTAAAGCATATTCATAAATATAATTTTTTCATGGCTTCTTCTTGAATGACTTAGTGCGTGGTGATTGTCCACTAGACATATATTTTCCACAAGATACTTGCTTTGTATCTCTTAAATGTGCCACACTTACTAATTCTGGTATAATATACTAAAAAAGAGGTATTATATATGTTAGTAACAATAAAAGAATAATAATACAATAGTAGTAAAAAAGGTTTTATCTTAAGTAACAAAAATAATACCATATCAAAATTTATCACAACTTGATTCGACGGCCAAGCCACATATTTTCCAATAACTTCTTGGAATGCGGTAGCATTAGAAGGCACATGTAGTAGACAATAATGGAGCAATGATTGATCAATTACTATTCACCAATAATTTGGAATATATTGATTATGAATCATTCGATCATCACTCATTTATTGTGTCGTTCTAATAACAATATAGTCTGTAGATGATGAATGTTTCAACAAAAATTTCATATTCTATAAAATATTTAAGCATTATATACAATAAATAAAATATATAATAAAAAATAATAGACTATCTACATAAGTTTTAAATCTTACCATAAATGATTCATCAAATGGAGGAGGACTCTAATGCATGGTAGCTATTGGAAGGACATTCTCATCAAAACATTCATCAAGTGATGGATGGTAAGAATGCACATATTACATTGAAGATATTGAACTATTACTTGATTGTATCTGCATTCCTTGCATAAATGGAGGACCAATAAGATGATAATAACCCATAGACAATATAGGTTGGGTGCCATAAGATTCCATGGGTGGTATGACTGGCATGTATGATGGTATGCATAGCATGGATAGTGACATGCCTAGCCAATGGGATATGTCTTGATTATAGTATAGTGGCATGCCTGAGATGGATGGTGGAATACTTGGCATAGATGGTGGCATGTCTAGCCAATGGGACATGCCTTAATTGTAGTATGGTGCCATGCCTGGCATGTGTTGTGATTGATATTGCTTTAAAGTAGCAATCTTACTTAACATTGAGGCCTTAAAGGAGTTCAATTCTTCTTCAATTGTACAATATTTTTTCCTTACTGACCATCTAAAGCCTTTGTTTTGGAATATTAAAAAACTCCATATAACCATCATATTGGCCTTTTCTCCTAACGCGACTAGGATTCTTGCATCCAAATGCATGATATATCGCACCTTTCTTTGGTTGTTTGATTATTTCACCCCTAGCTATTTGTTCTTGAATAACTCTCTACAAATAATAAATGAAAAAAAACATATAATTCATTATTATATAAATATGCAAAAATCATAAGAACTTTGTATCAAGTTAAATTACTAACCAGCTTATTGATTTTTTCTTTTCCTTGTTTAGTCATTGGTCTTGATTTTTTTTTTGGGTCTTTGTTTCTATATATAATTCAAATCGGGTAACTAGTCTACCCAATTCAATTTCCTACATAAATTAAATGAATTTATTAACCATGACATCAACTTAAATTTGAGGAAAATAAATATAAAAATAATTATAAATTAACAACTTAATATTACCATTTTTTTTGTCTAACTTCAAGATTTGATGATCTCCTAGTACGGTTAGGAAGAATAGTCTGCATTTGTATATTCTGATGTTCTTCCCTAATGATTTAACATTCATCTGTATGTCTATAATCTATGAAGTCTTTACATACTTGGAGTTCAATCCAGGGGTGTCCTTTAGGGATTTTGTATAATTTTTGTTTATTAAGTGGTTTCAAGTATGAAAACACATAATTTCTAACCAATTTAGAGGTTTTGTATTCCTTCCATGCCTTATTTTCAATCTTGTAACACTTGTTCATCCAATTATTAAGGGCTTTAAAACAATTCTGTAAAAAAACACATTTTAGATAAAATATAATGTAAAAAAGATATAATATATGTAATTAATTATAAAATAAAAAAGACTTACATAAATAGTTTTTCATATCTTATACTTTTCAACATCTTCAACCTTAAACCTTAGTCCAATCATTTATATTGATTGGTATATTCGAATTCATAAGCCTACTAATAGAAGATTTCAATTGTTGGTCATTTTCTCCTAATGGATTACCAGTTGTATTGAATTAGATGGATATTCTATCATTAAGATTAAGTGGAGCATTAGATATATTAGCCCAACCCCTTCTTTTCAAATTTTCCAATGGATCATTTGGATCTACAATATCTAACACTATAAAACCCATGAAATATCTAAAAATAATGATGAAATAGAAATTAATTGACAGTTTTAAGTCCAAACATATAAACAATAGTTATTAGAATAATATAGAACATACATTATGTTTAATTAGGTTGTTGATCATATATATATTCCTTCATAATCACTTTGAGTCCATGATGAATAATCATCGTCATCAACTAGATCATTACATACATTAGGCAATTTGTTTGAGAAATGACTAATATTGGATAATGTATCAAGCATGTCATTATCTTCTAAATCATCACAATGGTAGAACTATTTTTGTGGAGGCATTAATACAACAGACCATCTTATGTCAATTTGATCGTTCACATAAAATACATGTTTTGCATGAAGTGCTAACGTGAAAGAATCATCAATGTGACTTATCTTGGATAAGTTTACAAGGATAAATCCCAAATCATCTATTTTATATCCAACATTGATAACATAGGTAGGAAAATAATTAATTGTCTATAAAATGACCCCCCCTCAAGTTAAAGTATTTTTTATGTATGTGCATCATAAACATTGACACCATCATTCCACAACGTCTTTAAACCATCTATTAGAGGCTGCAAATATACATCGATATCAACTTCGGGTTGTTTCGGTTCTTAGATCAATAATGTCAACATTATGAATTTTCTTTTCATACGTAACCAAGGAGAAAGGTTGTATATATGTTTACCATAATTACTGGCCAATAACTATATCTACTACTAAGAGAATTGTGTGGATTAATTCCATCAATAACAATGGAAATATGAAGATTGCATGGATCATATGTAAATTGAGGAGATAAATTATCTACTACTTTCCAATTCGGAGAATCACAAGGATGAAGTAGCATCCTATCATTAGATCGATTATATGAATGCCAAGTCAACATCTTTGATTTCTCTTTACTTTTGAACAACCTTTGAAAGTGAGGAATCGAAGGAAAGTACCAAAGAACCTTTACGAACATGCCTTTCTTAGGTGTTGTCTCATTTGTAGCATGCTTGCATCTCGATTCTTTACATACCGAACAATCATCTAATGTCTTATATTCTTTTCTATAAAGAATGCAATCATTTAGACAAACATGAATCTTAGGATATTTCATGCCAAATCGCCTAAGGGATTTCTTTACTTCATACATTGAAGATGACAATTTATTACCCTCAGGAAACATATTTATTAGTACATTTAGTAATTCTGTGAATCCCTTGTAAGAAAAAACCACTTTTTGCCTTCACATTGTACAAATGAATCAATCCCGACATTTTAGTGTTTTTCTTACACTCTGAATACAACGGTTTTTTGGCATCTTCTAAAAAGAATTTAAAGGTTTTAGGATCATCCTCCTGTAGTTCATCTTCAACAATATGAAACATATTTTCTGTTTGTACATTCTCATAAGATGTATATAATCTACTCACATTCTTATTTATCTCTTCCCTATTAGTATTATCAATATTTTCTCCGTGATAATACCAACATTTATAACTTAAAATAATATCACTACAGATAAATTGATACTTAACCTCGTCAACATCATGAAATTTCTCATTTTTACATTTAGTATATGGGCATCGAATTATACTAATTTCATTATTACTATATTTACGAGAAAATTTCATGAAACTTTCAACTCAAGAAATGTAGTCTTGTTTAATTCTATACTTTGACATCCAATATTTTTCCACTTTCTATTAATGACATTAAACATATTAAGTATGTATCTAACCAGTATATTTCAAATATTATTATATATATATATATATATGAATTCCCTAATTATTAGAATATTTATTAAAATATTATATAAAAATAAATACATAAAAACCAAACAATTAATAAAATCATAATAACACTAACAAATATATAATATATAATAATAAATATTAATAAACCCATTATAAATTATATACATATATAAAAATATTATATATATATATATATATATTTCATGTACATGTGAATAATTTTCAAAAATATTAATTTTAAAATAAATTAATATATATTAAAAACCTAAATACATAAAATTATTAAAATAAATAAATAAATAAAATACCTTCTTTTCTTATAAGCTTAAATAAAAATATATACTCTACATAACAAAAAATTTATACACATAATATACATTAAAATAAAAAAAAATCTGAATAATAAGTGTAAAATAATATATAGAAATACTTATAAGAGTAAATGCAGTGACAAAATGAAGGAAATGAATAAAAAAAAGAGTGTTTAGTAGTGAAAAAGTGAAGAAAAATTGGTATTAAAAATTTGAATATTATGCTAAAAAAATAGTGAATCTATAAGAGAAATTGGAGAAGAAGAAAACTTACTAAATGACAC
Source organism: Hippophae rhamnoides (assembly GCA_033030585.1). Taxonomy (NCBI): domain Eukaryota; kingdom Viridiplantae; phylum Streptophyta; class Magnoliopsida; order Rosales; family Elaeagnaceae; genus Hippophae; species Hippophae rhamnoides. The sequence goes on from CM065433.1 coordinate 37,032,242, forward strand.
CGAAAATAGTGATCGAAGGTAGCTGAAAATGAGAAAGAGTATAGAAGGAGGACGGTTAATTTTTTTCTAGTTGTTAGGGAATAGGAAATACGATTGACTATAAAATGGGGAAGAGAAGAGATAAAGGAAAAAAAATAAGGTAGCTTTGATTGACACGTAGGACGTAGCATTGGTTTTACGTGTCAATCAATGCTACACATGGATAGTATCGGTTGACACGTAGAATCGATGCTACGACCTATGTGTAGCATTGATTGAAACGTAGAATCGACAGTATCAATTAAGCATTGGTCTTACAGTGTAACCGATACTAATTTTTATAATTTTTAAGTTGATCTATCAGTATACCGACTTAAAATTTGTTATAAGTCAATTTTGGTCAAAATCAACTTTAAATGTTGATTTCATTACTAATTACTCTTTATTAGAGTAGTATCTCACTCAAAAAATTATTTCAAATTAAAAAAAATAGCCTTAACATTGTAATGTATTATGCTTTTTTCAATTATTAGTCATGTTTATTTTATTTTATTTTGTCAAAATTAATAGTGTTGATTATCAATCAATATTTTTGGAATAAAAAATTGCCTTATAAAAGTAAGTGACTATAAATGTATAAGTAGATGTGTAGATTAAGATTAGATATTAATGAGATTTATAATATATTTTATTAAATTTTAAATTTTATTTTATCTCGTCTTACTTAATTTTAAATGAGATTAGATGATAGTAATTGATATATTTTATTCTAATTAACCTAAATGAGACAAGTAAAAAAGTAAAAAAAATAAAAAAATATGAAATATAATTATTTATAATGTAAGTTTAATAAGAAAAATAAAATAACATATGTTTAAAGTTAAACTTATTACGGTTATAATTTAAATTAGATAAAGTAATATAAGATGAGATGATATTTAAATGAAATGAAATAATATTAATCAAAAACTCATTAGAGACATTAAATAAGATATAAAATTAGATGAAAAACCCCATTTTATATCTTTATTTGTAAAGATTATTATACTTATATAATATTAGAATGATAAGATTATTATACTTATATAATATTAAAATGATGAAAAGCTATTAGGTACTAATTCGTAATGAAAATTAATTGTACAAGAAATAAACGTAAATAAGAATGGATAGAAAAAGTAACGTAAAACTCATTCTTTTCTTTATGTTTACTAATAATAGTAATGAATTGAAATAAAATATTAATCACTACGATATATAAATGATTTAGTTATTCAAATTATTTCATTTTTAATCCATTAAGTAAGAAAAGTATGTTCATTTTTTTAAAATATTAAAAAATATATATTTATTTTCTTATAACGTTAAAAAATATATGTTTATTTACATTATAAAAAAATAAATATATGTATTTTGTTTATAGGGAGGTAAAAATGAAACTTCGTATATACGAAGAGGCTATGTAATGTAATTAAATTAATATTAATTTATTTAAAATTATTAATGAAAAATATATATAAAAATACAATAACAAAATAAAGAATAATTTTTTAATTATATCTTTTGAATTTGTAAAAATGGAATCAATATTAAGGGGAGAGAAGGAAATAATAAACATGTAAATGGGAAGAATCTCATTCCTTTTCTTTTTTAATAAACACTCTTATAAATTAGCCGTTGATTAGGTAATTCTATTAGCTTTTCGGAATAGATAATTTAAATTCATTCGTTTTTTTAATAATAATTTAGTTTGATAGTTTAAAAAAAACAGGTCAACAGGATAATTTTATGTTTTTTCTTCATTTTTATATTTTTATTTTAAAAAATTTATTCACCAAATATTTATATTAAAACTTTCTTTTAAAAAAATTTAAAAATTAATCATATAAATTGTTATTTTTTAAAATTAATAGATTAAATTATAATTTTTATAAAATTAATAAATCAAATTATAAAAAAATATCGAATATAAATATTCTAATTATAATAACTTGGACATACCTGATATTTGTCTTTATAAATTAATCACTAAGTCGTATTTTTGGTCTGTACCGATTAAATTAAGAAAGAGAAAAGAGAGTGAAAAGTGTATCTTTTGCTTCTTATTACATTATCTCTCCCCTATAGTATTAGATTAGACGAACATATTAGATTAGTACATAACTAAGGCATACCTCCTGGATGATTATCTGCTATTCTTTTTTCCCTCCAGAATCTAAATATATGTTATATATGATACGACTGAATTGTACTATATATCATGAAGGTTTCATATATATATATTCTAAGATACTATTATTAAATTTGTGATGTTAATAATATAATTAAAATGTAAGAAAATTAATTTACAAGAAAAGGAAAATTATCCTACATATACTCACTCTTTAATATAAATTCTATTTTCTTTATAATTATATATATATATATATATATATATATTTATGTTTGCCCACTTATGTCATTACACTTTAATTGTACAACATGCATCAATAAGATGTAAAGTTATATATATGATTGGGTATATATATAGTAAGCATATAAGATTTTTTTTTTAAAAACTTTATATATAAATCAGTAGCTCTAAAGATAAGTTGATTATTATGTTAATTATTTGAGAGTACCATTGACACTTTTAGATTTTGTTCAACTATATAAGTTTAAGAAAATTATACTGCGCATATCTTACAATTGTAATAATTATAATGTTGTACAATTAAGTAGACATAATTGAAAAAAAAATACATTTAATTAAAAATTGAATATATAAGTCAATATTTTTTTAAGAAAAAAGAATATTAGAGTGAAGATTTTAAACTAACATGCTCATGGGCTGAGTAGTATAGCTTCATATTCGATAGGTATGAATTGAAGTTTGAATATCATCCTACAATGTTTTTTTTTATTTAATAAAAAAAAATTAATGCTTATTTCTTTCTTTTTTATAAATAAATATCAAATTATTATAATAAAAGGCAACTTATTCTCCTACCTAATCAAGTTGAATTGAAAGTCACCAATTGCTTACATTACTATTTAACGATTTATTTATTCATTGTTTTCTCTATTAATTTTTTTAACATTTTTTTTAAATTACAATAATATAACATAGACTTGTTTTGTACAAAATAAAGATTAAAGAACATGAGATTTGTTTGAATTAAGTTTTGTCTTCTTTCTTAAACGGTAAAATTAGTCATAAAGTTTTAGTTAGTGTTTTTCACCAAAAATGTCTTTTACTTTCTTTCTTTCTTTCTTTTTTTGTTAAAAACATAAAATACATTAAAAGAAAAAAAAACGTAATAACTCCAACACGTATAATCTAAAGAATAAAACTAAAAAAATTACTAAAAATACAACTAGCATGATTCAAAAACTATAAATAACAACAATTAATCTTCCTAACAATCTAGGTAACTTGAAAAAAGAAATTAAACTTAAAGAATTGAAAAAAACAACGAATAAAAAAAGACCTTAATATACTCATAAAATTAAAGTCTCCAAAATTAGTATTAGAAATATTCCTACCTATTCAATAAGAAAAAAAAAGGACTGACAAACCCTGTTTAAAAAAAACAAATAACAAACACGACCAGACCACAACAGAAGAAAAATAACTAAAGAAATAAAACCTAAAACAAAACACTAAAGCATATAACCAAATAAAACATTAAACAAACGTTAATATCAACATTCAAGCAACAAAAACAACACAACCCAGGAAAAGCCAAAATCATCCAAAATAGTAATCTAAGAGATGGAGAAGTTCAATCATCCAAGCTTATTTTGAATTCCAAACCAACCCTTATTTTCAATAAAATCAAGATTCAACAACACTTTACCAGCTATAAGATTCCGGGCTTGTCGGGATCCTAAACCAACCTTTTAGTGCTAGCAATTTACAACACTACAAGTGCTACCAAAACTTTCAAAATCTCATAGTTGAAAGGCATAATTATCATACAAAACCTGTTATTTACATACACCTTGAATATTATGCAGAGATGAAGATAACAAATAGAGAGCACAAGTGGCCAGAGAAAACATTCTTTATGTAAATCATAGCTTCACCAAAATATATAGAAGAGAGTTAACCCACACAAAAAGGCAAAAAAAAAAAAAACTTGAATTAGAGAAAATCAATAGAGAATTGTGAAATGATTAATAGTGAATTTTTCTACTCAAAATCCTTAATAGAACGAAATCAATTAAGTGAGGGATAAGTTGAAAAGCTGTTTTTACTTCCAATTAGATGCTCAAACCGTTTGAATTAAATAAAATTGACCATATTTTACACCATATTTGCCTCGAAACTACTTCAACGGTGGTTCCCTTACGATTTTTTTGTCTGGATAAGTGATGATTGTTGAATATTGTTATAAAACTCCTTAATTCAATGAACAAAACAAGGAGCTTAATTCAATAAGCAATTCAAAGAATCATTAATTTAAGGAGTAATTCAAGGATTCAATTTTTCTATAAATAGATGTGTAATTGTAATGAATTAATCAACCAAGTGTTCATTCTAATTGAGAGAAAAACTAAAAGAGAAAAGCTTTTGTGAGAGAAAATTGAGAGTAATTTTCTTGGGTGTAATTAGGTTGTGAGTTGTGAGTTTTGTAAACACATTGTATAATTTCTCTCCTTTTCAGTAAAAAGATCTGCAGCAAGTCCGGAGACGTAAGCAAGATTTATCGAACTCCGTTATTAAATTTGTGTGTTATTTTTTTATTTTTACTTTCTCATAAATTTAACTTATCGAGAATTTGCATAATTTTCCAACAACTGGTATTAGAGCTTTTGGTGGTGATTTTTGTCATTTTCTTACAAGGATACTATTTAAGTGAATAGTGAAATTTGTTGACGATATTTGTTCGTTAATGAAGGTGTTCTAATACACGGTGGTTTACAAAAATAGTCAAAAACGATCTAGAGGAAGTCAGTTTTGAGCGGGAGCAATGACCGCAAATGAAGAAAAGGTGAAACTTGAGAAATTCGATGGCACAAATTTCGGGTTTTGGAAAATGCAGATAGAGGATTATCTGTATCAAAGAAATCTATATCAACCTCTTTCAGTAAAGAAGCCAAAGGCTATGAAGGAAGAAGATTGGAATCTTCTAGACAGACAAGCCCTCAGAGTTATTCGATTAACGCTATCCTGTAATGTTGCTTTCAACATAGCAAAGGAAAAGACAACGACGGATCTTATGGTAGCTCTCTCCAATATTTATGAGTAGCCATCAGCCTCAAACAAAGTGCACTTGATGAGGCATTTGCTCAATTTACGGATGACAGAAGGCGCATTAGTAGCTCAACATCTCAATGAACTCAACACAGTCATAACCTAGTTAAGTTAAGTGGAAATTGAACTTGATGAAGGAGTACGAGCATTGATACTTTTGTCTTCTTTACCAGAAAGCTGGAATGCTACTATCACGGTTGTGAGTAACTCGTTAAGAATCAATAAGTTGAAATTTGATGATGTTCGTGATCTAGTTCTCAGTGAAGAGATCCGACGTAGAGAGTCAGATGAATTGTCAACTTCTTTAATTTTGCATATAGAGTCAAGAGGAAGAAATTCAACAAGAGGGAATGGATGTGGTAGAAAAAAACTACCAAGATAGATCAAAAGATAGGAGGTCCAAATCCAAGAATCCTAATAATTCCCATAGCTCGAAGACTATCGAGTGTTGAAATTGTGGGAGAATCGGGCACTACAAAAATCAGTGCCAGAATGCACCGAAGGACCAACAAGTGAAGGAAGAGGCAAATGTTACTTCCACCTCAGGAGGAGATGATATTGGAGAGCAACGAAGAATCTTGGGTGTTAGACTCTGGAGCATCGTTCCATGTTACTTCATAGAAAGAATTATTCGAGAAATATGTCCCCGAAAATCTTGGAAAGGTATATTTTGGTGATGATCAATTGTGTGCTATTATTGGCAAATGTGTAGTAAAGATTAAGTTGAACGAGTTTGTTTTGGAGTTAAAGGATGTTAGGCCTATTCCTGACCTAAGAAAGAACTTAATCTTAATAGGATAGTTGGATAGTGAAGGCTACACTATGATCTTCCATGGTGATGATTGGAAGATTTCAAAGGGTGCAATGACGGTTACTCAAGACAAGAAGAGTGGCGCTCTTTACATGATAGTAGGGGCACGTTGTTCAATCATAGTTGTAGTAGGAAATGAAACACCAAATCTGTGACACTAGAGACTAGGCCACATGAGTGAGAAAGGGATGAAGATTATGCACTCAAAGGGAAAACTTCTAGGTCTAGAGTCAGCGGAGATAGACATGTGTGAAGATTGCATACTTGGAAAGAAAAAGAGAGTCAACTTTCAAACAAGTGGCAGAACCCGAATGAAGGAAAGGCTAGAGCTTATCCACTCTGATGTTTGGGGACCAACGACCGTCTCATCCATTGGTATGAAACACTACTTTGTGACTTTCATCGATGATCACTCTCGGAAGGTATGGGTTTACTTTATAAAGCATAAGTTTGAAGTATTAAGGCTTTCAGAAGATGGAAAGCTATGGTGGAAAATGAGACGGGTTTGAAGATCAAAAAGCTCATAACCGATAATGGTGGTGAATATGAAGACACTAGATTCCAAATTTTCTACTATAAGCACGGAATCAAAATGGAAAGAACTGTGCCAGGAATGCCTCAACACAATGGTGTAGCTGAGCATATGAAATAAACATTGACAGAAAGAGCCAGAAGCATTCGTATACAATCAAGTCTATCGAAGTAGTTCTGGGCATAAGCAGTCAACACAGAAGCTTACTTGATCAATCGAGGCCCATTTGTTCCATTGGAGCACAGATTACTAGATGAGGTATGAAGAAGAAAAGAGGTAAAACTATCACATTTTAAAGTTTTCGGTTGTGTAGCATTTATGCATATTAGTGATCAAGGCAAGAATAAGCTTGATCCCAAATCTAAGAAATGCACCTTCATCGGCTATAGTAAGGATGAGTTTGGCTACCGCATTTGGGATGACAAAAACAAGAAAGTGATATGTAGCAGAGATGTGATTTTTAATGAAAGAGTGAGTTATAAGGACATGCATAAAACAGACACCAACAATTTAAAGTAGAATGAGTCAATATTTTTAGATGCATATGATATCCCAAATAGTTCCGTGAAGGAACCAATTGTAGCAAGTCCTTAGCCAGAGGAACTTGTTGGACAGAGTAGTGTGCAACAGTCCGACACACCATAACCTCCTTCTACAACTCATATATTGAGAAAGTCTTCTCGACCTCATGTTCCTAATAAGAGATACATGAACTATATGTTGCTGACTAATGGAGGAGAGCCTGAATGCTATGATGAAGTTTTTCAGACTTGAAATGCCAACAAGTGGGAGCTTGCCATGAAATTGAAGTTGTGTTAAACTTCAATTGGTCTACTAGAGTAACAAGACTAGAAAAACTGTTACATTGATCGAGGTGTGAAGATAGATTAAAATTAGTCTTCAAGTGGGAGATTGTTATAAAGCTCCTTAATTCAAGAAACAAATTAAGGAGCAAAACAAGAAGCTTAATTCAATGAGCAATTCAAGGAACCATTAATTTAATGAATGAATTTTTCTATAAATAGATGTGTAATTGTAATGAATTAATCAACCAAGTGTTCATTCCAATTGAGAGAAAAGCTTAGAGAGAAAAGCTTTTAAGAGATAAAATTGAGAGTAATTTTCTTGGGTGTAATTGTGTTGTGAGTTGTGAGTTTGTTAAACACCTTGTATAATTTCTTCCCATTTCAGTAAAAAGATCTACAATAGGTCTGGAGACGTGAGAAAGATTGGTCGAACTCTGTTATCAAATTTGTGTGTTATTTTCTATTATTGCTTTCTTATAAATCTGACTTATCGGAGATTTACGTAATTTCCCAATAATGACAACTCTACACAATATGAATAAGGGGTTATAGAAGCAACTGATGGCTCTAGAATGGAAGAAACATAACCTGATATGCTTTCAAACTCGAGAACACGACGACATTGAGATGAATTGTTGCTAGATCAGATCAAACTTCTTTTTGGATCCATATAAAACAATATTCATCCACCAAAAAGGGTAGAGGCAGGACCGGATACCTAGTTATCAAATTTTGTCTTGAGCAATGAGTTCACAATCTTTGTGATTGTGTCGTGCGTCAGACTCTGGTGATAGAAAATCACAAACTATTGTTAAGCTCTCAGTGATGGCGATGAAGGTTAATAGGAAGAAAATATCGAAAATTGAATTTAGAGAAAGCCGTAAAATAGCTTTTAATTTGATTTGGTATTTCAAGAATAAAATAAAAGTGATAAAAAGAAACATTTTTCAAAACTTACATTTTCTTTTCCTTTTAAAAACTAATAAGATTTCGAATCCAATATCAAAACTTTGAAGTAATTTTTTTTTATAATTTCTAATTGTGAATTATATATACCTATAAGAAGTTTTAAAAAAATAACAAAACAAAGTTTTTAACAGTTTATAATTATAAAAATAATACTTTTTATATGTATTTTATATTTTTATTATTAAAAAATTCAGCTCATAATTAGTTTCACAATAAATGTTGTGATATTGAAAATTATTTAAATTAAACTTTTATCATTTAAATTTATTTAACATTTTATTTTTTAATTAAATCTCATTTAATATTATCAATTATTATTATAAATTTTAAGTTATTATTTTTAAAATTTTCCAAGTATTTTTACAATGTTTGTTGTATGTTTATATTAACGTGAAAGATAATAATAAATTCTTTATACATCAAGAGAGGATATTCGGTCCACCGTAAAATTCCTCTATTTGTTTCTTTTCTTATTTATATTTCTTATATTTTTTTTCATAAATAGTAGAATATATCTATATAATGAATATTTTTATTAATAATTATTTTATATAATATAATTATTTTTATTGTATTAAAGGTAACAATCTTTGTATATAAAAGGGAGGATGTTTAGTAGAAAACCAAATTCCTTTATTTTCTTTTCTTTTTTCACTTTTTTTTAGATTTTGTATATCAATAAATACAAAAATGTTCATATAATAAATATAATTTTTATTATTTTTGTTAATTTTTTACATTAATAAATACCAAAGTATCTATATAATAAATATTTTTTATAATACAATTATTTGTATTACATTAAGGATGATAATTCATACAGTTTATGATTACTTATTTAATGATAAATTAATCAATTTTTTTTTTCATTTTTATCTTAGTGTTTTTACACCAATAAATAAAAAAATATCCTTATAATAAATATTTTTTTATCTTTTTCACTTTTTGTTATTTTTTTACAACAATATATACCAAAATATCCATGTAATATATATATAAATAGTTATTTTATATAATGTTGTATTTATTATGTCAAGAGTGCCAATTCATAAATTTAATGAATGTTCGATCAATTCATACATTTAATGAATGTTCGATCAATTCACTTATGAATAAATTACATTTTTATTAAACTAATAAATTTTATGTCGAGATTATATCAATTCCAAAAATAGTCAACTGATATAAATTATTTTTAAGTAAAAAATATTTATTAAATTCAATTGAGTTATGTCTATCATTCATATAGTATTAACTTCTTCATTAGTAAAAATATTGATTAAATAAGTTTGTATGTTGTTGTGTTATATTTGACTCATTTATTAATAAAGTTGTACAATTATTGTCAATTTTGTGACAAATATTTATGTTTATATTGTATTTGGATTCTATTGGTAACAAAATAATTAGTATTATGTATTTATTTATTAATTAATTAAATATTTTAATATCAATTTTTTAATTATAATAAAAATGATTTAAAATTTATATTTAAATATTTATTTATTTATTTTATAAAATAAAAAATTTTAAAAAAATAATAATAATAATTATACTATACTTAATATTATTTATATATTTATTAAATTTAAACCTAAAAACTAATTTTAAGAAAAACAACATCGGTCTTATCTCATATAGTAAAAGAGAATATATTATTTTTGTGATTAGATTTAGATTTATTTGAAATATTTTTGAGTGATGAAAAAAATGAGCCCATCTGCGCAGAGGTCATAGCAGAGTCTGTTAAGCGCTAACTAGTTGGTTGGTGCGTGGGCTAGGAATTCTAATTTGACCTTTGAGAAACACGGTAAGGCCCAAAAGTTTTCAACCGCCTAATAATTTGTTCAACTAAGACCGCTAATATTCTTCACGCGCGTACACACAACAAAGAAGCACACCCCACCACTTTAGTGTTGGGTGCATTGCACAGTGCACAGTGCACATTACACCTCTCTCAAACCACACGGTTCATGTTCTCATACAATCGGGTCCACACTGGTTGTACATCATATTTAAATTATTTATTTTTATTAATTTAAATTTAATATTAAAATTTATTTATAAATTATTATTATATATATACTACATTTAACTTTTATTACCATATTTAAATTTTAAATTTATATATTTTTAATAAAATTTATTATTTATAATCATAATTAAAAAATTAAAATAATAAAAAGAATATATCTATAATTTAATGTATAATATTTATCTATTATACATTATAAAATAAAATATACAATTATTTATAATTTAATAGTAATTTGATTTATATTATATATAACGAATTATAAAATTTATCAATTTTAATCTAATTTAAATTTTAATAGATTATATATTTTTTTACTCTTAATCATTTAAGTATAAAATTTATCAATATAATCAAATTCAAATCTTATTAATTAAATTAAATTTATCAATTTAAATGAATGAATGAATTTATTCATCCATACCAAAAAATTTCCGCATTCATCCATGGTAATCCAAAGCTTTAATTACATCCCTATCCTATGGAAGTTGTGGATTCCATCACCTGAACATATATGCCCCCGTTTCTCCACAAATGGGGATGGGATGCCCCCTAACTTTAAATAGACTTTAATTGCACGGTGGTTGTGTGAATTAATGGGTATTTCAAATTTGCATTAAAAATTTTATAAGTATATAATTAAATGTTAAAGAAATAATTTAATAATTTTTAAAATTTATCTTATTTTATAGTAATAATTAAGATATTTTATTTATAATTAATAGATTTAAATAAGATAATTAAAAATAAAAATAAATATAAAATATAATAAATGATAATTTATAATATAAATTTAATAAAAAATAATAAGATATATATTTAAAATAATAACATTATTAAATACATTAAATAAAATAATCCTATTCACTTTCCATCTTCACCACGATTTGTGACTTCAATTGACCACGGAGTTGGTGTCGAACTCGGTACGATTTATAACTCGCTTTCTCTTTCAGTATCAATCGACCTGTGTTATAATTTATATCTATGGTGTGAAAGCCAGCTCCTAATTATCTTAATTCATACTCATATTCTTGGTTTTCGTGTACATGCTTAATGCTCAATTCCCAATTTTGATATATAAGGCTGTCGTTTTCCAAGTAAATTTTGGGTTCAACTACCAAGAAACATAAGAAGAAATCAAAACTGTAACTCATCTGGTATGATTCATCATACAGTAGAGACATATGAAGAAGAAATCAAAGTCTTTAATTACTCTTTAATTTTCTGGGTTTTTTTTGGGGTATATTTTCGATCTTCTTAAAACATGTAAGAAATTTAGAATTGCACAACTCATCAGTATTATATATTATGTCTAGTTTGCATGTTTGTGAGTATCAATATTGTTCGAACCCGAAGATATATATATATATATATATAATAGCGCACTAATTAATTGAAGAGAATTACAATACAAAGCCTACACGAAATCATATATAAGCATTCAAAAATTAAGTAATTTTAATTAAAAGAGTTTCAGCAAACATCACCTTCTGTACAAACACGATCTCTCCCTGAGTATATATTTCTGCAAATCGAATTATAATTAGCTCACAAATAATATTGATATCAGACTATAATAACAATAAAAATATCAAAACAAAGAAGAGCAATTAATATATATGTCATCTGAACACGAGCGGTCTTCACTCTTCAAATAAAGATGGATCATCATCGTCGTTTATTATGCAAGGGGTTTGATCCTGTAGGAACCCTTCGCTTCTCATCTTCAAAGTCTGAGTTTTTACAACTACTTGTGGTGGTAGTAGTACTAGTAGTATTGCTGGCAAAAGCAGGTTTGACCCAATTAGACTTAAAAGTTGATCCATGTGTTCTACTTCTGGCTGAAGGGCTAGCTGGGCTTCTTCTTGTTGCATGAACACGCCTTGAAGTAGTACTAACAAGGAGAAGCAAAAGAGCAACACAAAAAAGTAAACAAAACTGAAAACGATTCATCTTTCAAGATGAAAAAAAAATATATTATGTGATATAGAGGATTGGAGCCTAATGAGCAGGTGGATTTTTCTTTTTATTCTCTTTTTGTATTTATATGTGTGTGCGCTTTCTTATTTGCTGTGTTATATATAGTTATGCAAGCACCTGAAAACTTATTTTGGACTTTTTATTCTACACGGTACACGTCGGAAACGAGTCTGGAACGGTAAGCAAAAAACTTCATTAAAGCTATAATTCTTTTAAGCCAATTTTAATTGTGTTTCATGTAAAATTTGAGTTAAAATAATTCTTTTAAAAAGTTGAAGAATATTGATATATATCACAAATTATATCACAATTACTTATACTACTATATATTATAAATATATTACGATAATAATTAATATAATATAATTTTATTAGATATAGTTATGTGTATCTTCTTATACTTATCAATAAAATTATATCATAGTTTTATTTCAAATTTAAGATATATAGATTTTATTTTGATCAATGAAATCTTGTTATTTCATTTATAATACATGATATTTTTCAAAAATAAATAATAAAATTAAAAAATTATATATATATATATATATATCAATTTTTAGATAAATTTTAAATGATATAACATAGTATTATTAACGAATACATTTAAATTTATATATTTTATTTAATAAATAAATTTTAATATTAATTATAATTAATAAAATTGACCTATATATTGGTTCATGTAGACGTGTTTATTACACTGATTATATATATATATATATATATATATTCATTTATTTTGTTTCCTTAGTTTTTTTCATTAATTATTAAATTCCGACAAAAATTAATGGATTTCCGTAATTTAATTATGACCTGTGATTTCCATCGAATCGAATGGTCCATGGCAATTTATATGAGAACAAACAGAGTATGTGTGTGTTTATTTTATTTATTATTATTTTTTTTTTGGGATTAAAAAGTGAGTTATTAGCCGATAGGCTAGATCAAGAGCATTCGATAGAGGCAAAGATTAAATGTAGTTGGGTGGTGGGCTGAGAATTGAATAAGGGGACAGTGACATCTGACATATATAAAGAGAATAATTATACACAAAACTCGTATGTCTACATCTTCGAGGGGAAGGCAAGGTTTTGCTGTGACGACTTTGAATAATTTCTCCATAAGAATGCATGTGGAAACTGGAAACAACTAAAAGCTTTACACTGACTTCACACTCAAACTTGTTATAATTTCTCTCTCTTTAATGCTATATAGATAATATGCATTCCAACTAAGAAGTGATTTAAGATAATTATGTAACCAATTATATTATAAAAAAAATTATTTATTATAAATTTGATATTATTTCACATTAATTATAGAATAAAAAAATAAATTTTATTATTTTAATCAATTATTATTTAACACAGTAGTTGTGGTTTTACTATACAACAAGGTGCTTATATATTATATGTGTAATGGGTATTGATCATTAAAGTTGTGTTTGATTCACGTAATGAAATCAGAATCGAAATCGAAATCGAAATCGAAATTAGAATCGGAATGAAATGGAATGTAAAGAAAACAATTTTGTTTGGTTTAATCACTGAAATCAAAGAAGGAATCGGTATTACAGTGTTTGGTTTACAACTAGAATGAAATAAAAATTATTGTATATTACCTTAATATCCCTATATTTAGTAAAATTTAAATAATATCATTTAATTATTATTTTTTCGTTAGACAAAATATATTATTAAAATCATTATTTTTCTAAATAATTATTACTTAAAAAGAAAATATATTATTAAAATTATTATTTTTCTAAATAGGGTTTAGGGTTTTGAAATTTGGGATTTGAGATTTGAGATTTGAGATTTAAAGTTTAGGGATTTGGGATTTGAGGTTTTGGGTTATATTTATAGGTTAAGGTTTATGATTAAAATTATTATTTTTCTAAATAGGGTTTAGGATTTTTGGATTTTGGATTTAAGGTTTATGGTTTGGAGATTTGGGATTAGGGATTAGGGATTTGGGATTAAAGATTTGGGGTTTAGGGATTAGGTTATATTTATGGGTTAAGGTTTAGGATTAAAATTATTATTTTTCTAAATAGGATTTAGGATTTGGGGTTTAGGGTTATGGTTATATTTGTGGCTTAAGGTTTAAAGTTAAAATTATTATTTTTAAATAAGATTTAGGGTTTTAGGATTTGGGATTTTAGGTTTAGGGATTTGGGATTTAGGTTTAGGGTTATGTTTGAGATTAGGGTAAAATTGGAAAAAAAAGTTGCGATGGTATATAGAAAAATATGGTATATATATATACCAGTCGATCGATCGAGTATTAGGTTGATCGATCGTGTATGATATAATTACTCTCAAATTGAATTCTAATTGGAGAGGATCGATTGAAGTTAGGTTCGATAGATCAAGTGACTAGATCGATCATGTTTGATCTACCTACACTCGAGTTTTACTAATCGTTGCAGGATCAATCAAAAAGGGTTTCAATCGATTGACCTATTAGTTTGATCGATCGAGCCTAGTTTAGATTAATCCATCATGTAAGTTTTCAACTTAATTTTTTTTTACTCGAATTAAACTTGAAGATTATCGTATTGACCTTATTTATTACTATCCTTTGATATATTTTATGGATAGAATGGTCATTGTCTTATGACCTAGCATTAGGGTTTCAATTCCCTTATTTAAACAACATAATACTCATTGTTTTAGATAATCACACCTATTCTATTCTTTTTGTATTATTTGTGCTTTCTCTCTCAAAATATTTCTAAAAAATATATCATATTTCCTTAGGCATTGTTCTTGATTTAATATATTAAACATATTGTGTGATTGTATTTGATTGATTCATATGCCTATTCGTTTTTATGATATTATGTTTTTAACTTTTGTTTTAGGGTTTGTTAGATAGTTTGATTTATATCTAATCTTCTAACTAGGATTTTTCATTATTGAACATGTTTGATTGCTTTTGTGACTCGATATATTAAAATATTGGTCAGGATCTGTACACATACATTGTAGAAAATGTGAAAAAGCGAAGGAGTGTAAGTAGATTACTTTGAGGGTTTCATTTGGGAAGGGTATTCTAAGACCTAGCTTTGTAATTGAACTGATTTTTCATAATGGATAGTTAGGTAGTCTGGTAGACCAATTTTTTTTCTCTTAGCTCATTCTCGTGACTTAGGTTATTTTCATGTGAAATATCATGTGTCATATTTAGCTTTATTTTTGCAATCTATTATTTATACACAATTGCATGTCTAATCGCTTGATAATGTTTAAATAAATATAATTAGTAAAATTATCCATTCATCCCTAAGTTAATTAGATTCATAACTTAATCTTTTAATTCGTATCAAAAAGGGTTACTAGATATACTTAGTGTTGTATAGGAATTTGTTATGGATTATTTGAGAGTGGGTTCTTTTACAACCTATGCTTCTTTCTTTGATATGTCTAACTACCCATATTGGAAGGCTCGCATGAAAGCCTTTTTACATGATCTAAATGAGAATGTGTGAAATCATGTCATTTAGGTTAGGAATCATCTATGGTTACCAAAGATAATATAGTCACACTTAAACCTAGGAATGAATGGACCATTGAGAATAAAACTTATAGTAATTGGAATCAAAAGGGAATTAATGCTATTTTTATTGTTGTGTCTGCTGATGAGTTCTATTGTATTTTTGATGTTGATACTACTAAACGTGCTTGTGATATTTTATAGGTTTCCCATAAAGGCACCACCTAAGTTAAATGAACTAAATTTTGCATGCTATGTACTAGGTTTGAAAACCTTAAAATGGAAGAAAATGAGACCTTTTTTATTTTTATGTTAAACTGTGTGATATCACTAACACCTCTTTAAATCTTGGAGAAAAAATTGATAAATTTTGATTTGGTTGGAAGATTATTTTCTCATTACCAGATCGATTCCATACAAAAGTCACTGTTATTGATGAAAGCAATGATGTATACACCATCAAAATTGAGAAACTGGTTGGTTCACTTCAAATCTTTGAAGTCAGCTTTTGAACACCTACAAAGAACAAAAGTGTTGCTTTCAAGACTATCATGATTGATAATGGTAATAATGAGAATGATGAAGAATTTGTACTCTTAACCAAAAGACTATAGAAAATCTTCAACCAAAGCAACTCAAAGAGTAACGAAAAATTAAGCAGTACAAAGAATCATAAATCAAGAGAACTCAAACCTATGAGTTCTAAAGGTAAAAAAAATAAACCTACTCGATCAAAATGTTTTAAATGTAATGAAATTGGTCAACTTGCAATTGAGTATACTAATAAAAAGAAGAAAATTAGAAGTGCCTTCAATGCTATCCTTAGTGACTCAAAAAGTAACAATGATAATCCTACTAATTTAGAAAACTATGGCACCAATTACCTAACATTTATTGCAACTTTTGGTGGACACCCCACTAAATTTGACATTGAATCAAATAGTAAAGAAAGTGATTCTAAATTTTTGCTTACTAAATTTAATGTTAATAACTTTGATGAACTATTTATAGACTTAGTGGGTTGCAAGAGACAAAAAGATAGGTTACTAGTTGAAGTAATCAAATTAAGTGATAAAGTCAAATCCCATGAACTTAATTCCTCCATTGTAGAAAAATAAAATAAAATAAAAATTGAGTTTTTTGAACTTGTTGATGTTTTGAATTCAAATTTTGTAGATCTAAAATAGGAAAACAAAAAGCTGAAACTTGAACAATTAAAGAAAGTTATGAAGAGTTTAATAATTGGTGTTGAAAAACTTAACAAAGTTTTTGAGTTATGACAAAGAACATCAAAAATCACATTTGTAAGGCTTTATAACTCTACACCTATTGTCACTAATTACTCACAAAGAATCATTGCTTCTATGGTAGAAAAAATTGTTAAGTTTGTACTTATTTTTCATCACTGGTAGGAAATGTCATATTAGACCTAAATAAGAATGGTTGTGGGGACGAGTAGGATGCGTAGAGATAATTATGCTAATAACCTTAAACACCTCGTACCAGTCTCAGGTACATTCAAGTAATAATCATTGGTTATAGACTGGTAATGCTTTCCTTACGATTTAACCACACTTCTTTTTTAACATTTATTTGAAAACATATTTAGTTTTAAAAAATAAAATTTAACATAATTTTTGCTCTACTATATTATTTAAAATATTGACATTAAATTTTATTTTTTTTAACTATTTAATATATGTTTTAAAGTAAAATAAAAAATAAAAAAATAGAAATAAATAAAATTCAATCTAGTTATTCTAAATATCATGTGTTTTATCGTTAAAAGTGTATTTTAATATGTAATTCTATGTAAATAGAAAATAATATTAGTATATATTCGGTTTTGGTTAACAACAATTTCGGTATTGCAATAACCATCCTCACACCACTCCTTATTGGTTACGATTATTTTTGGAAAAGAATCATTAAAATTTTACGAATAACCATAATTTTAGTTATTTGTAGTTAAAATACCCATCAATAGGCCCAAATGTAAATTCTTATTAACCGTTACTTACTTTAATAATTACTTTCAAGCTCCAAACTTTAGTACTAATTATCATAATCCTATCTTATATGATGCATCTTCATTTAGGATGAATGTGAAAAGTAAATATAAATCCAAAAACATACCAATGACAACTAAAGTAGTTGAATTCAAACTTAAAGATATAGAAAAATCAAAATGAAAGAAAATTTAGGTAAAAAAAGATCGTATCTTTTCGATCATCTCACCGTTCTTTATTATTCACCTAAGTACTTTTAATTAAGTGCTTAATTAACCCTATGTACGCATTTTTGGTAGATTTTTTTGTTTCTTATTTTTATTTTTTATTGTTGTTTCTCCATTTTTTTAAAATAGTATATTTGTTTTAACTATGAAATGGACTTCAAATACTACTTTTACTTACAAACTTACTCTTATGACTTGATTTATTCTGATTGACTCTTCATTGTATATATGGGTAGGTATTTCGACATATTCTTTTACGTACTTTTTCAAATATGATAAATGATGTTGGCTAAAACTTACTCACACACCTAGATGAATACATATGTATGTCATTGATGAGTGCTTAAAAAGCACTAAAATAACCATGATTTTATGCACATTAATTGATTAAAAATATATATATTTATATGTTTTATCATATATTTATATAAATTTGTCTTTTTCGGAATCACGGGTATTTTTATTGTTTTTAAATTTTGGCCTAAAAAGCATAATGTAAAGACTCAAAGAAGAATACTTGAAGCAATACATCACAAATAAATTAATAAATAAGTGGAAAAAAGGTCATAACTTGTGGAAAAATTGGACAAAATGGGTCGAAAAGGTCAAAAATGTCAAGAACGGAAAAATCGCGCGCCGGCCATGACCGACGCCAGGCGGCGCTCCAGGCCGTATCCATGGCATCGCGTTGATCCCTAACTTCCGCGAGCGGGTACTGTGGCCATTCCACGGCCGTGCGCTTGACGCCAATGGCCGTAGCGCCAATGTAACGCCCCGCGTTTTGACCCATTTTCATGTCTGGCCTTGTGACGTCATCTTGGCGTCATTGATGACCTCGGCAGGTCCATTTACACGTTTTTATTTTTTAATATTTTTTTTAACATTTTTTTAATCATTTTTTCTCTCAATCCTCGCTTTTATAAATACCCTTAATTCAACTTCCAAACACACCTCAAAACCTGCACTTATATAACATATTTCTTTCTCGTTTCTTAGTTTTTGAGTTTTCTTTAGTTTCTTTCTTAGTTCTAAGCTTTTCTTAGTTTTTCTCTTAGTTTTTAGTTCAATTGTCTTAGGTTTAGAGAGTTCTTATAACTTTTGAGAGGAACTTGTAATGTTTTGTAATAATTTAGATTTTGATTCAATAAATGGAAGTCTGGAATTCCGCGGAGGTTTTCTAGCTTAGCGGGAATAGCGTCGAAGTTATAAGGATTTTATTTTCTTCTGAGTTATTTTATGCTTTTATTCTTACATGTTATATTTAATTTATACGTGATTAAATTTAGCGTACTGATTTATAATCGTGATATAATAATAACGTTGTTATGCTTGCGAGAAATATTAAATAGGTGAAAATTTCTAAAATGAATTGAGTTTATTTTTATTCAAGATTTTATATTAAGGATGTTAGAAAATATATTATTTTTCATTACTTAAATCTGAAAGTTAGACTTTAAGGTTTAGTTATCGATCTAATTTAGAGTAGTCTTCTTTTATTTGTTAGTCTGATAGGTAGTTAGAGTGAAGCTACATTTCAAAAGTTTTATAAAAATTATTATGTGGAAATGTATTGACAACGTGTTTTCAATAGTGGTTTTAAAACTTGAAAGTTAGTACTCGGATAACTAAATTCTTAAGTTTAATTTGGGCCAATATTTGAATAAAGTTTAAAGCTATCTAACAGCGAGTGGCATTTAAATAGTTCATTTTCAATCTCTTAGAAAAAGGAATTAATTTAATTAAGCAAATTAGTTATCAGCCCGTAGCGTAGGTGTTAATTGATTTGTTTAGTTAACAAAGTATCTAACGCCAAGGTGGTATTAATACAAAAAGAGAGAATCAATAAAATATCAATTTATATCTTTAATAACCTAGATAATATGAGTGGCGTAATTAACTTAGTTATTATATCCATAAATCTTTCATAATATAAATGATAAAATTTGCATGAATATTTATTGAATACGTATTTATATTTATTTATTGAATTTGTATCTATGTTTATTCTTTTTTAAATTATATTTAATTAATGTATATATGTTTATTTTAATGTTATTAGATTAGGAACTTATAAAAGCAAAACTATCGTGAGGATGTTTAGGATTTAATTTCGTTTTTAAAAGTTTGAATAATAAATTAAAACCACGTACATTCCTTCCTTAGATCGGCATGGGAGTATCTTATCGTTCATTTTACGAAATGATTGATGCTTGAGAGTTTCTGAAATATTAAAACCGAAGTATTTGCGAGAATTAGCGATCATAGGTTTTTAAAACATCAATTTTAGTGGCGTAGTTATGAAGGAATAAGCGTTTTTAATTTATTTATCAAAATTTTAAAAATATTTTTAATCTTTGTAAATAATTGTGATTTTATTTTGTAAAAAAATAAAAAATAAAAAATTTAATCAAATTTTAAATTTCATAAGAAATAATAAAAAAATAAATTTTTTTTAATTTTAAATAAAAATAAAAAAATAAATAAAAAATAAATAAAAATAAAATAAAAATAAAATAAATAAAAATAAATAAATAATAAAAATTATAAAAATAAAAAAAAAATAAAAAAAAAATAAAAAAAAAATAAAAAAAAAATAAAAAAATTTAAAAATAAAAAAATAAAAAAAACCAAAATTTTAATTTTTTTTTAGTTTAATTTTTACTATTTTTTTTATTTTAAATCATAATTTTATTTTATTTTTTTATTTTCTTTTACCTTTTTCAATTTTATTTTATTATTTTTTTTATTTTTCTTTCTTTAGCTATTTTTTTTTCTTCTTGATTTTTATTTAACTTACTTAACTTAGTTTTTAACTAACTTAATTAACTTAGATTTTTTTACTTCACTTAGCTTAATTAACTTTTTACTAACTTAATTAACTTAGATTTTTTAACTTAACTTAATTAACTTAGATTTTTTTAACAGCTTAATTAACTTAGATTTTTTAACTTAGCAATTAACTTAAGATTTTTAATTCAACTTAACTTAATTAACCTTTTCTTTAAACTTAATTAACTTAGATTTTCATTAACTTAAGTTTTATTTAACTTAACTTAATAACGTGAAAAGTAAAGATCTAAGGAGTTAAATGCAGGAGACTAGTTCTTGGAAGCCTGTGCCACTTTAGTCTTTCTGGGAGGCGTTGTAATAGGAGGATGGTTTTTAAGGAGCCTTTGCGCGTAATTCTTTCACGAGGAAACCTTCTTGGTTATCTTGATTATGTTATTTAAAAAAAAACAAAAAAAACAAAAAAAAACAAAATTTTTTGAACTATCTCCAAAACTTTAAAGTTTTAATTACAATCTGAGAGCTAGTTGCTTTGTTTAATCTAGAATGCAATTGTGTTTTTATGCCTTAATTATTTGATTTGTACTGCACAGATGTGGGTTATCTAAAACTTCAAAAATATGCCTCTAGTTTTAAGTAGAAGAAATCTGAAAATCAAGGCGTATTTGAAAAAGTATAGGTAGGCAACTGCACTTGTCTTTACTGCCAGGTTTGATTGACTGATGATGAGGGGACATTGAGTTTACTTAAAATGCAATCCCAGTTACGTCTTGCTAAGATGTTAAACTAGCTATTTGGATGGGAAATGACCCGTCATTTTAGGTAATTTTCTTTTATTTCTTTTATTTACATGTGAATAATTTTTAAATTGTTAAAACTAAAAATATTTGTTGAGATGTTAGAAGTTAACGTGATGCATGCTATACCTTTAATGATGAATATGATGGATCTGCACTTGCATTTTCCATTCTCTTGAACTTTCTCGAGAAATAGGTAATCTTCTTCTCTTTTCTCTTTATCTTTAATTTCTGATTGTTACATTGAGGACAATGTAAGTTCTAGGTTGGGGGTGGTGAAAAGTTACCATGCTTAATAAAAAAAAAAAGGTTTTAACAATTTACAAAAAAAAAAATTAAAAAAAATATACTTTTTCATTTTTTATGTGTTTGGTTTTATTTCTATTTTGTGGGATTTAGTGATTTTGGAATAAAAAAAAATTTTCACAAAAATTTATCTTTCTTTAAATCAAGTTTAAGATAATAGTTAAGTCTTTTGTCCTGTTAGATTAATTTTTTTGGAAACATATCATGAAATATTTTGTAATTATTTTTGATAATTAGTTAGTTTTTGTCATAATTAGTATTTCTTGATAAGATGTAGAAATTATATTAAACCCAAAATCGGTGTTTATGAGTTTTTTTAGTGGAAGCACCTTTGTGAATATAATTTGATTTAATTTCGCTTTATTAGTGAAATATATATTTTTCTCTTTCCCGAACACATTTCTTATTTTTCAAATTTTTAGATGATCTCATAGGTATTAGCATTGAATGTATGAATTTTTTCATCTTAATAGAGTATCATATATTTTTGATTATTATTTTTGCTTAGATTAAATGATTTGAGTAGAAATTGATAGTATATGCTTATATCTCATTTATGCATGACTACTACAAAAACAAAAAGACATATCTGGGGTTACCTAAGCTTAGATCAACGCAGAAAAAGCCACAAAATTAACCAGCTACTTCCAAAATCCAAAAAATGTCTGCAATACATTGGTTGGTTATTTCTCTAAAAAAAATACATATATTGAGAAATATCTTGAGAAAAAAAAAATAGAGATAAAGAAAAAAAAATAGTATCATCTACGTACTATAACTTGCATTGCCTACAAAGTTGTGAGTAAAAGGCTAATTACAAAAAGAAAGATATAAAGTAATTCCACTAAAAGTCATTGCAATTTCTTCGTTTGTAAAAGGCATATATCTTGAAATTCTTTCTTAATGAGTTTGATTTATGCATAGAAAATAATTTTTATATATGATATCTTTATAATTTATACATTTGATTCCTTTCATGAGATCAATGTTAAAAATAACACTTTGAGCCTTTATTCTTTATACATATCTGAAACGTATTAGTTCATTTCTATACATCATTTCTTTCGCATATAAATTAGTATGAGTGTTTGAACCCGTAGGATTCGGTGTTTTGAGAGTATTGACTTGTGAGGAATAGAGTCGAAGCGAGTGCGATTCATGACAGAAATTGGGTGAAATTAAATTGATACATTTTGATATGAAATATGAAAATGATTTTCGACTAATTATTATAATAAATCATGATTGTTTAAAGAGATTAAGATAACTTATGCTTGAGATTTTAATTATGATCTTAAAGGAGATTAAATAGTATGAGACATTTTTGTGAAATGTTGTTAATTTGTGATTTTGTTGTAAATTTAATTTTTAAGTTGTTTGTTTTTATTGTTTCTTTTGTTTTTTACATTTAGTACAATGTTTGTGGGTATCATTCTTGAAAACACTCCCATAAGGACTCAGGCTTCGTCCCTTTAGGACCTAGGGGTTTAAAAGGCTTGTTGCATAGGCTAAAATGCAACGTGTCAATCACGAGTGATTTAGGATAGTTTAATTTTTAGTTTTATCTCTTATAACTTGCTAAGGGACTATGGAAGCGATTGAGGTTGTGATGAGTGCTTAAAAGCTTAAAATAACCATGATTTTATGCACATTAATTGATTAAAAATATATATATTTATATGTTTTATCATATATTTATATAAATTTGTCTTTTTCGGAATCACGGGTATTTTTATTGTTTTTCGGGAATTTTGGCCTAAAAAGCATAATGTAAAGACTCGAAGAAGAATACTTGAAGCAATACATCACAAATAAATTAATAAATAAGTGGAAAAAAGGTCAGCAAACATGGAAAAATTGGACGAAAATGGGTCGAAAAAGGTCAAAAATGTCAAAAGATGGAAAATCGCGCGCGCGTGACCAGCGCCTTGTAGCGGCGCCATCAGGCTGCGGCAGCAGCGCCGGCAGCCAGCCGGCCGTAGCCTTCCGCGCGTTGATCCTGCAGGCCTTGTAGCCTTGTTCGCGCTATTGCCTGGCCTGTGTTTCAGCAATGTAGCGCAGTGGCGTTACACCCGTTTTCATGTCGGCCCTTCGCGCGTGATCGTCGCGTCATTGATGACCTCGGTAGTCCGTTACGTTTTTATTTTTTAATATTTTTTTAACATTTTTTAATCATTTTTCTCTCCATCTACTTTATAAATACCGCAATTCCTTCAAAACACCTCAAAACCTCACTTACTCTCTTCTTTCTTTCTACCGTTTCTTAGTTTTTTGAGTTTTCTTTAGTTTCTTTCTTAGTTTCTAAGCTTTTCTTAGTTTTCTCTTAGTTTTTAGTTCAATTGTCTTAGGTTTAGAGTTCTTACTCTTTTGAGAGGAACTTGTAATGTTTTGTAATAATTTAGATTTTTGATTCAATAAATGGAAGTGTGCAAATTAAACGGAGGTTTTTCTAGCAGCGGGAATAGCGTCGAAGTTACGTAAGGATTTTATTTTCTTCTGATTATTTTTATGCTTTATTCTTACATGTTATATTTAATTTGTACGTGATTAAATTTAAGCGTACTACAAATTTGTTTATAATCATGATATAATAATAACGTTGTTATGCTTGCGAAATATTAAATAGGTGAAAATTTCTAAAATGAATTGAGTTTATTTTATTCAAGATTTTATATTAAGGATGTTAGAGAAATATATTATTTTTCATTACAAACTTAAATCTGAAAGTTAGACTTTAAGGTTTAGTTATCGTCCCTAATTTAGAGTAGTGCTCTTTTATTTGTTGATGCAATCGCCCGGTAGTTAGAGTGAAGCTACTATTTCAAAAGTTTTTATAAGAATTATTATGTGGAAATGTATTAATTGACAACGTGTTTTCAATAGTGGTTTAAAACTTGAAAGTTAGTACTCGGATAACTAAATTCTTAAGTTTAATTTGACACCTTGAATAAAGTTTAAAGCTAACCCCTTGAAAGGTGGCATTTAAATAGTTCATTTTCAATCTCTTAGAAAAGGAATTAATTTAATTAACAAAATTAGTTATCAACCCTTGTAGGTGTTAATTGATTTGTTTAGTTAACAAAGTATCTAACCCGCGAAAGGTGTTAAATTCCAGAAGAGAATCAATAAAATATCAATTTATATCTTTAATAACCTAGATAATATGAGCAACGTAATTAACTTAGTTATTATATCCATAAATACTCTAATATAAATGATAAAATTTGCATGAATATTTATTGAATGTATTTATATTTATTTATTGAATTTGTATCTATGTTTATTCTTTTTTTTAAATTATATTTAATTAAATCGTATATATGTTTATTTTAATGTAATTAGATTAGGAACACAAAAACCAAAACTATCGTGACAGGATGTATAGGATTTAATATAGTTAAAAAAAGATAGAATAATAAATTAAAAACCACATACATTCCTTCCTTAGATCGACCTTGGGAGTATACTTATCATTTTCTACGAAATGATTCGTGCACTTGCGAGAGTTTTACAAATATTAAAACCAAAGTATTTGCGAGAATTGGCGATGTCGGTTTTCGCTCATCAGTCATGCTAGAAGTTTATGATTGCTCTTGTAAGTTTCTAGGGTTTGAGTTAATCTTGACTGCAAAATTGTGTTTGAGCTCGATTTTTCACTTTCTAAACAAAACTGAATAGAGATACTTAGTTTTGAAAGAGCTAATTACTGTGATGTGTGTAACTATCGTAGTGAGTAGAAAAGAGCTACATTATAACTAGTGTGAAAATCATCATACTAGGTTTTTGACTTATGTATGTTTCCTTAATAAAAAAATGGGAAAAGAAAAAGAAAAATCTATTGTATGCATAAAGAGAAAGAGCCAAAAGAGATTATGCAAAAAGAAAATAAATAAATAAATAATCAAATCTTCATATAAAAAAAGAAATAATTTTTTAAATTCTCTCTTGATAGATATTTTTTATTTTATAAAATTGAGAATTCAAATAAAGTTTTTACATAATATGCGATTCTTCTTCTTTTGGATCTTTCATGACTGATCATAAATGAATTAATTAATATACTATTGAAGTTCAAACATGTATCACATTTTGGATGATTGTCAATATCTCACTATAAGTGTTAGTGTAACACTATTAGTGTGTATGTGTGTCTCTGTGTTTTATCAATATACCTATGCATATAATGGATAGTTCAATTTTGAACAAGAAATATTTCTCACTTGGTGTTTTTTGTTTTGTTCATGTTTAAATAAATCTATTATCCTTAATAGTTCAATTTTGAGTGAATGATTTCTCATTTGGTTGTTTATACACGTACACACACATATATTATAAATCTTTATTTTATTTTGATTTATTTTGAGGAATAATAGAATTTAGAGGAGTTTATTCATTACATACATTACAGGTTTACTTATACTAAATAACTATGTTTCAAAATTAATTCACTTTTTTGTATGACAAAAATGTGGATAATAGTTAATAATAGGAGAGTTGTTGCACATAGGGGGAGAACTTTTAATGTTTAAATGTTTTATCTGGTATTACTCGATGATTATGTTTTTCTTTGTTTTATTATTTTTGTATACACTTAACTAATGAATAATGAGTCTTTTAAGATAAATTGTGTGACTATTTGTCTATTTGTTTTTCAATATACATATGAGATGTCAAAGATTTAAGTAAAGATGATTTCATCGGATCATAGGATAGTACCACTATGTAAATTTAGTTTTCCTATAAGCATTATGTCACGAGAAAAATGTTTTATTACACGAATATTCTAAAGGGAGAGATTGTAAGATTTATAAGTGCTGAGGGTATTCGTGAACAAAATATTTAAGTGTAAACTAGTTTTTAGGTACATTTACTTGTCCTTTATTCAAAGCAAAAAGAAATGTCTAAGTTTTAATTTAATGTACTTTAGGTATAAACTCTTTATTTAACACGTTAGAATTAAGATTACACACATAAAAAGTATGGTATATATATGCTAGTCGATCGATCAAGTATTAGGTCAATCAAATGAAGAGTTAGAACAATCAAGGATTATTCATGTATGATCTAGTTACTCTTAGGTTGAATTCTAAGTGGAATGGATCGATTGAAGTTAGATTCGATCGATCGAGAGGCTAGATCGGCCTCTTGATCGATCGAGGATTGGTTATCTTAAATCTACCTATTTTTGGGTTTTTATTAATTATTACTGGATCGATTGACTTATTGGTTCGATCGATCAAGCTTAGTTTAAATCGATCGAGTGTGTAAGTTTTCAATTAAAAACCTTTGCTTACTTAATCCAAATTTGTAAATTACCATATTGATTTTATTTATTACTGCTTTATGAAATATTTTATAGATAGAGTGGTCATTGTCTTATGAGCTAGCTTTAGGGTTTCAATTTTTCTATTTAAACAACGTAATACTCATTGTTTTAGATAACCACACATATTCTATTCATCTTGCATTATTTGTGTTTTCTCTCTCAAAACATTTCTAAAATGTATATCATATTTCTTTAGACATTGTTCTTGATTTAGAGTATCAAACATATTGTATGATTATGTTTAATTAATTTACATGCCTATTCATTTTTATAATACTATGCTTTTAACTTTCGTTCTAGGGTTTGCTAGATAGTTTGGTTTATCTGATTTACATCTTAAATCTTCTAACTAGGGTTTTTCATTGTTAAATCTGTTCTAGAACACATTTTGTACTTATGCTATTTGTGCGAACTTTTTTAGTGCTTGTTGAACGAGTTCAGTTATTCGTGTGACTCAAGATATAAACACGTAGGTATAGATACATACACTTACATCGTAGAAACTGTGAAAAAGTAAAGGATCATACGTAGATTACTTTGTGAGCTTTATCTGTGAAAGGTAGTCTAAGACATGACTTTGTAATTAACTGATTTTTTATAATGAATAATTAAGTGTTTTGATAAACTGGTGGTTTTCATCTTAAGTCATTATTGTGACTTATGTTATTTTCACCTAAAATATCATGTGTTATATTTACCTTTATTTTTGCATTCTATTATTTTCACACTATTACATGTTTTACTGCTTGATTGTTTTTCATTAGATATAATTAGTAAAATTACTTATTTACATCCCTTTAAATTAATTAAATCCATAACTTAAACTTTTACACTTTAATCTCTTTAATTATTAAGTGAAGTAATATAAGTTTGTTATCTCTTTTAAAAGGGTTACGGAAGTTAATCGAGAAGATTTATGACAATTTTTTAAGTATAAAAATTACATTTTGAAAAACTATTTTATTTTACCAAAAATAAGAAAAATAAATATTTAAAAATTACTTTTTATTCAAAAAGCTATATCATAGTTTACCTTAAAATGGATAATCTCAATAATTCTTTAATATTTATTTATTTATTATTTAAGCATTAAGTTATTATTATTTTTAAATAATCATGATTTTTAAATATTTATTTTCGTTATTTTTGATAAAATCGAAATTTTTTTTACAATATGTCAATTTTATCTTTAAAAATTTAAATTTGACAGATGTATTTTGATGACCCTTATAAAAGAGATAACATATTTATATTATTCTATTCAATGAAAAATAAATTAAAATAATAGATTTTTAATATCATTTATCCTTAATTATTAAAAGTAAAAAAAATTCAAATGAAAATTGTGAGGTTTATTTAAAAAAAAAACTCTTGAAATTTACAAATATTGATAATACCATTTAATTTTACCAAAAGGTTTTGTAACTGCAATGAAGTCACTTCATAGTATATTTAAAAAAAATCAATATAAAACTTTATTTATCTTAATTTTAAATTTTAAATCATCCATTACCGAAATAATTTCTCATCACTAAAAATAAAAATATACAAAATATAATATATTTTTTTTATGTAATAATATAATTCCATGCAAATTTTTATAATAAATAAATAAAATTACGCATAAAATTAAAAAATTACACAAAAGTATTTACCAATTAGCAAAACAAAACTTCAGTATATACATTGCTTGAATTTACAATAAACCAATAAAAATTAAGTTTGTTCTCACATTTAAGTGCTCACCTCCTAGTCTCCACATCACTTAATTATATATATTTTGTGGGTATGTGAAATTATCATTAAATGAGTTTACAATTAACAAATAAAAATTAAGTTTCTTTCACATTTAGTACTCATCTCCTAGCCTCCACATCACTTGTATATTTTTTGTGGGTACGTGAAATTATCATAAATGAGCTCAAGTTTGATAGGCAGGGATTTGGTACGAGAGAATGCTGTTATTTAAAGAAAATATGTAGTAGGTTAGGATCATTGCAACAATTTTCTTTTATTACTTTCAATTCATATTTAATGATAATTTTTTTAATGGAGACAAAAATATCCTTTTCTTTTTTATATGTTTTTCTATGTAAAATAAATTATTTTTATAAATTTATAAAACTTATATTAAATGTGATGTAAACAATAAAAACGAGTATGATAATAACCCCACTTTACGTGTAAAATCTCGTATTATTAAAAATACTTAAAAAATTAAGAAAAAATAATATTTTTAAAATTTATTCTCAAATAACATTAAATATATTTAATCAATTAGAGTTCAACATTAATGAATCTAATTAACTAAAATTTAACTTAAAATATTTTTAATTAAAAGACATTTAATGTTAAATTATTTATAGATTGATTTTTTAAAAAAAATAGATATAATAGATGTTACTTTTATAATTACATATTTTATAAATTTTATAAATAATATTTTTTAAACATATATTTTTACGATAGTTAAAGAATTTGTGCGAAAAAATATTTAAGCTATATAAGCATAAAATGATAATTTTCCTAAAAACTGAAATAGATGTAAAAGAACCCATTGTTGAAAAAAAATGAAATTTATTAAAAAAATAGATATCGGTAATTGTGCCTTATCCCACATTGCTTTTTTATAATATTTTAAAGAGGTATGATAACACAAGAGCTTTGTTATTGGGATTGGGCCCCCGGCACCCACTTTTGCTGGAAGTGATAGGACTGAACAAATGTGATACCACACGCGCGCGCGCCGCCGCCGCCCGTCCGTCCGTGCCGAGCCGAGCCGAGCCGAGCCGAGCCGAGTCCGTGTGCGTGTGCGTGTGCGTGTGTGAGTCAAACAATTCTCTCTACAATTTTAAGTATTCTTTTAGTTTTCCGAGCAACAAATTTTTCAAGTGTAGCATTCCAGTCTTCATCAGTGCAGTGAAGTTCTAAGACAGAGATTAAGATTCTGGGCTGTTTTATCCTGGGGACGACGAGGCTGTGTTTGCTTGCAAAAATTTGGCAGAGTCGCGAAACGTCTTAAAGAGAGCGACCTAGTCCGCGACTCAACCTAAGCAGTTACTTTCAAGTTATTGGTAATATTGTTCCTACACTGTTTTTATAAACTTGATTCAATAATTTTAAGACGTATTCAATCTGACATGTCTACTGAAATGCTAACTGCTGATCTAAACAAACCATTCCGTTTTGAAGGATTACACTTTAAAAGATGGAGACAAAAAATGTTGTTTTTCTTAACCATGAAAAAAGTTGTTTCTGCTCTTACTACTGAAAAACCAACACAGTCTAATCCTCCCACCGAAGTCAGAATTCAAGGATTTAGACACCTGATGGAAAATG
This sequence comes from Hippophae rhamnoides, assembly GCA_033030585.1. Taxonomy (NCBI): domain Eukaryota; kingdom Viridiplantae; phylum Streptophyta; class Magnoliopsida; order Rosales; family Elaeagnaceae; genus Hippophae; species Hippophae rhamnoides. The sequence goes on from CM065433.1 coordinate 37,062,888, forward strand.
ATTTTCTCTCGCAAAATTATATTCTTAATGGTTTAATGACTTGTATGATTATTACAACTGTGATAAGTCTGCCAAGGAAATTTGCGAAGCACTTCAAAAGAAATACGACACTGAGCAAGCTGGAACTAAAAAGTATGCTGTCACGAGATACACGAAGTTTCAGATGATTGATGGAAAATCAAGGAAGCTCAATCACATGAATCGCAGAAGATAGCACACGAAATAACTTCAAGGTATGACTTTAGATGAACAAGTTCAAGTAGCAGTTATAATAATAAAGTTACCCCATGCTTGGAAAGAAGTTAAGAATACACTTAGGCATAGAACTAAGGAATTTTCTTTAGAAAGTCTTATAACACGTTTAAGAATAAAAGTTAAGCTAGAAAACAAGACCAAAGAGATGAAGTACTGTAGTCTCAAATAATAGTACCAATAAGAAACCTTCCTCTATAATTTCAAACCTAAAGGTAGAAATATGAAAACTCATAATCGTAGTAATAATCAAACCGCCACCACCAAAATAGAAATAGAAGCTATCCTCCCTGCACGGACCTCAACTCCTTAAGGAATAACACATTCACGTGTTATAGCTGTAATACTGCACTGCCACTTGGCTAGGAACCGACGAACAGAATCGTCCCGCCCTACATGCGAACCTTACCGAAGATCAACTTATTGCTATGATATCCGAAGTCAATTACGTTGTTGGTGGATCCTAGAAGGTGGATAGACACCGGTGCTTCTCGCCATGTTTCACATGATCGAGACATGTTCAAATCCTATTCTCGATTCTCGAGGATAAGAAAGTGTTGTCACTGGGTGACTCCCACTCCACTAAAGTTGCCGGTACCGCGAGGTGGTTTTGAAATTTACCTCTGAAAGACCGTCATCTTCAAGGATGTCCTGCATACTCCAGAGATGAGAAAGAATTTAGTTTCGTGGATATCTTCTTAACAAAGCCGGGTTTACTCAAACTATAAAGGATTTATATACTATAACTAAAAATAATATATTTGTTGGGAAAGGGGTACGTCACTCGATGGCATGTTCAAATTAAATGTTGAAATTAATAAAACCTCTTCTTCTCGCTTATATGTTGAGTTCCTTTAATATTTGGCATGCTAGACTTTGTCATGTTAATAAACGCATAATAAAGAACACATGAGTAGCTTAGAACTAATTCCTAAACTATCTTTAAATGATTTTGAAAAATGTGAATTTTGTAGTCAAGCTAATAACCAAAACTTCACATGTAAACCGTAGTTAGAGAATCTCAACCTTTAGAATTAATTCATTCTCGATATACGTGAACTTGATGGAAATTTAACAAGAAATGGAAAACGCTATTTTATAACTTTTATAGATGACTGCTCAGATTACACTTATGTATATCTAATGAAAAAATAAAAGTGAAGCGTTTGACATGTTTAAAATATTTATGATTGAGATTGAAAATCAACTTAATAGAAAAATAAAGAGGTTTCGAAGGATAGAGGCACTCGAATATGATTCCAATATCTTCAATGATTTTTATAAAACTCATGGAATCATTCATGAAAAACTGCACCTTATTCTCCCGAAATGAATGGAAAGCCGAAAGAACTTTTACCGAATCGGTTGTCAATTTTATTAAATTTCCTTGCTTCCCTATTGGTGCGGGAGAAATTTTATTAACTGCTGCTAAAAGGTACAGTAGTGCCTAAATCTACAAATAAAATTTCACCATATGAAATTTTGAAAAATAAGAAACCTAATTTAACTTATTTTAAAACTCTGGGGTTGTTTAGCCTATGTTACAATCCCTGATCCTAAAAGAAATAAACTTGTAGTAGAGCATATGAATGTGTATTCATAGGATACGCCGTGAATAGTAAAGCTTATAAATTCATGACTTAAAAGATCAGGTAGTTATAGAATAAAATGATGTCGACTTCTATGAATATAGGTTTCCTTTAAATTTAAGAATAGTGGGGGCTCGTCTTCTGAAGAGGTTTACCTATAACTAGAACTAGTGAACAAACCGAAGAATTAAACACCGAAATTAGAAGAAGTAAACGAGCTCGAACCCTAAGGATTTTGGGTCTGATTTTTTACGCTTATACCTTAGAGAAGATCCCCAAACTATTAAAGAATCATTATCTTCTTTAGATGCCAACTTACGGGAAGAAGCCATTAATGATGAAATGGACTCACTTGAGTATAATAAGACTTGGCATTTAGTTCGACTTACCTCCCTGGTTGTAAAACCATTGGATGTAAAATGGATACTAAAAAAGAAATTGAAACCTCGATGGTACTATTGAAAAATATAAAGCTCGTCTTGTAGTTAAAGGATATGCAAAGGGAAAATGTAGATTTTTTTATACCTTTTCACTCGGCTTACACGAATAACTTCTATACGTGTACTTTTCTCTCGCCGCTATCTATGATTTAGTAGTACATCAAATGGATGTTAAAACCGCTTTCTTAAATGGTGATTTAGAAGAAGAAATTTATATGGATCAACCCGAAGGTTTTGTTATCCAGTGGCAAGAAAATAAAGTTTGTAAATTAGATAAATCTCTTTATGGTCTAAAACAAGCACCTAAGCAATGGCATGAAAAATTTGATAATCTAGTTATCTCACATGGATTCAAAATAAATGAAAGTGACAAATGCATTTATTATAAATTAGAAGATAATATTTGCACTATTATATGTTTATATGTGGATGACATGCTTATTTTTGGATCAAATATTTATGTTGTGAATAATGTCAAAAATGTTGTTAAGAGCTAATTTTGATATGAAAGATCTTGGAGAAGCGAGTGTAATCCTTGGTATAAAAATAACTAGGTCTCCAAAAGTGGAATTTCTCTAGATCAATCTCACTACATCGGTAGATCTTAAAGAAATATAATTACTTGAATGTAAACCTACATAATTCTATGATCCTAGTGTAAAGTTGTTCAAGAACACCTAGACGGTGTTAGACAACCGAGTACGCGAGCATCATTGGTAGCTTACGTTACGCTACCGATCGCACTAGACCGCACATAGCTTATGTCATGGGACTACTATGTAGGTTTACCAGGGAGCCTAGCGTAGAGCATTGGAATGCTATTGAAAGAGGTTATGAGATACCTTAAGAGAACTATGAACCTTGGATTACATTATAATAAGTTTCCCCCGCTGTTTTAAGGATACAAATACGCAGATTGGAACACTTTATCGAAGACTCCAAAGCAACTGCATGGCTATATTTTTAACATAAATTATGGAGCTTTCCTCGGAAGTCTAAGAAACAAACAATATTGGCTCAATCTACAACGGAGTCTCAAATGATAGCACTAGCCATCGCTAGTGAAGAAGCGGGTCAAGCTAAGAAGTTTGTTAGCCGAGATCCCTTTACGGAAAGACCGATACCAGTTGTCTTGATCCACGCCGATAGTACCGCGGCTATTGCAAAGATTCAGAACCGTTACTACAACGGTAGAGACGACAGATACGTCGTAGCATAGTACCGTTAGAGAATTTCTCTCAACGGGAGCAAGAAGAGTGGATCATGTACGTTTCGATGAAAATTTGGCGTATCCTTTGACGAAAGGATTACCAAGAGAGAAGGTTTTGAAAACCTCAAAAGGAATGGGATTAATGCCTTTAGAATGAAGAGTCACTTAACGATGGTAACCCAACTTATAGACTCGGAGATCCCAAGAAATAAGTTCAAAGGGTAATAACAAGTCATGAAGTGATATAAGATGTATCATGCTATTAATCAAATCTCATTCTATATTGTTATAAGTACGAAGTCCTGAAGCGATAGAAAAGGATGAGTTATTTGTTAAACTCTTAATGAGTTCTATACTCTATGCGGAGTGGAGTACATAGCTACGGAGTACTCTTCGATAGACTCACCTACGTGAACGTGGAAGTGTGGCTTCCTATGAAAATTTTTGGGCAAAATTTACTGTAGAGCGCTCACTATACTGGGATACACGTGTACGGCCGTAAAGCACGGGTTTTTTCGAACTACACCTTGGAAAGGTTGCGTGTGTGATGATTGTTAGAGAGCAGAGTTCAAAACTACGAAGTTACTCTAGTATATTCTAAAGCATCAACACTATGCAAAGGTTCAAGTCGATAGACACCTTTTTGCTTATGCACAATCTTATAATTTTTAATTGTTCGGTTGCTCGATGAAAATTATTTTTTATATAAAATTCAAGTGGGGGATTGTTGAAAAAAAATGAAATTTATTAAAAAAATAGATGTTGGTAATTGTGCCTTGTCCCACATTGCTTTTTTATAATATTTTAAAAAGGTATAAATAGTGAAGATTTTGTTATTGGGATTGGGTCCCAAGGGGCACCCACTTTTGTGGAAGGGGAGAGGACCTAGACAAATGTGATACCACACGCGCGCGCGCCGCCGCCGCCGTCCGTCCGACCGACCGACCGTGCCGAGCCGAGCCGAGCCGAGTCCGAGTCCGAGTCCGTGTGCGTGTGTGAGGTGGTATTTTATTTTTTGGTAAAATATTCTTTTTAAGGAAATTTTTTCCACTTACAAAATGGTTGTTATATATATATATATATTTTTCTAAAAAATAACCGTTACAATGTTCCTTTATTAAAAATACGGCCGTTGTCTTCTTAATTCGTAAAAAGAGCTGTCAGTATTTATTCACAAAAATATCCCATACTGCCTTTAATCCTGAAAATGGCCGTTACTTTTCATTACTCAACGGCTGCGTTACATTCTTAATTCTTAGACATTACCGTTTTATTCATAATTGCTACACGTTTTCTAAAGCCTATAAAAAGAAGGTTTCAGCTCTCATTTTAACATATCAATCAGCAATCTCATCTCCTTACGAAAACAATTCTCTCTACAACTTCTACAATTTTAAGTATTCTTTTAGTTTTCCGAGCAACAAATTTTTCAGGTGTAGCATTCCAATCTTCATCAGTGCAGTGAAGTTCTGAGACAGAGATTAAGATTCTTGGCTGTTTTATCCTGGGGACGACGAGGCTGTGTTTGTTTGCACAAATTGGACAAAGCCGCGAAACGTCTTAAAGAGAGCGACCTAGTCCGCAACTCAACCCAAACAGTTACTTTCAAATTATTGGTAATATTGTTCCTACACTGTTTTTATAAACTTGATTCAACACAAATAAAAAGAAGCTAGTTACTAGGAGTTCAGGGACTAATGGAAACTACTGTATATCATTTATATTTATTAATATTAATTCTTATATCCCAATCATAATTAACATAATAATTTTTCTTTAAATACAGTAAATCTAATCGTATATACCAAATTACGATCCATCGTTTATGATAAAAAAGACTTTTTTTTTTCAGCCGGTGTACAATGATTCTCACTGCTAAGACGCCAATGCAATCGATTAGTTTTGTGGAAACTAGCTTAGTAGAAAGTTTTACAAGGCCCTTAAATGAATCAAATCCTAATACGAGATTGAAGAAAAAACTTTATATATTTTGTTTTTTATATTATTTAGTTACTTTTAATCACTTTTAAAAAAATTATATGTATCATATTTTTTAAACACGAAAAAAAAAAGTTTTTTTATAATTATAAATAAAAAAACAAATATATATATATATATATATAAATGTTAAAAATAAAACTTCATTCTATTACTAAACTCTATTAAGTTACATTTAATTATTAGCCAAATAGGTTGGCTGTTAGATATGTAAATCAAAATTCTTTAATTCTTCAGTGTAGTACATGTGGAATCTAAACATTGGACCAGTTTCAATTAGCTTCAAGATAATTTTGTGTTGATGAGACGCATGTAATTAGAATTCTTTTTTTTTTTTTTCCGATTCGTAAAGGGTTTTGATTGTTTATTGAGGCTTTCTTTTAATGTTGGGGATATTCAAGTCCTAATGTTTATGATGTTGAATAAATACATGAAGTCAAACTGAAAATCCTACAGAAGATATCGGAGAGATAAGGAAAAGGAAAAAGTAAAAGGAGGAAGATATTTCTATTATCATCGGTAGATAAAAAAATCATATGAAAAAAAAACGACAATAAAGTTTCGATAGCATAGGCAATAAAAGTAAAGAATGGAAGGATAATTTGATCATTTTATATAAATAAATAAAAAATTATTTAATCTTTTAATTTTTTTTAAAATGATATTTAATTTTTTTATTTATAAAAATAGATATTTAATAATTTTAAATTTATTTTAAAAAAATAAAATTATTAAAGATATTTCAATAATATTATTATTTAATATGTAAAATAATCAAAATACTTTCTAATCATGTTTGTAATTTTCTTTTAATTTGATAAGATAGGGTAAATAATGAAAATAACTTCATCTATATGTTTAAAATTTTTTATCAATACATTTTTTTTTGTGATTTTTTTAATAAATAAAATGATTAATTAGTACAATTTTGATTATGGAGTATGATATTTAATTAGTTTGTATTATTAAATTAATAAATAGTGTTATATATATTATTGTATAGACTAAGTATTATATCTAATAATTAATTATATTAGATTAAATATTAAAATAATAAGTAAGATGTTGAATTTATGAGATCAATTATTAAGGTAGGTTAATTACAGCATGACATTTAAATTGACACATATATTACATATTTTTCAATTGAAATTTACATTTGATTAGGAATTATTTTTTGTTCAAACACAAAATCTCAATATGTGAAAGGCTTAAAGAGATAACGTAATTCACTTTGATCATAGTTTATATAATAAGAGTACGAATCATGAATTAATAGAAACCTGAATCAAATTGCATAAAAATCTAATATATATAATTGAGTTGTGTTACCAACTTCGCTATCTCACACAAAGTCAGTCACATTTGATTAAGATTTAAAAACCTAAAACTGCACGCATATTGTATATAATTGATTTTAACTAAATAATAATTTAGTTTTACACATTTAATTTATATGTATATTATGTATTGTTAAGTTATATAAGATAATGTATTTCATTAGGCATTATAATTCACTTATACTATTATACTTTGTTTGTAATATATTATTTCATTTGTATTATACTTGTTACAACTGTATAAATAAAGTTATTTATTTACATTTTAAATACATCAACATAATAAATCGGTATTTTTTTTTATCATTTTATACTCTTAAAATGGTATCAGAGTCTCTCCTATACCTTTAGAATTTCTATCAAAATTTCGTCTATATTCACCACAATAAACTATTATCATCTATACTAATCTAATCAAAACCAAAATACCATCATCAGACTCGTCTCATCCAAAAAAATTCCAACGCTACCAAAATCACCCCAAAATAACCTTTCACATGCCTCCAAAAGGATATGCTCCCAAAACCCATGAGCTAACCGGCTTCATAACCTACGCCTGACCCACACTCCAACCTCGTACGATCCAACCATACCCGACCCTGTTCACTAGACCCAATACACAGACCCGGTTCACTAGAATATTTTTTCTCTTCATAGCTCTGGTTTAGCACCATCTCGACTGGTTTTCCACCAATTCAGACTGGTTTCAAGCTTATTTTCGACTCTTTTTTTCATTTTTAAGGTTATTTTTGACCTATCTAAACTTCTTTATACTATTCCCTTATATTTCCTCTATTATTCCTTTAAAATGGACCAAAACGATGTACCTAAACCAATCTCCACTACCCTTGATGATACTAACTACCTAGCCTGAGCACAAGCAATGAAGAGTTTCTTGAAAGGACGCAAGCTATGACATCTCATAACTGGTGATATCTCTATACCCAAAAAGAAACCACTCAAATCGACTTTCTATTTGCTGATCGTCTTGAAGACTGGGAGAGTAAACATCACCACATTATTACCTAGTTCAGCAATTCCACTTTACCCTCAATTCATGGTGAATTTGGAAGTTTTGACACAACCAAGGAAGTTTGAGAATTTCTTGAGACTCGATTCACTACCACAGATTTGGACAATAAATATCAACTTCTGATAGATCTCCATACCAAACGTCAGAGGTCTGATCAAATAATTAACCAATTTCTCTCAAAGATGCATGCTATTTGGGATCAACTTTCTCTCTATGAACCAACCTAAAAAAAACTTGATGTTGAGATATTTGCAACTTATCATAATCGCTAGCTTCTTATTATTTTTCTTATGGATCTCCATAATCAGTTTGAACCTGTTCGGGCTTCCTTACTTCATCGTAATCCTTTTCCGTCCTTAGATACTATTGTGAATGAGCTTCGCTATGAAGAAGCTATGATTGGGGTTTTCAAAGTTCATACTACAGATTCTGTTTTTGTCATTCCCTCTTATTGCCCTAAAGAAGGTTCTAAAGAGGGCTTCAAGTAGCAAGATTGCTCCTACTACCACAACACCAATCATGACATTCTCACATGTCACATTCGGGTATGTAAATTTTGTCACAATAAGGGTCCAGGACATCTTTAAAAAGATTACTCTCGGATTCCTTATCGAAATGCTTTAGGTAAAACTAGTAACTCAAATGTACCTTCTTAACTCAAGATCTTGAAGGTCTTCTTAAACATGTCCTCTCAAAATCTAGTAATTCTCCCCCTATTGCCTTGTCTTTCACATCAGGTAAATCTTCATAATATTTTGATTTTGCTTGTTGCAACCATATGACTCATAAAACTTACATCTTCTCTCCCACACAATCTTTCATCTTTAAACCTTTAATTCAAACTGCTAATGGTTCACATATGCATGTTAATGCTCTAGATCAAGTTTTCACATATTCTATATCACTTTTTGATACCTTTCATATTCCCAACTTTACTCTGAATCTTATCTCTATTGGTCAATTATGTGAATTTTGTTTTACTATATTTTTTCCTCTTCTGGTTGTCATGTGTAGGATCCACAGGCAGAACAGATCCTTGGGATAGGCCGTAAAGTTTGACGACTATTTGAACTTATCAACCTTCATCTACCCAATTCTCTTCATCCTTCTATTACTGCTTCTACTACTCCTATCAATCTATGGAATGCTCATGTAGGTCATACGTATATAATACATCTTTTTCCCTTAACATCTTCTGGTAAATTAGGATTTGTTTCTACTTCTAATAATCTAAATTGTTTGCCTTGTCAATCGGGAAAAAACCTATTTTATGTTTTAATAAAAGTGATTATACTTATATCTCCCATTTTGACTTAATTCATTATGATGTTTGGGGTCTATTCCCACATCCTACTATAAGAGGATGTGTATATTTTGTCATTTTTATTAATTATTATTCAAGATTCACATGAATTTTTCTCATGAAACATAGATCTGAATTACTCAAAATTTATTATGATTTTGTCAAAATGGTTAAAACCTAATTTCTCAAACTATCAAATTTCTTAAAGCTGATAATGCTATAGAATATAAAGAAACAATTTTTTTAAATTTTCTTCGACAAAATGACACACTCTCTCAATATTCTTGTCATAGAACATCTCAACAAAATGGAAGAATTGAGCGAAAAAATAGACATATTCTTAATATTGTTCACACTCTCCTTATTTCTAGTTCTTGTCTTAAACGCTTTTGAGGTGAAGCAACTCTTACAGCTGTTTATACCATCAATCGTGTTCCAATGCTTGTTATTCACAATCAATTCATTATGAGCATCTCTATAATACTCCTTCGTCTTATGAATTGCTCAAAATGTTTGATTGTGCCTATTTTATTCTTCTTAACCCTCATGAATACAATAAATTGGAACCTCATGATTGTCTTTTTGTTTCTTAGGGTATGAAATAGAACACAAAGACTATCTTTGTTAGGACCCTCTCTCTCAACGATTACACATCTCTCATCATGTCATCTTTTGGGAACATACAATGTTTTCCTCTCTTTCCCAATTTCATGTCTCATCTCCTACCACACTCTCAATTTTTAATGACCAAACTATTGATATATTTCCTTTTGACATTGCTCCATTACCCTCTCCATCATCTACTACTTCCTTTCCTAATGTTTTTACTCCTTTTGCGGATCCTACCATTACAACATCCTCTGAAGACCAACCATCTGCTTGTGTAGAGTCATCACTTCGTTGTTCTACTCGTGTAAGTACTCTTTTTTTATTTTCCCTTTTTTTATAATATAAACCTTACATCGATATATTCAAGTTTTATTAACAATACGTCAAAAAGTTTGATTATTTCTTTACAAGTTAAGCGAGAAAATTATTACAAATATATCCCAATTTTTATATTTATCACATATATTTTTAACTATTATAACTTCATTATAAATATCTCAAACATTTTTTTATATTATTATTGATATTTTTAATTTCTTAACGATGTTAAAATTTGCTGTTAATTTTTTAATTTTTCATACACTCTTAACATAAAGTTTAAAATTTACAATAAAAAAAAATTAATATTTATAATACATATTAAAAATTACAATCTCTATTAACTTATTTTTTTAAGGTGTATTGGTTGGCTTAGTTCAATTCTATACAAAAACTTATGAAATTTAAATTATTTTGGCACAAAATATCATTGCATATTATCTTTTATCAAAAAAAATAAAGTAACCACCACGTCAGGTTGCAAACAAAGTTTTGATAGAAAATAAGTTTGGGTTAGATGATGAGTGCTCAAAAAGCACTAAAATAACCATGATTTTATGCACATTAATTGATTAAAAATATATATATTTTTATGTTTTATCATATATTTATATAAATTTATCTTTTTCGGAATCACGAGTATTTTTATTGTTTTTCGAGGTATTTTGGCTTAAAAACGCATGATTTAAAGAACTCAAGAAGAATACTTGAAGCAATACATCACAAATATATTAATAAATAAGTGGGAAAAAGGTCAACAAGCATTGGAAAAATTGGACTAAATGGGTGAAAAGGTCAAAAATGTCAAAAATGACGGAAAATCGCGCGTATGACCGATGGCCTTGACGGTAGCCGGCGCACCAATGCTATTGTACGCGCCCATCGTTGACCTCCCGTCCATGTAGCGCAGCCGAGAACGCTGTTGACCGGCAGCGGCTAACGCCTTGTCAGTAACCGCCATTTACCCAGCCAGCGTTTTTCACCCCATTTTCCGCGTCGCAGCAACTGTGATGTCATCGCGTCATTGATGACCTTCATCATTTCCATTACTACGTTTTTTAATTTTTTAATATTTTTTTTGACATTTTTTTACTCATTTTTTTCTCTCCATCCTCACTATAAATACGGCTTCCATTCACTTCAAAACACACCTCAAAACCACACTTCTCTCTTCTTTCTTTCTCTCTTTTCTTAGTTTTTGAGTTTTTCTTAGTTTCTTTTTTGTTTCTAAGCTTTTCTTAGTTTTTCTCTTAGTTTTTAGTTCAAGTCTCTTAGTCTTAGAGTTCTTATAACTTTTTAGAGGAACTTGTAATGTTTTGTAATATTTTAGTTTTTGATTCAATAAATGGAAGTGCAAATTCCGCTTGGAGGTTTTCTAGCAGCGGGAATAGCATCGAAGTTACTGTAAGGATTTTATTTTCTTCTGAGTTATTTTTATGCTTTATTAACTTACATGTTATATTTAATTTATGCATGATTAAATTTAAGCGTGCTTGCTTGTTTATAATCATGATATAATAATAACGTTCTTATGCTTGCGAAATATTAAATAGGTGAAAATTTCTAAAATGAATTGATTTTATTTTTATTCAAGATTTTATATTAAGGATGTTAGAGAGAAATATATTATTTTTCATTACAAACTTAAATCTGAAAGTTAGACTTTAAGGTTTAGTTATCCGGTCTAATTTAGAGTAGTGCTCTTTTATTTGTTGGTACAATTAGAGGTAGTTAGAGTGAAACTACTATTTCAAAAGTTTTATAAAGAATTATTATGTGAAAATGTATTAAACATGTTTTGATAGTGGTTTAAAACTTGAAAGTTAGTATCGGATAACTAAGTGCTTGGGTTTAATTTGGGCCTTGAATAAAGTTTAAGCTATCTAACCACCAAAGGTGGCATTTAAATAGTTCGTTTTCAATCTCTTAGAAAAAGGAATTAATTTAATTAACCAAATTAGTTATCAACGCCTTGTAGGTGTTAATTGATTTGTTTAGTTAACAAAGAATATCTAGCAACTTGCTAAAGGTGGTATTAAATCTAAAAAAAGAGAATCAATAAAATATCAATTTATATCTTTAATAGCATAGATAATATGACGAAGCGTAATTAATTTAGTTATTATATCAGCCCATAAATACTCGTAATATAAATGATAAAATTTCGCTGAATATTTATTGAATGTTTGTATTTATATTTATTTTTTAGATAAATATTTATTGAATTTGTATCTATGTTTATTTTTATGTTTTTTTCTAGATTATATTTAATTAATACGTATATATGTTTATTTTATGTTATTAGATTAGGAACACAAAAACCAAGCTATCGTGACGGATGTTTAGGATTTAATTTCGTTTTTAAAAGTTTGAATAATAAATTAAAAATATCGTTATTCGCTTAGATCGACCTTGGGAGTATACTTATCATTTTCTACGAAATGATTAGGTACCTTTCTGAGAGTTTTACAAATATTAAAACCAAAGTATTCTGAGAATAGCGATCTGGTTTTTTTTCATCAAGTTTTTTGGCGGTTCTTGGAGAAGGAATAGCGTTTTTTTAATTTATTTATCAAAATTTTAAAAAATATTTTTATGTTTTAAATAATTGTGATTTTTTTTTAAAAAATAAAAAATAAAAAAATAAAATTTTTTTTAATCAAATTTCAAATTTCATAAGAAATAAAAAAAAATAAAAAAATAAAAAAAATTAATTATAGCATAAATAGTAAAATAATTTAGAAATTTGAAATTTGAAGTAAAAAGTTTTTACCGTTCATGAATAGTAAAAAAAAAATTTAAGTTAATAAGAAATAAGATAGCGTGAATAGTAAAATAAAATTACCGTTTGTAAAAAAAAAATTTAAGTTAATAAGAAATAAGATAGAGTGAATAGTAAAATAAAATTACCGTTCTTAAAAAAAAACTAAAAGGCATGAAAAGTAAAAATCTAAGGGAGTTACGTTAAGAGTTCTTTTGAAGCCTTTGTGCCTTTTCTTTCAGGAGCGTTGTTACATTGAGAGAATGGTTTTAAGGAGCCGTTCTGTGGAATTCTTTCGCAGAGCAACTTCTTGAGTATCTTGATTATGTTAATTAAAAAAAAATAAAAAAACTTTAACTAGTTTTGTCTCTAGTGTTTTGTATTAAATGCCATGGAAATTTTCTCTAAATTTTTTATTTTTTGTTGACAAGAGTTTTAAATTCACGTTTACAATAGTCTACATGCGTGGTAGGAGATCCTTGGAAACCCCTTTACCGTATGTAAATAATATTCATAAATTTAAAGCAAGTGTCAATGACAACCGGATTCTACCCGTCAACGATTTTGAGCAAACATAGACAAGTCTTAATCCTTTACTAGAACCAAAAGAAATGGAGGAAAACCAACGTGTTAGGAAACCACGATGAAGGAGTTTGCAAGGCCAGAGTGATTGGCACGACAGCTGCATTATCCAGGTTAGGTGAGGCTGCTCGGAATTATGACCTTAAAAATATTCATTTTTCTATGCTTCCTTCCTTTTATGGGCTACCTAATGAAGATTCTCTTTCCTTTATGAGAGATTTCTGTGCTACGGTCAAAACAACCATAGGTATTCTAAAGCGAGGATCAACTTAGAATGAGATGTTTTCCTACACCTTAAGGATAAGGCCAAAGCTTGGTTGATGTCACTTCCGGGTTCTCGATGACGTAGGGGTAACATTTACAATAAATTCATGGGAAAATTCTATTCCCGTCAAAAAACATCGAGTTGAGAGGAAAGATTGCTCTTTCTCTCGAGATGGAAGGAGAACCATTCCGTGAAGCTTGGGATAGGTTCAAAATGTTTCTCCAATCAATGTCCCCGTATAGCTTTCCCATGGGTTGCGGAGCAATTCTTTTACGATGGACTTACCTGACAATGTCGGTGGGTCATTGTCGACACTATTCGGAGGGCTTGATAGGAGAAAAGGCGCCTCGGCGTGTAACCTCTTTGAGATGTTGGGTGCTAATTCCCAGCAGAAAAGCTCCCAAGTGAGAAAAGGCGGTGTTCGTGAAATCGACTCCGGTAATGAAGTTCAACAACAACCCTTGTTCAGCGACTAAGCAAGTTGCCGCTACCATTACCACAAACCAACACCGATAATGAACAATATGGTTTGTACGACAACGTGGGACATGGTCATGAAACTGTCCATATCGAGGAGATACAATTTGGACTGAGAACGGAGTTAATGTGTTGAGGGACGTATCAACGAGACCAAGGTTTGATCCCGATTCAAATACACTATAATCTGGGTGGAAAAGTCATCAAATTTCTCTTGGAGGCAAAACAACCCTCGCTCACTCAAAGCTCGAGCCGAGCGGACGGCGATTCCGTCCACTGTTCGAGAAGCATTCCCGATAAAACCAACCTGGAGGAACAACTTGAATTCTTTTATTCAAGTTTGTAGGAATAATCGATCTAAAACCCAATCAACGGGTTGGACTGCACTGTGGGAAAACTTACATCAAAAGGTGGAAGTTCAAGTTGAAGCAGTTAGTTGAACATTTGCAAAAAGGCAAAGACTAATTTGAAACTTAAATGAATTCAATGAAGAGGAGACATTGAGTTTTCATTCTGCAATCTCCAAAGCAACGTCTTACTAGAAGACGATAAATTTTAGTCCTACGTGGAACTCGCATTATTGTATTTTCCTTTGTTTTAGTTTGCGTGTAATAAAAAAAAATTCAAATGAAATAAATTCGTTTGTTTCAAAAATTGTGTCCCTTCGTTTAAATTAAAATTTAAAAAAAATTAGGTTCCTTGCACCTTTTTTTTTAGAGATATCTACTATTGTTTTTAAGAGCAAAATGTTGATTCATGATAGGAGGAGGATCATTTTCAGCTTAAACAAACCATGGGAGATCTTGAAGATAGGCGGAAAAAGATGAAAGACTATACAATGCCAATCATTGGCAATGTAACTTCAGGCATCCAATTACAAGGAAACATGAGGAATTATGAATTGAAAAAGATTCATTATTCTTTGTTGCCTTCCTTTTGCGGTATCCCCTGAAGACCACTTTGCATTTCATTCGAGAATTCTATGCTATTGTCCAAACCTTTCCACTACGTACAGTGTAATGAAGATCAACTTAGGATGAGGTGTTTTCCTTACACTCAAAGATAAAGCAGTGTGGTTCATTACTACTGATCGAGTTCTCTTAAACTTGGGAGGCGATCTATGAAATTTTTATGGGTAGGTCTATTCCCGTCAAAAGCTGATCTAAGAACAAAGATAGCAACATTTTCTCAAATGAATGAAGAGCCGCTTTTCATGAAGCTTGGGAGCGATTCAAACTCTTTTCATTCAATGTCAAAATCATAGCTTTCCATTACACTACAAAACCAATTCTTTTACGATGGATTGACCTTCAGTCAATACATGGTTGATATCTTCTTTGGAGGTCTTGCGTAGGAGAAAAGACCGCAGAGGGAAACCTATAATCTCATGAAACATTGGGTTAATTCCCGACAAAGAGGTGGTGAAGGAAAGCAAGGTCAATGAAGTCGGCTTTGATAATGAGATAACCTTGCAAACTTCTTGAATTGACTAAACAAGTGAAATTCCTCACGTCTCACCAAATTTCAAATCAAGAGGTATATGGAGTGTGTTGTTCGATTGGGCATGGTACTCATGGTATTGTTCAAATACTTGTGATTCTAGTGTCGATGCCATAGAGGAAGTCCAATCTTTTCAAAAGTATCATCGAAACACCTATAATCACCTGACCTCGCACCACATGAGCCAATCTTTTTAAACCAACGTTAGAAGATAGCTTGAATGCTTTTATTCAAGTTAGTCGTGACAACCAATTGATGACTAATCGAAAGGTTGAACACCGTAGAGCTTGATTAAAAGAATTGAATCTAAAGTTAGACAGCCCGGTGAACAAATGCAAAAGAAAGAACCAGGAAAAGTTTCCCGATCAACGGAACAAACAAAGATGTTAGAACCCTTAGTGGTAAGGTAGTCAATACCCAGTTTACACGAAATCTCTAACAAACTACCTTGTAGTTCATGTAACAAAGAAGGCGATATTCTAATCTCGCAAAAGGAGAAACAAGTGTTAAACTTAACAAGCCTTGAAAAACTCGTTGGGGGTCATTCGACATATAAAATTCAAAAGACAACTGGAGAACCACACGCGGATGCAAGTACCTTTTTCCCATAGGTTGAAAGAATCTAAAAAAGATAAGCAATTCAATGATCTTTTTAATATATCTCTAAAGTAAATATCAATTTACCATTATTAGAAGTGATCATGAATGTGCCTACGTATGCCAAGTTTTTGAAAGAGTTGACACTAAGAAAAAGAGGTATAGGCTTGAATGAGCAGTAGTAGTATCGAGAAATTTCTATTGTTGTGCTTGACCCTGAAACTACCACTAAGTTGAAAGACCCTGGAAGTTTTATTATAAACATAACTATAGGGGATAGGAAGGTTCTTCAATGATGCTTGATTTAGGTCTTTAGTATAAATTTGATGCCACTACTCTATATTCTCGCACTCGATCTAGGGGATTTAAAACCCATGACTATGTCCTATGACTTATGAGATAGATCTCTTAAATATCCGGAGGAATAGTTGAGGATGTTTTTGTAGGTGAACAAGCCCGATAATACACATTGACTTTGTGGTTACGGATATGCAAGAAAAATCCGGCATTGGACGAGAGAGCATACAATATTGCTTGGTAGACCATTTATGGCAACTATTTAAAACTATTATTGATGTCGAAGATGGAAATTTGACAATAGCGATTTTAGGAAGGCTGTTCATTTCAAAGTTTTTGATTCTTCACCTTTCACTTCTATTTACGCCGCCATCGATGAAATATTCGAAGTTGATCCTTTGGATAATCTTGTCCAAAACACCTTTTTCCAAACCAGAATGAAGACAAGCTTGAAACCGTTTCTTACACTTGAAAAGGTTGAAGAAGATTTAGATGAAGAAATTAAGGGGTACCTTGAACAACTAGACAATAATGAAGTGATGACAAAATCTAGTACACTTTTTAAATCTACCCAGGTTCTTAAATACGTTAAAGAGGCCAATCCACCTGAACTTGAACTCGAAAGACTTACACGAGCAACTTAAAATATGTGTTTTTGGGAGAAGGAGAAACATATCGGTGATAATTTCTTCAACGCCTTGACCAAACACGAAAAAGAACTCGTCAAAGTGCTTAAGCAGTTTAAGAAATCTATGGGATTTGGAGTATAGGGGATATAAGAGGCATTAGTCGACAATGTGTATATGAAGATCAACTTGGAGGATGGTGCTAAGCACATGCGAGAGGCCCGAGAAGACTAAACGACATGCGAGAGGTAGTTAAAAGGAAATTCTTAAATTATTAGAAGAAGGGATTATCTATCCTATTGCGGATAGTAAAGTGGGTTAGTCCGATTGCGTGTGGTACCAAAGAAATCAGGATATGAGTTGTTAAAAATGATAAAAAGTTAATTGGTGCCTTTAGAATAATCTTTGGATGGAGAATGTGTATAGATTTTAGGAAACTAAATTTATATACTGAAAAGGATCACTTTCCTCTTCCTTCATTGATCAAATGTTGGAAAGATTAGTAGACACGAATTTTCTGTTTGGATGGATTATGCGGATATTATCAAGTACCCGTGCAGGAAGATCGAGGAAAAGACCACGTTTACATGTCCTTTTGGAACATTTTCTTTCGCGAGAATGCCATTTGGGTTATGCAATGCCCGCATTGCCACTTTCCAGGAGATGCGTGATATCTATTTTCTCGGACATGGTGGAGAAATTCATTGAAATTTTCATGACTATGATTTCTCTGTCTTTGGTAACTCGTTTGATGATTGCTTACATAAATTGACTTTGGTTTTAGAAAGATGCATTGAATGCAATCTAACCATAGTAGTTGGGAGAAAAGTCATTTTATGGTTCCAACAGGATAGTTTTTGGGACATATAATTTCAAAGCAAGGGTATTGAAGTTGATAAGGCAAAAGTTGAATTGATATCGAACTACCTCCCCACATCCTGAAGGGGATAAGAAGCTTCTTGGGACATGCGAGATTTATGAGGACGATTTATTAAATATTTCTCTAAAATAAGTCGTCCACCTTATGTAACTTGCTATCCAAAGATGCTAATTTTGACTTCAATAATAGTTGCCTTATTTCCTTTAATACCTTGAAAAGAGAAACTAACATCTACCCGCTGTTATGCGCACCAAAGCGGGTCTTTACCTTTTGAGATAATGTGTGGCCGCTTGATTATACAATAGGGCAGTCTCGGACAAAAAAGAGTGGATAGCGTTTACATGTCATCTCTATGCTAGCAAAACGCTCAATGATGCCCGAATGAATTACAGCCTTGAAAAGGAATTCTTGGCTATAGTATTCTCTTTAGACAAATTTCGGTCTTATTTAGTAGGATCTAAAGTGATTGTGCATTGATCATGCTGCTTTAAGATACCTATTAAGTAAACCAAATGCGAGCAGAGATTAATCGGTGGAGTCTTACTATTACAAGAATTTGACCTAGAAAATCAAGGATAAGAAAAGGCGTTAGAAAACTTGGTGACCATTTTGTCTGAGGTTGATTTCGACTTCAATTCTCTTAAAGATGAGAGTAATGACGATATAGTTGAAACCTTTCCATGAGCAGGTTATTTTTCATAAAATTAGAACCCAATGGTATCTTTGATATTGTAAACTATCTTTGCCCTTTGGTGTACTGCGACTAACTTCATATCGGAGGACAAGAAAAGGTTTTTAAAACTATTAAGGACTATTTACGGGATGACCACTTATTTATACAAGATTGGTGAGATCAAGTCATCCGGAGATGTGTACCGAGAAGAAGAAACATAAGAAAGCATTCGACTTTTGTCATGAACTTCATTGTAGAGTCATTTTGGAGGTGAAAAAAGCAGCGAAAGTAAGATATTACGATCTGGATTCTTTTGACGCTCTTTTTAAAGATGCTCGTATGTTTTGTGCCTGATGTGATAGATGTCGAAAAACGAGAAACATAAGCAAAAGAGATGAAATGCCTTTGGACATATAATTTAGTTGTTGAACTCTTTTGATGTATGGGGGATTGACTTATGGGTCCTTTTCCCCCGTCTAATAGTTTTCAATACATTTTGGTTCTTTGTGGATTATGTGTCAGTGGGTAGAAAGCTATCCCCGCTACAAACCAATGATGCTAATGTTGTTGTGAAATTCTTGAAAGATTTCATATTGAGGTAGGTTCGGAGCCTTTAGAGCTATAATAAGTGATGGAGGTAGCCATTTTGTAACAAACTCTTTGATGGAGTACTAAACAAGTACAACATCACCCACGTAAAGTAGCTACTCCCGTATCATCCTCGAACTTAGGTTTGAGTGGAAGTGAGTAATAGGCAAATTAAGGGAATCTTTGGAGCGTCGCGTAGATCGTCCTTCCGAGGAAGGATTGGGCATTTAAGCTAAATGATGCCTTATGGGCGTACCACCATTTCCTGAAAACACCTATTGGGATGAGCCACTTACCGTTAATCTTTGGGAAGCGTGCCACCTTCCAGTTGAACTTGAACACAAGGCTTCTTTGGGCAATTAAAGAGGTTAAACGTGGATATAGATAAAGCGGGTGAAAACGATTACTCGACGAGTTAGAAGAAATTAGGAATGAAGCCTATGAGAATGCCAAATTATACAAAGGAGCGTACTAAGCGCTGCCATCGCTGACAAGAGGCTAGTTCTAAGACTCTTCATGGAATGAAAGTTCTTTTATTTAACTCTAGATTTAAGATTGTTTCCGGAAAGGCGAGATCAAGATGGGATGGACCATTCAAAATAGTTCAAGTATTTGAACATGGAGTAGTGGAACTATTGGACTCCAAGACACAAAAAACGTTCAAAGTCAATGGCCATCGTGTCAAGCCTTATTTAGAAGAACCAAACAACATTGCTGAAATGGGAGGCAACCCTTAGCACCAAAAAGATACGTCTTGCTAAGACGTTAAACTAAGCGCTGGATGGGAGGCAACCCATCATTTTATTGTTTATTTCATTTTAAATACATGTGAATAATTTTTAAATTGTTAAAACTAAAAATATTTGTTGAGATGTTAGAAGTTTACAGCGATCTGTCTGTATACACTTTAATGATGAATATGATGGATGCACCTGCATTTTCCATTACTACTTGCACGTTCTCAGGAAATAGGTAATCTTTCTTCTCTTCTCTCTTTATCTTTAATTTACAGTTGTTACATTGAGGACAATGTAAGTTCTAGGTTGGGGGTGGTGAAAAGTTACCATACTTAATTAAAAAAAAATTAAAATTAAAAAAAATAAAAAAAATAAACTTTTCTCACAAAAATTTATCATTTCTTTAAATCAAATTTAAGTAAATAGTTAAGTCTTTTGTACTGTTAGATTAATTTTTGAAAACATATCATGAAATATTTTGTAATTATTTTTTGATAATTAGTTAGTTTTTGTCATAACTAGTATTTCTTGATAAGATGTAGAAATTATATTAAACCCAAAATCGGTGTTTATGAATTTTTTTAGTGGAGACTACCTTTGTGAGATATAATTTGAGCCTAATTTCCTTTATTCAGAGTGAAATATATATTTTTTCTACTCCAAACACATTTCTTATTTCTTCAAATTTTTAGATGATCTCTATAGGTATTAGCATTGAATGTATGAATTTTTTTTCATCTTAATAGAGTATCGTATATTTTTATTATTATTTTTGCTTAGATTAAATGATTTGAGTAGAAATTGATAGTATATGTATATCTCATTTATGCATGACTACTACAAAAAAAGACATATATGGGGTTACCTAAACCAAGATCAAACAGAAAAGCCACAAAATTAACCAACTCACCAAAATCCAAAAAAAAAAATGTACAATGCATACGTGGGTTGACTCTCTAAAAATACATATATTGAGAAATATCTTGAGAAAAAAATAGAGAGATAAAGAATATATAGTATAATCTACATCTATAACCCACATTTGCCTACAAAGTTGTGAGTAAAGGCTAATTACAAAAGAAGGATATAGGAAATAATTCCCACAAAAGTCATTGCCTCTTCATTTTGTAAAAGGCATATATCTTGAAATTCTTTCTTAATGAGTTTGATTTATGCATGAAAATAATTTTTATATATGATATCTTTATAATTTATACATTTGATTCCTTTCATGAGATCAATGTTAAAATAACACTTTGAGCCTTTATTCTTTATACATATCTAACGCATATTAGTTCATTTCTATACATCAACTCTTTCGCATATAAATTAGTATGAGTGTTTGAACCAATAGGATTCGGTGTTTTGAGAGTATTGACTTGTGAGGAATAGAATTGAGCTACGATTCATGACAACTGAAATTGGGTGAAATTAAATTGATACATTTTTGATATGAAATATGAAAATGATTTTTACTTAATTATTATAATAAATCATGATTGTTTAAAGAGATTAAAATAACTTATGCTTGAGATTTTAATTATGATCTTAAAGGAGATTAAATAGTATGAGACATTTTTGTGAGATGTTGTTAATTTGTGATTTTGTTGTAAATTTAATTTTTAAGTTGTTTGTTTTTATTGTTTCTTTTGTTTTTACATTTAGTTAAATGTTTATGGGTATCATTCTGCGAAAACCCTCCACGAGACTCAAAGGCTTCGTCCTTGAGAGACCTAGGGGTTTAAAGGAAACTTGTTGCATGGGCTAAAATGCAACCGTGTCAATCCACGGAAGTGATTTAGAGATAGTTTAATTTTTATTTTTTATCGCTTCTCTTGCTAAGGGACTAGCGAAAGGCGGTTGGGGGTTGTGATGAGTGCTCAGCTTAAAATAACCATGATTTTATGCACGTTAATTGATTAAAAATATATATATTTATATGTTTTATCATATATTTATATAAATTTGTCTTTTTCGGAATCACGGGTATTTTTATTGTTTTGAGTATTTTGGCTTAAAAACACAATTTAAAGACTCAAAGAAGAATATTTGAAGCAATACATCTGCAAATATATTAATAAATAAGTGGGAAAAGGTCAACAAAACATGGAAAAAATTGGACTAAATGGGTCGAAAAGGTCAAAAAATGTCAAAAAAGGCAAAATCGCGCGTAGCCGCCGCCTTGAGCCCAGTATTCAATCTTTAGCGCGCGCCCTTGTAGCGTTGACACTCCCATCCGCGCGGCGCCCCATGTCTGAGACGCGTTCAGCCCTTGGCAATACGAATGTTTAATTAATCTGTATATATGTTTATTTTATGTTATTAGATTAGGAACACAAAAACCAAACTATCGTGACAGGATGTTTAGGATTTAATTTCGTTTTTAAAAGTTTGAATAATAAATTAAAAACCACATACATTCCTTAGATCGACCTTGGGAGTATACTTATCATTTTCTACGAAATGATTCGTGCACTTGCGAGAGTTTTACAAATATTAAAACCAAAGTATTTGCGAGAATCGGCGATGCCGGTTTTCGCTCATCATTAGACATGTGCAATAATAAAAAGAAAATAAATGATTTCTATTTCAAATATTTATTAACATGCTAATATTAATACATTAGATAAAATGAATTATCTTAGGTGGTCTAGATAAAGAGTTTAATATAGATTAATAGAGAAATTTGCTCATTACATCATCTGAATCCAAAACAAAAATCTTAAATAAAAAGTCATTATTTTCATCGAAATTTACATTTCATCAATAATATAAATTAGTGACAACATTACCGTTAGAGATAATGATTCATTTATGAGTTTTTGGAAATGTTAACCTATCATTCTCATGTCAACACTCTTGGGTTTTCAACAAGAACACAGAGACAATACAAATTAGTTCTTGGTTAACACGAGTTCAATTCTTGACGTTGTGATGATTTTGTGACTTGGAGAATTTGACATTTCAACTATTAATAAGAGAATGCATGAACCGATGGGTTTTTCATTAGAAAAGGATATGTTTTTTGCATTTGGGGAGAGGATTTCGTAATATATGAGCAAACTATATGACCATAATGCCAACTTTTCAAACTTAAAGATCAAATTATAATTTTACCCTTAGATATTATATCTAACATAATTGTGTTGGTGTTAAGGGTTTCTGTGACATTTTAATAATATTAGAAATATATGTGATAAAATATGAAAACTTAAGAATATTTTTGATAATTTTTTCTCCAATTAAATTTAATAAAAAAATCTTCAATACCTAGCAAATACAATGTTAATGCTTGAGAACTACATAAATTCCGTAACCTATTAAGTTGGCCATATATTAAATAATTGCATTAGGCGACTTTAAATAACATATACATGTTCTAGATAATCGAATTAACCTTAAAATAACATGTCATTTATTTACCCTTATTTATCATAATATGGCTTTCCTTATATATATATATATATATATATATATATATATATATATATATATATATATATATATATATATATATATATATATATATATATATATATATATAGTTACATAAATGTGCAAATAATTTTATTGAAAAATAAAAGATGTGCCCAATTTTCAATTGTGTAAATGTATGCTCAATTTTCTTCCCCTTTATTTACTATTCTCAGTGTCTCCCTCTTGTGCCGATAGTGGTTTTTCCTCCTTCGTGGAAGAGCATAATTAAATAAACGACACGATAACAAGCTAATTCTAACTACTAAAGAACAATGTGATGATTGGCATTAAAGTAGAAAATTGACAATTATACCAACCAGAAGAGTATTACAAGTGCTAATGTTGTATTTTGCAAGTTAGTTTGTTTGTTATCATGATTGTATTATTAGATATTTTTTTTCTTTGTACATGTATGCAATGAAAGAAGTGTAATACAAGAGTGCTATATAAACTCTATTGTACAACAAACAACAATTCATTCAATACAAGGAACATTTTCTCCTTCTCAATATTTCCTCTTTATTTTCCTCCTTTATGCATGAGTTGTGTTCATCAACCTTGTTAATATGGTATAAGAGCCTTTTAGCTCAATAAGCTTTATAATCTACACATCAGTGGAGGACGATCAAGATACATCGCATTATTATACTTTTACTCAGATCACATCCAAAATAGATCGTGAACTTTTCTCATTCCATTATGTCATTGTCACAATAAAGCTTGATAATCACAATTTCAAAATCTAGAAACATCATATCATTAAGGCTAAAGAGTCTTGATCTCAATGATTATATTCTAAAAGATCATTCTTTAGACATATTACTTGATGGAAAAGCTAATTCAAAGTTCAAGATGTGAAGAAAACATGATGGTATAAAAGTCTGTTGGCTCATGTCTTGTATGACCGATGGCATCTTGAAACAAACCTTAGGTTTTGATACAACATGAGAGGTATGGTTAATTCTTGGGAAAAAAATGCATCAACGTCAAGAACTAGATTCATTAAACTCAAAGAAGAAATTAATGCATAACTTTAAGAAATGTAATATGTCTATCTCTATATACATAATGAAAATTAAGATGTTGAGTGATAAATTACAAGCAACTAGATGTGCAAAGAGTAAGGAAGAGAAGTTAATGACAATCTTGAATATACTTGATGAAAATTTTGATAATGCATATTAACTATCATCGAAAAAATGTTAAGTAAACATGTTATAATTGATGATGTAAAGGCCTTGCTTCACAATAATGAAAGTATACTTGAAAGAAGGAAAGTGTTAATAAATTCAATGTTACTACCTAGTGCTAACATAAGTGTTAAATCATCAACATCATTGTTTCTTATAATGGACAGAAGATGTACGATAACTGTCCAAGTACTTCAAAGGCAACAACTATCACTTGATGGAAACTCACAATACAGTCCTTATCAACCTAACAACAATAGTTATATATATTTTCCACAAAATTAAAGTCCTCAGTGCGATCCTTATAACAACTTTGGTAAAGGATGTGATAGAGGTAGAAATAATCGTCCACAATGCTAATTATGTGGTAACTAGGTCATATTATTTCTGCTTGATGGTATAGGTTTGAAAAAAATTTGTTCCATATTATTTACAAGCTCAACCTCCATCATCTTTTAAAATCTATTCTTGACCATATCAATTTTCGCATATGCCTCCTTCTTATACTTAGTCTTGATCTTCACCATCAAGCAGACCACCTGGTTATATGTAAGAACTATAAATGGTTCCATCTCAATGTTAGCACAATTTTACAATACATCAACCTCACATTTACCACCTTCTAATTTAGTTGGTATGCTTCCAATACCTACTACTCCATCTTATTCATCATCATGGCCTTTATCTCATATTTCATCATTTAAAGTGCAACAAAATCATGTTTGGCATCCTGACTCAGAAGCCACACATCATGTAACATCAGACCCCAATAATGTTAAAATTTTATAGGATAATGTAGGTACTAAAAAACTCCTTATTTGTAATGGTAAGGGTTTTTACATAGTACGTTGGCTGAAACTCATTTCCTTCCTCTACTCCTCCCAATTTCACATAGTATGTTTCTAATTTTACACGTGATAATAATGTTTTATTTGAGTTTCATCCTTATTCTTGTTATGTTAAGGATTAATTCACTTGAGAGAGACTGCCTGATGGCATTATGCATAATGACTAGTATGATTTTTGATCTCTAGCTTCCTTGTTCCACACAATCTAATAGTTATTTGATGCATTCTACATTAAACACTTCAATAAACTCAGCTTTGACACTTTCTTGCTCATCTACAAATCTTATCATATGGCATAAAAGGCTTAACTATGCCTATTTTCTTGTTGTCACAAAAGTTATATCTCATTGTAATATACACATTTCTTATATGTGTAAATAGTAATACAATATATAATGCATGTCTTGTAAGCAAGCTCTACAAGTTACTTATTCTTCTTCTTTGACTAAAATTGACGTACCTCTTGCTTTAATACATTCAAACATTTGGGTACCATCTAATACTTCTACTAATGTATATAATTTATATATTTATTTTATTAATGAATTTTCACAATATACTTAGATTTATTTTTTAAAATATAACTCTAGTATTGCATAAGATTCCATTTCGTTTAAAACTCAAGCAAAGTCATAAACAGATTTCAAAGTTAAAGTACTACAATCAAATTGGGGTGGTGAGTTTTAAGGTCTCACTAGTATTCTAACACATTTTGGTATAGTTCATCACACTTATTATCCCCATTTTCAAGAATAGAATGGTCTTGTAAAATGAAAGCATAAACACATTGTTGAATTAGGTTTGTCTATAACGAAAAAACTTCTTTACACTATTGCTTATTGGGATGAAGCATTTTTCTCCGGTGCTTACATTATAAAAAGATTTTCTATGGCAATTCTTAGTGATAGAAGTACTTTTTAGAGTGAAACCTGATGTTCATTTTCTAAGGGCTTTTATGCGCTACATGCTTCCCTTGTCTAAGACCATATATACATCACAAACTTGAACCAATCCTTGTACTTTTATTGGATATAGTCTAAGATATAAAAGCTATAAATGTCTTTCCCCTATTGATGGATTATATCTCAATAGAGATGTGTTTCATGAGCACATTTTCCTTTTTCTATATCAATACCTCCAAACGAGTGCTCTACACTAAAGTCCTTTTCTTCTATCATTTTACCTATGCTACACATACCTAAATTTGTATATGTTGTATAAGTTAATGTTTTACCTCAGCCTCTTATTACTTTATTGTTGCCTACCTTTTCCTTTAGTACAACTGGTAATAATTCCTTAATTCTTATGACTGATTCAATCTTATGATATTGGTACATTTAACAATCACAAATATCAATCTCTTACACCTATTCTTGATATGCCAACTATATAACCTATACTTAGCTCATATATTGATGCATCTACAACTATTCCTATTACTTCTTCTATGTCATCATAACTTATTTCCTCAACCAATGTTAATCAACATCTTATGCAAACCACATATAAATCTATAATTTTTATACCGAAAGCACTAGTTTCTACTAGTGTTGACCTCTCTGTCACTAAACCCACTAGTGTTAAGCATGCCCTCTCTAATCCCGAGTGGAAAGATTAAATGAAGCTAAAATTTGATACATTGATTAAAAATAATATTTGTGAAGATTCTCATACATAGGAATAATTACACGATGGTCAATTATTCTTCCAACTCAAATAGGTAATTGGGACCTATATAAAGGATAAAAACATTAATCCATGATTTTTTTGTGAAATCTACACCAATTTGGCTAAGCAATCCTCAAAAACGTGAATTAAGCAAATAACACAGAGGAAGAACAAGACAACATACAACAAAAACTACCAGCAATAAGAAAAAGAAATTATGGTAAACACTTTAGTGAGGTGTACTTCACAAACTTATATCCAGGCTAGTAACATACATAAACAGCCAATATCACACAACATGCAAATCAATCAAACATACTAAAAAAGATAGGATTTCCAATCAATTAAAGACCTATATGTAAGAATATTTCAATAAATAATGATTGTACTATCATAATATACAATCAAACAAGACATGACATACCACAAGAAGAGTCTGAAACTTGATACATAATCAGGATAAAGAAATATAGACTCTTTAGATACTTAAACCAAAAATATATGATCATAAAACAAAAGCAATACTTAGAAAGCTATAGGCGTGCTACAAGGAAAGGAAAGAAATCATGCAACAACAAAAATATAATAGCCTTTCTAATTAGATTCTAAATATAGTATATTGGTACATACATGATAGAAACTCAACTTATACTAACACAATAATAGATTATGCATAATAACAGATAGAAGGAGGTAAACTTACATAGAATCCCTACCTATGTAGTAATATCTTCATGTGCTTAAGAAAACCACTTAGTAGCAAACAATCCACTAATCAATAAAAAAATACAACTCTAAAAGAAATAAAATCACTATTATCTCTATCATTCGGAACCGTTATCCAAATTGCCTCTTGCTACTTTTGCTTGTTGCTGTCGCAATGACCTAGTTCAACTTACGAACTCAACCCTCTTACAAAGTCCACGTTACCCAAAATGGTATGATCAGTAACTATAAGTTTAAATCCTCACTCTCTTGAGAACCATCCTCAATCACTAATAACCAACCATTTCTATGGGACACATAGTCTACCAAAACCCATCAACGGATACACAGTTAAAGATGTGAGAACTCAAAAAATTTAACTTAGCTCATTCTCACAATGAATTTCTCACATAAAATCACTCACAAGAACGTCTCTAGTACTTACCACTAACAAGCACGATTTTTCTTATACAATCAAAATTTACTAATACAAAACAACACTCAAGATATTAGTAATACAAAAAAAAAACAATATGTCAATTTAATAGAGCTCTATTACATTTTTCTAGATGGAAAAATAAGAGAAAAGAGGAGTATTTATACAACTCAACCAACCACCTTGTTAATAAACACAATGCAATCCACAAGTATACGGATCATGCAAGTAATATAATGTACCTAAATATGAATATCGATCCCACAGTAAGTTATATAATTTATAACCGAGTACCAAAATAATTATTATGAATTCAATTTGGATAATAGAAAATTATAAAAATTGAAAAATAAATTACAATTAATTTTAAATCACAAAACTCAACAAGTACGAAGATATATGAAAAAAATGATATAGAAATGTTTAATCTCCTAATTTTCTAACATATGAATCACTAAAATTCCAATCAATATAATTATCAACCAATTATATAATCAATTGAATCTAACCTAGCATGCATTTCTCTCTTAAATACACTACACATCATATAGTAATTGATGTAATTACACTATCATGTTAATTAGATTGCAAACTATTTATTAAGTTTATCAACTATAGATCATGTACATAAGAATCATACATCTCTACCTAGAAACTATACATGTTATTTAATCAACATAAATAATTAAATAATTCTTCTAAATCTATTTAATTGCCTCTATAGATCAATCGTTGGATAAATAATTAATAGCATAAAAATGAGATTAAATAATATAATTGAATTGCAATAGCAATTAAGGTAAAATATTAGATCATCACATGTAGAAAATTAGGTTTATAAGACATCTAGATTAATAAATTAGCTAGATATAATTATGTTCTTATAACTTAAATTTTTTAGTAAAGAAAGATAATAATACAATTGATAAATAAAAGGAGAAAAGGAAGAGATATACTTAATCTCTTGATTTGTAGTACTAATTTTCTCTTGATTTCTTCACAAAGGTATGTTTCATTTAATCTTCTCTTGAACTTTTTTTCTTACTGGCAACTGATATAATCATAATTATTTTTTCTCTATTTGTGTATCTTAATTGTATGTTTATGACCTCCCTATAGCGCTTAAAATAGGCTAAAATTGATCCTTATTAGATCAGGATTTGTATTTCTATGATCCAATAGTTGAGATTAAAAGTTGGGATTCAATTTAATGCGTTGCGTTTTAATACTCAGTGCTCGATTGATCAAGCTTATTCTCGATCTATCGAGTAATGATCCCTCGATCAATCTATTTCTTTTTTGATTGATCTAGTAGTAAAATTTGATTAATCTAGTTCCTAGTGAATCGATTGACCATGTAATTTTATATATGTCCTCATTTTTGCCTATTTTTGATCCATAAGATATCTTTTCACCTATATTACCATATTAAATACAAATTAAGTTTGTTTATGATATTTTAACACATGGCAAGGCAAATAAGTGTTTTAGAAGTAAATAAACAACTCTATTACCAAGAGTGGTGGTGGAAAGATGTTAAAAATTTCACATTTTTTTTGTTCCAAGAATTATTGAATAATTTTCATAATTACCCGCACTCAAAATGAAACAAAAACATGAGTGAAATGTCAGCACGCAAGCGCACTCAAACTAGCATACATACTCTAAAAATCAATCTTGTAGTGTGTATAAACATACTCATATACAAAATGTATCTAACTATGTGCGTGTGTGCATTACTCATTTGTAGTAACCAACCTTACATAGAGAAAAATAGAACACTAAGTAAAAACAATAGACAACATGTTTTACACTAAAAGCTAATACACAGATGTAGATTACAACATGACTTACAACATAGTGTTTGATTCCACTTCCCAAAGATAAACAAATATCATCGACAACAGATGGATTTTTAAAATTAAGAAATTGTTCACTAGGAAGATTTATAAAAAGAAATGCAGAATTATTGCTCAAGGTTTCACTTAGAAAGCTAGTTTTGATTTCTCAGAGACATTTAGTCTCGTTGTTAAGCAAGTATGTGTTAGAGTAATGCTTCCCGTTACCTTGTCTTATGATTGAAAACTTCATTAGTTTGATATAAATAATGTTTTCTTGAATAGAACTTTGGAAGAAGTCTATATATCTCATCTCGAGGGTTTTGAGGATCCAACTTTCCCTCATTATTTGTGTAAGCTTAATAAAATTATCTATGGTCTTAAACAAGCACCACGTGCCTAGTATGATACTTTAAGATCCTCCATTCTTAACCTTGGCTTTAAACAATTTGATGCATATATTTTTCTTTTTATAATATTTCCTCCATTTTAATATTTTATGTTATTATCTATATTGATGATATAATCATCATTGGTAGTTCAAAATCTCCCATTCATAAGGTTATTTATACACATAATCATCATTTTGCTTTGAAATATCTTGGCCCATTGAGTTTCTTTCTTGGAGTTAAGATGCATAAGTTGGAAAATGGTGATATGATATTGGGTCAAGCTAAGTATATTTGTGAATTGCTATCTAAGATTAACGTGGTTGATTCCAAATCTATCTTTACCCATGCTTTCTAATCCTAAGTTTTCTCTTATGAGAGTGATGGTTTTGATAATCATGATTATTATATATGTGTTGTGAAGGAATTAGAATACATTACAATTACTATAACTGATATAACTTTTGTTGTAAACAAATTGTGTAAGTTTATGAGTAAGAAAAAAAGTTCCTCATCAGTGTTCTATTAAAGGATCCTAAGGTACCTTAAGGGTACAACTACACATGGTTTGGTGTTTAAACCATTATCTCAACTTCTTTTGTAAGGGTTTATTAATGTTGATTATGAATTAAATCTTGAGAATGGTCATTTCATATCTAAAGTTGTTGTTTTCCTTGGTGTCAATCCAATGGCTTGGTTAGCTTGTAAACAACCTTTAGTCTCTCAAGTTGCTAGAAAATTGTTATGATTTTTTAACCAAACGAACCATCAAATTCAACAAAGGATCTCAAGTATTTTGATTTAGGTAAAATTGATTAGTAAGTCCTTGAAGCAACATCCATCTAATTCTCAAGGTTTAAGTCAATTTAGTTACGATGTTGGATAAATTTTTAATTTAACTCAACATATTAAATTCTTGATAGATTAAACTCTAATCAGTTAAGCATTTTTCAAAATCTAGTCTATTAATGAAATTGTATAATTATTCATAAACAATGGACCAAAGTTTCACATAACTTGAGAAAAAAAGATACACTTATAACAAGTTAACCCTTTTTTTTCTCATGAGCAGCAGAACAAAGTTGCACATAACCCTAGAGAAGCGATGATACACTTTTTAGTAGTTAACTTATTTTCTCCCCTAAAATTAACCCTTTTTTTTAGTATACTTGAATAATTAACTTTCATCCTGATCTTCATTAATGTTTTGGGCTTGCATCAAGAAATAATTTTTTTTTAATTTTCATATTTAAATAGAATGTTATTTCAATATATGATCTAATAAATAAAGAAATTTAGGAAGTCTTCCCATGATATAACTCATTTTTTTCTTTTTCATTAAAGCATTTATTTATTTATTTTAATTCAAACATAAGATCCAATTTAAGGGGGATGTGAGGTTAATATTTGAAACTTGATTTTTTTTTTATCAAGATACTACAACCTTACCAATCGGGTTATGAAGGTGTAAGCGAAAAACATTTAATTCATGTTTTTGTGAATAAATGAACATTTAATTCATTCGTTAATCAAATTCTTTCTTATTTTTGTTTTCATTGTTACGGAAACATATTACTGTAGATCATGTGCAGGATAAGATAGTAAAAGTCTCTAATTAATAAGTATAAATTGGAAAGAAAAAAATAATCATGAGTAAAGCCATCTTAATTTTCCCTAATAAGTGAAGTTAATCAATATAGTTTTTATTTTTGATAATTAAGTTAACCAATAATATAATCACTATGCTATCATATCACTAATCACTTCCCCAACGATCATCGCTAGAGGCCATATCACCTATACCTTGCATAAAAGTACCCACAAATTAATTAATTCCGTATCTAATTAATAATATAGTATCTTTTTTATTGTATTTCTTTTAAAGTGGTTCCAAACATATAAACAATTTTAGAAAACAAATGATTTCAAGAAGAAGAAAAAAAAAACACATATGCTTTCTGAAACCTCAAAATGCTTCTGACAAATTTTTTTTTTATGTTTGGTCATCAAGAGGATTTTGTTGTCATAAGTACTTTTATAAAATTACAAAAACAGAAACAGACAGATCTTAATCTACTTCTCAATATCTATCCTGTTTGCTAGTACCTTGATCACTTCCTAATGTAATTGCAATATGCAAATGCATTCCACGACAGCGTTCTAGCCATATAATATCTTCCTTGCGTTTATTTCTACTCAATATTTGCAAGTCTTTTCATTTATGGTAATTATAATGAATTTTTTACTACATAATTATATATAAAGATATAATATAAATATAAATTCTATTTTTATGCACTATAATTTTAGAATTATAATAACTATTATCGTTCTATTTTTGTTCAGTTATGGTTATTAAAAAAAAAAGAGAGAGATTTTGCCAACAAGTACGATTTCTGCTCATCTGTCAATATTAATATATTTGTGAAAGCAAATATTTTAAATATATTTTCCACATAGTAATTAAAAACGTCAGGTGTGGCAACAAAAATTCATTTGATTGAAAGGCATCTTTTACTTTCTCTATGTAGTTCTAATCTTTTTAAAACATCACTTGAGTGAGAGGTTGAACAAATGGAATACTTGTCCTTTACCTTGCCATGCCTTGCATGCATTATAATATTATATACTACATTTATTCCAGTATGTAAAATATTTAACTATTTACTATTATTTATATATCAATTATTTAATAATTTTGTATATATTTTTTAAAATTTATTTAATAATTAAATTTATATCTATATTAATAATATTAGTTCCCATTACTAATATATAGTATTATTTCTATATGGTTAAATTGATGAGGGATGTAGTTGATATTAATTGGAGGTAAATTTATTCCTTTTAATTATTTACTTTTTTTTTATATATATATTTATCTATATTTTTAACTAAGATACATAAAATATTTTTATTTAGATTATTAGTATAGTTTTTGTTTAAATTTAATAATAATTTTAATAAATTGAGATAGTTTAAAGATATTAATTATTATTAAATTTAACTAAAATGTGTACTAATAATTTAAATATAAGTATTTAATACGTTTTAATTAAAAATTATTAAAATAAAAATAAAAAAATACATACCAACCCCTTAACCCGCTGACTGATACACCCTTTTTTTTTAATTATTCTTTTTAAATAGTATATTGTTTAGCATAATTAGCTATATGGGTATGTACTACTATTCTTGTTTATATTCGTTCTAAAATTTTAACTATCATTTTTTAATAAAAAATAATATTTTAATTTTTAAATTAACAATATATGTTTTATATTAGATAATAATATTATTACAATAATTTTAATTATTATTATAAAAATATATATAAAATACTCATTCTAATCCTAAAAATATATTTAGTATTACTATTTTTGTAAGAATGATAAAATATAGGGTGGTGTTATTGTAATATTTTATATTATTATTTTCATACATATTTATTATTAATTTTAAAAATTATTGAAAATACCTCTAATAAATTTTAATTGACATAGAATAAATATATTAAAAATAAAAAAAAAATATTTTTAATAATTTTTAAATTTAACAATAAAATATATTGTAAAAACAATAAAATAATTTGATAATAATTTCGTCTTCAAATATATAATAATAATATTAATATTTTTATATTTAATAAATAAAAACAAAAATATGAAGAAAAAAATCTTACTCCATCGAAAGACTTGATCAGGTACTTCAACGAATCAATATAAGGACAGCGGTCAAACTTTGAATCCGTAAAATAAAAATATGAGGAGCTGGGTCTCCCATTTCCTATGTCCCAAGAACGTTAAGCATGAGTGAGAAGCAGGCCCAAGTTGCAAATAGTCCATAAGGGCTCATTGGATTGTCATAGAAACCAAGTTAAACTAAATATATAAACAAGGAACATATCTTGCCACAATATATTAATAGGAAAATTTCTAGAGAAGTTCTTAATTAAAAAAAATATTTTATTTTAAAAATAGTTAATCATATCTCTTTAATTATTATTTTATTATAAAATTCTCTTTCAAATTTCTTAACTTTTATTGAACTTTTTGCAATCATCTTCTTTGAAAACAATTTAAAATTATGACAAGAAGGGATGTGATACTTACTTTTCAAACATATAGTTTTTTTTTTTTGTTTCATGAGACCTAGATAAAGGTACTTGTAATTAATCCTATATTAATTATTGTAATTATATTACTTAAATTTATTAAGTATTTTTTTTTAATATTTTAGTTTATTAGTTTTAAAAAGTGATAATAAGAGGGAATGATAAATTTTTATGTTTCTTTTTCTCTTTTTCTATTTTTTAAAAAATGTTTATATAACTATTCATTTAAAAACAATTTGTTAAATATAGTTAAAAAATAAAAATATAATTTTAAAAATACTTGAACTATATGCAATATTTTATTAAAATTATTTTTTAAAAAATAATTTGAATAAACTGTTTAATAAATAACTAGTACACCCAAATCTGTTTGTACATTCTAGATTACCAATTATAAAAAAAATAAGTTTAATTATATTGTATAACATTATTTCACATGTTAAGTTTTATTTTAACTCCTACTTTTTTTTATGACGTAAAGGCATATTTTTATATATTAAAAATACAATACATATATATTTTAAAAAAACTAAAATATTTAAAAAAATAAAAAATAAATACATAAATAATTATATTATATAAAAACTAAAGTGAATTAAATATAAGTTTTACTTAATAACTTGGTTTCTACTTTCTATGATAACTCGATTAGAGGGATACAACTTATCATTCTCTCTTTTTAACATGTTTGAATTATACTAGGATCGTATTTGATTTCTAGATAATAGTAATAGAAAATAAATTCAATAAAATAATAATATTATTATTATATTTATTTGAGTTATCAAATCAAAATAATTATAATATTAAAATAAAATTTATGAAATTATAAATAAAATAAAATTAGAAAATAATTTTTTTGAACTTTTAAACAAGATAAAATTAGAAAAAATAAATAAAGTGATAACTTTATAATTAAGAATAATTACATGAATGTCAATTATTTTTTCGACTTAAATAGATAACCAGAACCTAATGAGAGGTGGAAAAGCCAACCTATAAAATCTTTTTATGAACTCTATACCAATTCAGTCAAGCATGCCTTATAAACGTGAATTAAACAAATAATACAGCTAAAATACAAAACAATATGCTAAATTCAACATACAACAAAAACAATAAATAGTAAGAAAGAACAAGTTATAATAAATACATTAGTGATGGTATACCTCACAAGCTTTTATATAGACTAGCTACAAGCAAGTAGGGCAAACAACAAATAACATGTGAGATAAAAATACATACTAAAATAATAAAAGATTTTCAATCATTTCAAAACTTCATATGTGGAAACATATTTGATAAATGATTACTCTCACAACGTGCTATCAAACAAAACAAAACATAACATATCTTAAGAAAGAGTATGACACATGGTACATAATTAAGATAAGGAGATACAAACTCTTTAGGTATTTACATCAAATTTATATATAGATAAAAAGATAAAGGTAATATAAATTAATCAAAAAGTCGAAAGATTAATTTAATACACCAAAAGCAACGAATAGAAAGCTATAGACATGCAACATAGAAAAAAAATAAAGTATGTGACAACATATAATAAATAAGCTTTCTATAAGAGTCTACATCTAGTATGTTGGTTCGTACATGTTATAAACTCATATTATAACAATAGATAGATACACAATCAAGTTAAAAAAATACTGACTTCTTAAAGACTAAATACTTAATAGATAATCATAATATCAACACAAATAATTACAGACAAGTAGTAAATAAGCAGTAGATATATTATCAGTAATCAAAAAGCAAGTAGTAAATATTAAAGACTTTCTAATTAGAGTTTAAATCTCAATATATAGCGACATACACAATTTAAACTAAAATTGCACTATCCAAACAATAGAACATGTACAACATCAAGTATAACGAGATAAATACACATAGAATTCTCATTTATGTGGTAACATCCTCGAGTTTCTTATGACAACCATTTGACAACAAAAAAATTCATTAACCAATAAAATAATTACAACCCTAATATAAATAAAACCTATATTATATCTATTGGTAGGAACCACTGTTTGAATATGATTTTCCTCCCAAGTTAACACCACTCGATGTAGTGCATTTAACTACTAAAGATCAGTAAAATGTAATGTGAAAAATCTACTATGAGGACCACTTCGATCATTAATAACTAATAACCATCATGGGACAATAGTCAGTCCATAAATTACACACAGATAAAGAGTCAACCACTTATCGCACACAACCAAAGATGTGAGAACACAATAATTTTTTTCAACACACTCTCCCTGAGTTATTGTCACATAAGAAAAACTTATACGAAAGTTAACTACCAATTGACATTCGTCTTTTTGCCACACAAGATCCTTATAAAAATTCACTTACAAATATCTCCTTGAGTACTAACCACTCAAGAGCATGGTTTTCCCTATATAATAATGAATCACTAATACCTAATAACACATAAAGTAATAGTTATCTAAAAATAGAAAAACGAGATGTCAATTTGGCATAACTCCATTATATATTTTTTTAGATAAGAAACAAGAAAAGATGGGGTGTATATAAAAGTATAAATGAACTTACATAAAGGATTATGTAAATGTGCGAAGAAAATATAAAATTTTAGCATATTTATTAAGGTATGTGAGGAATAAGTATTTATTAGGAATTGCAAATGCAGAGGAACCAATCCAACCTAATATTTTTGATTTTAGGATTTTGTTTGTTTGGATTAAGTCTTCTTTTTACATAATGAATTAATCGAGTTCGTTTGGTTTTCATTTCTTTAAATCGATTAAAAACCAAACCAAACCAATTCAATCCATTTATTTTATTATTATTATTATTATTTATTTGTTTGTTTGTATATTTTTATTTAGAGTTTATAAACTTTATATAATTAATTTTTTAATCTTTATCTTCTTAGAGTTTATAAACTTAATATATATTATTTACATATCAAATCTTTTATTCGTTATTTATTCTCACTAATACTTAAAACTAAAAATAAATAATTATTTATTGTTATATTTTTAATTCCATATAAGAGAACAACCCTATTTCATTTCAGATATTAGTTTAGAGTTATATATTGTTTTCTAGTTTTTTAGTAGTGTGAGGTAAACAAATTTTTCCTATTTTTTCTATTAGAGTTTTAATATTTAAGTAGAATTTATACAGAAAATTTTAAACCAAGTACCCTCTCTCATTGATTCTATATTATTTAATTATTTACCCATTATAATTTATAATTACATTGCCTTTATTATTTTTACCGTTAGGTGGCGTTTGGTTTACAAAATGAGAATGGAATGAAATGGAAAGAAAATAATATTGTTTGATTTGACTACTGGAATCAAAGAAATACAGAGTATTACAGTATTTGGTTTACAAATGTAATGAAATGAAAAACACTGTACATTATTACATTATTACATTAATACTCATATATTCAATAAAGTTTAAATAATATCATTTAATTATTATTTTTTCGTCAGACAAAATAATTTATTTTTTAAATAATTATTACTTAAAAATAAAATATATTATTAAAATTATTATTTTTCTAAATAGGGTTTAAGGTATAGGATATGGGATTTAGGGTTTTGGGATTAGGGTTTAGGTTTGGGGTTTTGGGTTATGATTTAGGGTTTTGGAATTTAGAATTTAGGGTTTAGGATATAAAGTATAGAGTATAATGTTTAGGGTTATATTTATGGGTTAAATTTTAGGATTAAAATTATTATTTTTCTAAATAGGGTTTAGGATTTAGGATTTAGAATATAGAGTTTAAGGTTTAGTGTATAAGATATAGGATATAGTGTATAAGGCTTAGGATTTAGGATTATATTTGTGGGTTAAGGTTTAAGGCTAAATTTTTTCTAAATAGGGTTTAGGGTTTGGAGTTTAGGATTTAGGATTTAGGATTTATGGTTTAAGGTTTATGGTTATATTTGAGTTTGGGGTAAAATTGGAACACAAAATTAAGATGAGAATGGAATCATGATTCCTAAGGTGGAGAGAATGAATTCTCATTTATTTTCTTTTGAGAATTGATTCAATTTCATTCATAGTTTTTAGTACAAACAAACATAAAATTGAAAGGAATCAATTTTAATTCTATTACATTTCACCGAACCAAAAACATGGAAAAACCAAAATTCAAGAAAATTTGGATTATAAAATACTATTTTTTCTGGTCACATAACAATCTTTTATTAGTCACTTAAGTACTTTTAATTGAGTGCTTAAATGATCTTAGATGAACAATTTCGTTGAATTGCATTTCTTTTATTTTTTAGGTTTATTTGTTAAAATTTACCCAAAAAAAGTAAAATCTTTTTTGGTCAACAAGGTAATGGACTTAAACAACACTTACACACATACAATCTTTTCTTCAAAGGCTCAACCCATTTTAATTTTTCTATTGTATAAATGATTCTACCATAAAAACTTGTGC
The DNA here is from genome assembly GCA_033030585.1 of Hippophae rhamnoides. NCBI lineage: Eukaryota > Viridiplantae > Streptophyta > Magnoliopsida > Rosales > Elaeagnaceae > Hippophae > Hippophae rhamnoides. Next base: position 37,102,084 of record CM065433.1, read on the forward strand.
ACATATGTTTTACATGTGATGATCGATATTGACATGAATTTATTCGCACTCACTGAACGGACATCTATGTTATGCGTGAATTTTATGATTATTCTTGAAAAAATAGGATTTCAATTAATCTTAATTGTAAAATTGTGTCAAATTCTATTTCTCATACTTTAAAATTTTTCGAGTAGGGAGACACTTAGTATTGAGAGAGTTAGTTACCATGATATATGCAGCTATTGTAGTGAGTGAAGAGAGCTACCTCATAATTAATATGAAAGTAATCATATTAAGTTTATGGATCATGCATATTGAACCCTAAATCAAAATGATTGTGCAAAGGGTAACTATGCTTATAAAAATATGTAATTAGCATACACAAAAAGAAAGAATCAAAGAGTTTGAAAAATTAATAATAATATGTCTCATTTATAAAATAAAAAAATTAATGTTCACTCTTGATAGATATATTTTATTTTATAAGATTGAACTCAATTGTAGTTTTGCATGATAGGTGATATTTTTTCTTTTGAGTCCTTCTTGATTAATTATAAATGAATTATTTGGTATACTAGTGGAGTTTAAACATGTTTAATATTTTGAATGAATGTCAATATGTCATTATATGTATTAGTGTGCTTGTGTACCCTGTCTATTTTTCTTGTTTACTTATATAAGGGATAATCAAAATTTGAGCAAATATAAATTCTCAACTGGTTGTGTTCTTGATAGTTGTTAAATGAGCATTGTTTTGTGTGATTATTTATTTATAAAAAAATCAATTTTTAACTTTTTAATTACATCTTCTCTTTATGTATTACTTATTAAATCGGTATTATACTTTGGGTGTCATAAGACTCGTGGGGAGTTTTTATTTCATTACACCTTACCTTTAGGATAAGTTTTGCTTCTTATCATCTTTGCATACATATTTCCCAATTGTTCTTAAGTTTATAATTTCTCTTTATTCTTCGTTCTTTTCATAAATCAAAAAAGGAGAGAATTATTTGCATCTCTACATTCTCATGTTACATGTTGTTATGCGTATAGGGAAAAAAGTGCATATAGGGGGAGAATGTTTTATATTATAATGTTTTATGGTGAATTGGATTGATATGACTGCACATGATTTCACTCTACACTTCACTTATTTCTATGTTAACTGAACCAATGTACAATGAGGTTTTTAAGTCAAGTTATCATATGTTTTTTGTCTATGTGGTTTCAGTTAGATACAAACTTGGTAAGTTGCAGTAAAGATGAATTGATCTTATCATAGGATAGTTTCATTATGAAATCTAGGACTTCAATGCAATTTTACTTTACTCCTATGAGTTTCATGTAGTGAGAAAGAGGTTTTACCACACGAAAATATCAAAAGGAGCATTTTTAAGATCTATGAGTGTTACCTATTTTTGTAGACAAAATGTTTTCCTATAATCTTGTTTTTGGGCTCGTTTTCAAGTCTATCAAGTAAAACTAAAGAAATACTAGAATTCTGAATAGTCATACTTTGGGTATATTCTTCATAACTATTATACATAGTATTGCACTAATATATTCACTAACACATATTCACAAAAATTAGAATTATATTTTATGTTGAATTTTGCGTTAGTCGACCCCTCAAATTATAGGAATTATTGATAGTTAGAATAGATTCGTAGACCGCGTCGATTGATCCGTTTAAAATTGAAAACAATTATATGGCCCTAAACCCATACGATTTTTTGTAGGTCTTACTGTAACTGGATTGGATTGTTTCTGTAGTTACTCAATCGATCACCTTTCAATCGAATAATCTTGGGTCAAAATACTTAACCTATCTCGATCAATTGAGTCGATGGACTCAATCAATCGAACGAGTACTTAATGAAATTTAAAAATCTTTTTAAACTTGATTCATGTGTGAAAGTACATCATACCCTAATTTATTCAAGTGCTTTAAAACCTCATAAGGTTATTTTAAACCTATCCTTTGATATCTAAGTTTAGGGTCTTAAAATTCTTTATATGTTAAAAACTCTGGTCACTTTTACATATACACAAAATATTAACTTTTTTTGAGCAATTATCGTCGTCTCTGTACTTAATCTTTCTGCAACTTTTCTTGTTAAATTCAAATCTAAGTAATCTTAATTGCTAGTATTGATACATAAATCACTACCTAGATTACTGTTATATTATATGTTATAGAAATCTTAGTTCCTTGTCTATTGATCTATGTTTTGAACTATGATTAGAATCTTTTGTTTATTGAAATCCATCTAGAACATAGATACTTATGTTTTTTGTGCTAACCCTATTTTTAGGTTGATCCGTGAACGTGTCTGATTTGTGATGAGCTAATTAGAATATTGATTAGATTCTACTTAAACTAATCTTAGAGGCTATGTGAATAAAGCATAGTCTTGTAAGTAAAGTACATTGATGTATTATTCTAGAGAGTGTTGTATAATATCAAGTTTGTACTTAAACATTAAATTTTCATGATGGATAAATTAGATGGTCTGGTAGAATGGTTTTTTTCTTATTAGGTCATTATTGTGGAATATGTTATTTCTACTAAAAAATTCCCATGTGTTATTGGTACGAATCTATAATTTGATAAAATTAAAAATAAGCTATTCATCATCTCTAGTTCTATTTGGTTACAACTTTCACCAACAGTGTAAATCTGTATAATTTTTTAAGGATAACTATGAAATTCTTCATGTTGTCATGTAATATTCAAGCTGAGAATATTTATAGGTGTGAAGCTAAGTCGGACAGGAAGGTTAAGAAGGGTAGAGTTTCTACTACTAATTAAATGGTTTAATTGGAGTGCTTGAGTAATTGCAGCACATAACATAATGAAAGGAAGTTGATGAAAAAGAATCAATTGGTGAGAAAATATGAAGTCCATTAATTTCTACTACATTATTATGCTCTAGAAAAGTTTTCCCTTAATATAGTTGCATCTGTCATGTGGCACTTCGGTTGTGCTTTTTATCTTTGTAAGGAGACATGCAACTTTGATATAAATGGAAAGTGGTTTCTATTTATGTAAAGTATGTTTTCCTTCTATCATTTCTCCCTATATCCTACTTTTTGTGCAAAATGTTGCAATCAAGAAGATGGATATGCAAGCATCAAGAGATTTTTTGGTAAAGTTAAAGGTTTTAACATACGTCCATCAGGTAAAGAACCTTTTCTTTTCCAATTGCTTGATGAATGTTAATATTTGCCGAAGTACCTTCTTTTCTTATGGTTGTAGAACTTTTAGATAATCTATCATACATAAATGGTTGGTATGCTCATTTTTATTCAATCACTATATACTATACAATATGAAGAAATGGTGTATGCCACTAATTGGATCCTCTCTTATTGTGAAATCATGAGCTTATTGCATGTAAGTCACTTGGCCGTCAATACCTAACAAAAAAAAGTTGGCTATCAACATCATAGGAGTTAAGTAGGTCTATAAGTTTGAGTTCCATAAGGGTGAAATAACATGAATCAAGTTATAGCTGAGGATTGGCTACCATAATCTATGGTTAGAACAACTACTACTTTTTTACTTGCATTAAATGAAAAGGTTTGATTTTCTATCCACAAAAGTTTTGAGTCTACTGCTGTTAATTGTGACTGTAAGGTTAATGTGGTACATAAGAGTTCTAGTTTGAATATATCTTGACAACTATTATAGGTGCGCCTGATTCAATATTGTGTTGGGGACTCTCTTTTCCTAATCTATGAGTACATTGAGAATGGAAACATTGGCTAATGTTTCTAACAATACTTGTTTCTTAACACTTGGAAATTGTTGAAAAAAATGCAATGGACCATCTGAGGGACCTCTATTTCTCATTGAGTGGTCCATTAAAACTTTTACTAATACAGAACAAATAAAATCTCTAGCTATGTTACTATCTTTGTCAACATAGATTACCTTGTATCATACCATTGTAGATATGCTCAATATGGTGATGTGTCTCCCAAAGTAGATGTATATGCTTTTGGAGTTGTTCTATATGAGCTTATATATGCTAATAAGGTGGTAGTGAAGGCATATGGTTTTGATACCAAATCAAAAGGACTCGTTGCTTTGGTTAGTTTCTTCCAATATCTCTATTTGCTTGAATTCCTTGTCTACTCAGCTAGGCTTTCCATCCACGTAGTAACTACATGTATCTTTCTCCTTGATGTGGTAATCTTGAGCCATACTTATTTTGCTTTTGGTTTTTACAATTTGAAGATGTTTTTAATAAACCTGATCCAAGAGTAAGAAAAACATGTTGTTTGATCTGGTTATAGATGGCTCAACTTGCCAAGGCATGCATACATGAAAATATACAACTATGACCAAGTATGAGATCTAGTCTAGTTACCCTAATGACACTTTCATCGTTTGTTAAGGATTGGTATGTTGGTTCCATCTATGAGAATCAAGGTCTTATCAATCTTATATTAGGGACATAGAATCATGTCAAGCAAGTTAATCGCCTGTAGTGGGGATTTGTTTTTCTTCTTTTATTAATGTTGTGAATCATAGGTAGCCAAGTTAGAATATTTCAGGCTTGTTTACAAAATTTTGAGAAAATTTTGTAAATTGTATTTATTATAAGATGAATATATAGGAATTAGTAAAAATCAGTTACATGCTAAAGGTTATAACTATCTTTATACATATATAGGTGCAAGTCGGTTAGTTATTTTAGTACATTTGCTTTGTGTATATAAGCTGTTATAGATATTGCATTGCTCATATTATGATTTGATCAATATTTGAGTACAATTATTTCACCTCTTATTACTTGTCTGGTATGGTATCAGAGCACAAAAAATCCTTAGATCTTCATCTTCTTCTTCAAGCTTCCATTTTTAACAATGGTAGGAAAATATCAAATCTCATATAGAGATGTGATCAACACACTAGGATCAAATAATCAAAATCAAGTTCATACCATTAGGTTCCATGCTATGAATAATTCTTCACAATCTCTTTATTTCTTAGCTCTAACTTTCAATTTGAATCCACCAATAAATGCTAGTTTGTCCATTAAACTTGATCACAACAATTATTCTATTTGGAAAGAACAAATGGAAAGCTTGATCATTGCGTTTGATCTTGAAGGTTTCATTGATGGACTGATGAATGCACCACTTAAATTTCTTGATTTAGGCAAAATTATCTCAAATCCTAGGTTCACTAACTAGAATCGATTAAATAACATGGTAAAGAGATGGATATATGCATTTGTATAGAGTGATATGAACTCCATGGTTTCTAATAAGGCTACATCACATGAACAATGGAAATATTTAGAAGAAACCTTTTTCTTCAAGTACACAATCAAGAATTATTGATTTGCATAGTCAGTTACAAAACTTAAAGAAGGAATGATTTTTTGTTATAGATTATATGTTAAAAGTTCGTACAATTTCTCATCATTTGACTGTTGTAGGTAAGCCAATTTCTAAGAGAGACCTTGTTATGTATACTCTTGCTAGTTTCAACTACAATCCATTTGTCACATCATTTGATATGATGATTGTGAAACCCAATTTCAATCCTTTCATAGTTAGTTTAAGACATATGAAAGAATGATTCTTCAACAGTCTAGTCTTGACAAAGATCGTGTGTTTTATAAGGTCTTTACCATCTCATTGATTCTTCTTTTGATTTTTCAACTTAAGTTACTACTCTCATTTAATGGCATTCACAACTTCGCCATCGTCCATTCTCAACTTTTTCTTCTATTGTAAACAAGAACACTTTAGATGTTACTTCTTCTTCACAAGTTCCTTTATTTTGTAAGCATTGTCAAACTTTTAAATTGCATAAATTTTCATTTTCATCTCTTAGTGAAAAGAGTGCAACCACGTTTTAGCTTCTATTTATGGATTTGTTGTGTTCACTTGAAATTTCTTGTAATGGTTATAAATACTTTTTGAACATTGTTGATGATTTTAGTCATTTTACATGGCTATTCATGTTAAAAACAAAGGATCGAACTTTGTTATTCTTTCAATATTTCTTACGTATGGTTCAAAATCAATTTAACATGATTGTTATAAGCATCCAAATTGACTCAAATGGTGAATTTATTTTCTTTAAGTCCTTTCTTACCAAATCAGGCATTCTACACAACTTTTCTTGTCCATACACCTCTATGAAAAATGGGTTAATAGAAAGTAGACATCGTCGTATTATGGAGAAAAGAGTTCGCTATGCTTTATCAAGCATCCATACCAGTCTTATATTGGACTTATGTTGTGAGAAAAGTTGTGTACCTTATGAATAGGTTGCCTTCAAGAGTGTTAAATGGTCTATCTATTTTTTAGATGGTTTATCACAAACAACCTAGTTAGGATATCTTTAAATTTTTTCGCAATCGGTGGTTCCCTTGTCTTCGAGCATATTGTAAAAACAAATCACATCCTAGGTCCTTAACCTATATGTTTATTGGCTATATTGCTCAACATTATGGCTACATTTGCCTCGATATGACCACTAGTAGAGTCTATGTTAATAGACATGTTGTATTCAATAAACATGTTTATCCTTTCTCTCACATTTTAGGTTTTTCTTCTTCATCTTGTTCCTCGCAATCTACATCTCAATTACTTCTTCCTCAACATTTTCTTGTCACCCCACTTATTTCTTCTTCTTCTTCTTCTTCTTCTTCTTCACTTGATGCTTCTAGGCCTATATTTCTCTCTTATGAGCATACTCAATCTTCTTTTTCTTCTTCACCTAATCCTCCTATGCTTATATTGCTATCTTCTTCTCCTTTTTTGTTACCTTAATTCCTATTCCAATTTTCAATTGCCATCCTATGGTTATTATATGTAAAGCTGGCATAAGTAAACCGAAGGTGTTTAATTCATATAGTCCCATTCTACCTACTCCTAAAGGGTGGAAATATTTTCTCAAGATTCATAAGTGGCAAGAAACAATGCCGAAATAGTATAATGCTTTAACCAATAATGGCATTTAGGAACTAGTCTCCATGCCTCCTAGCCAAAAGGCTATTGGGTGTAAGTGGATTTTTAGTGTGAAACTACTTAGCTCAGGGTTACTTGACAATTATAAGAGCAAGGTAGTTACTTTTGGGTATTTATAAAAGGCTGGAGTTGATTTTTATGAGACTTTTCAACTGTTATTAAACCTACTACCATCATAGTAGGTCTAAGTTTGGCTTTAAGTTTTGGTTGGCAAATTCGACAAGTGGATGTCAATAGAACATTTATTAATGGTAATTTAGAGGAGGTGGTTCATATGAAGCAATCCCTTAGTTTTGAGCAAAGTGTTAGGCTTGTATGCAAGCCTAAGAAAGCACTATATGGTCTTAAACAAGCTCTTTGAGTATGATATCACAATCTAAGTATTATCTTGCTCTCATATGACTTTGCACAATCTTAATTATGTCATTTTGTTCATATGGGTTTTTGGTGCTAAGATGTTATTTTACTTGTCTATATTGATAACATATTCATCACAAGCAACTCATAACTGCTATTGAAGAGCTATTACATCAATTGAGTGCTTCATTTTCTTTTATAGAACTTGGACAACTAAAATTTTTCCTGGATATAGAAGTGAGTTATTCCTCCTCAAGTATTCATCTTAATCAACAAAAGTATGCCAAAGACTTGATCTCCTGATGCAATCTCCAAGACAAGAAATATGGTAACGCTCCTATGAATGCTCCTATGAGTGCTAATAAGTTGCTTAGTAAGTATTATGACGCTGTTTTGGAAGATCCTATAGAATATCAAAGTGTTGTGAGATCTTTCCAATATTTTATACTCACGAGACCTAAAATCTCCTTTGTTGTGAATATATTATGTCAATTTATGTCTCAGCCAACAAACTATCTTTGGATAGTTGTTAAAAGGTTTTGAAAGTATCTTAATGGCACATTAAATCATGGTCTTCTCATGACACCCTTTACGACTATAGAGCTTGTGGATTTTACTGATGTAGATTGGGGTAGCTGCATTTATGATAAGAAAAGCACAATTACATTTTTTGTTTTTATTGGTGACAATCTAATTTCATGGAAGTGTTTCAAGTAGAAGGTTGTAGCAAGATCATCCACTGAGTATGAATATTGTGCATTGGCCTCAGCTATCATTGAGATTTTATGGCTACTCTCTCTTCTATCTGAACTGCATATCCCATATTTAGTAAAGCATCTTTTTTTATAGTTTAAGTACCAAATCCTTAATGCAAAATCTAATTCTTCATGCGAGGACTAATCATCACTTCTGTTGTGATCATGTGATGAAAGGGATGCTACAAATTGAACATGTCAAATCCCAAGATTAACTTGTTGATCTATTAAACAAGTTTCTTGGCACTTTGCAATTTCAAAACTTAAAAGCCACATTTTTGGTCTTGTCTCGTCCTCTAATCTGAGGAGGGCTATAGGAATTAGTTAAAGTTAATGATATGTTAAAGGATATAACTGATACATGTATAGGTGCAAGTCGGTTAGTTAGTTGTTTTAGTGCATTTCCTTTGTGTATGTAAGCTACTATAGCTACTACATTGTTCCTATTTTGATTTGATCAATATTAAAGTACAAATACTTTATCTCTTGTTAGAATAACTCTATTATATATATATATATATATATATATATATATATATATATATATATATATATATATATATATATATATATACACACGCGCGACAATTTCCCCATCCTATTTAATTGAACTTGTAATTTGTTTGATGCGTTTATTTTTATTTTTTATGTATCTATTGACTGTTGTTCCTAGGATTTATTTGACTTTGCAATTTGTTTGATGATCCTCCTTTATTTTATTTTTTATGTCTAATGTCTCTAAAAGAAAGACTTAGCTTAAGTTCTTTTTTTTTTAAAGAAAAAATAGTTTACATAAAAGAAAATAAAGATAGAGTAACCTTTCGAGGGAAAATTTCACAAATGTACTTAGTTATCTAACAATAAAAATAAAACTGGACAAAGAAATTGACAAAAGTATAGGTTGAATTCATAAGTATAATAAAAGTGTCTTCTTAGTCAGAAAAGTAAAACCAGAGGTAAGGTAAATATGTTAAACTAAGTCTATATTGATAATTTTATTATTCAAACTTGAGAGTTATTTAATTTTTAAAGTCTCACACTCACCCATGCCATTAATTCTTTCGTATGATATGAAGACACAAAAATAAAAATAGGCATGTGAAGATTTGTTGCTTAATTTTTGCACATGGCTTTTCTCTAAGTCTCTCTCACTATTATGTTCTCAAGTTGTTGGTTTTTTTAATGATTTATCATTCAAGGAATAATTGAACTTCTAGTTATAATCTTAATTAATAAAGGTTTGTTTTATTATTAATTATTTTTTTCGAGTAAAAGAAATATCAAATCCTTGTATTTGTATCTTTGTTTGTGTAAATAATGCATCTACAAATATATTTCATAGCTTCTTGATGAATTATCGTGAAAATGTTTGTTTGCCATAAGGATCCTAATCTACATATGGCTATATATATATTTATTGATTGTTATGTTATCTCATATTTTAAATCATCATTATAAAAATGATTAAGGTCATTAATATATTGATTTAGTTGAAATAAAGGATTAGTCAAAAGGGAATCATGATAGCATTGTTGTGGTTAGTAAAGAATGTATGATCATATGATTGGTTAGGAATTTAGTAGATATTTTCTATGACTTAGTTATTAGATATTTTTTACTTTTTAGCTTTTCATCTTTCCTTCTTTATATAAAAGCATACCATATTTGTATTCATTTAATAATAATATCAATTTTTCATTCCCTTCTTCCTATTTCTCTCAATAATATCAGAGCTTAAGATTTCTATGATCTGAATTTTTTTCTCCGGGCCATATCAATGGCTATCAAGAACAATGTCTATTACCAAGATGTGGTTTTCACTCCACTTCATAATCATTTGCATTAATCATCACAAGGATTGCCTTCCATGCCTCAAAATTATTAAGTTGTTCCACCAACTTCCATCTCAATTTTGGTTAAGCTTGATGAGCACAATTATCTACTATGGCATGAGAAGATTGGGAGCTATATCATTGCTTTTGATCTTGATTATCTTATCAATCCTTAAGTACCTATTCCATCGTAGTTTCTTGATGTTTTAGGAACTGTGCCTAATTTTGTGTATCTTTACTAGAAAAGGATGAATTCACTACTAAAGATTTGGTTTTATGCCTCAGTGTCTCCTTCCATTTTTGGTTTCCTCGTACGATAGGAGAATGCATACGATCAGTGGCTTACACTTCAAGATTCTATTTTTGCTGGATCATAATAAAAAATTCTTGATTTATGATCTCTACTACACATGTGCAAGGATAATTTGTTTGAAAATGAGTACATTAATGGGGTTGAGCTCTTTGTTGATCATCTTGCTGCAGTGGGTGACCTAGTGTCTAGTAATGATTTGATCATGTATATTCGTGGGTGAGCTAGTGTCTAGTAATGATTTGATCATGTATATTTATAGGGGATTAGGTTCAAGTGATATTCCTTTTCTTACATCTATGAATATGTGTTAAATAACGCCTAGTTTGAGTGCTTTTCCTAGTTCTCTTAAAGCCTATGATCATATATAAATGCGATAGAATACTCACTTAGTTTATTCTAGTTTTCAGACCAATTTTACTTCTAATAAATCTGGTCAATCAAGTTCACGATTCTCAGGTAAACAATTTGGTTCTTTTAATGTAAAACAATCAGGTTCTTTTTGGTCTCTTTCTCAACTCTTTCAACAAAAGAATGTTGATGATAACAAGTCTAGGGATAAGAAATATGATTTTCCAAGTTATAAACATTCTTTTGTCTTTGATCATAACAATTCTTCCAAGAAAGAAAGACCGATGTGTTAGATCTACAATAAGCCTAATGATAGTGCCTTTACTTTCTATACTCTTCATGATATTCAAAATGGTAAAGTACCCTGATATGTGTTGTAAAAAAATATCAAATTCCTCAACCATGATGGATGTTACTTCTCAATCATCCAAAGGGTCTTAGGATAGTGTTTGGCTGTTTGACACTTCTACCACTCATAAATTGACCTCTAATGGAAATAATGATGCTCAGTATATGCCTTATTTGGGCCAACATTGAGTTTCTCTTTGCAATTGCAACCTTCTCTCTATCTCTAGCCTAGGTTATTATTAACTTCTTATTATACATATACTATGCCACCATTAATTCATTTTTTGTTCAATTTTTTTCAATATAACAATGTTTTCATCGAGTTTCACCCTCGTTTCTTCCTCATCAAGGATCAGAATTCAAGGAAGGTGCTTCTTCAGGGTTCTAGTAAAATAATCTTGATCAAAATTAAGAGAACTGTTGATCTTTTAGTCTCAGCTTCTCTTTCTTTTGCTAAACAAGGTTCCACTACCACTAAACTCAATCTTTCAAAGATTTGGCATGCTCATTTAGGCCATCCCTCTATTTTTGTTGTCATACTATTCTTAGTAGTAGTAGTCTTACTTCTTATCGTATAAATCATGACATTTTTCTATGATTAATGCATTGTTTATAAATCACATAGATTACCATTTACTCATCAATATGTTAGGTCTAGCAAATTATTTCAATTATTGTATCTTGACTTATGGACTTCTCTTGTCCTATCTTGTAAAGTTGATAAGTATTTTCCATCAATTATTGATGATTTTTCAAGGTTTATTTGGCTATTTCTTCTAAAAACCAAAGATGAGACTTTTTTTGTTTTTTTTTTCTTTTAAAACATTGATGGAAAAATAGTATGATGCTCAACTTAAATATATTTAGGTTGATAGAGATGGTGAGTTCAAACCATTAATCAAAACTTTCACACAATGTGGTTCTCATTGTCTTACATGTCCACACAAATCTACACAAAATGGTGCTATGGAATCCAAATGTAGATGCATTGTTGAAAGAGGTATTGCATTGATCCTATAGTCTAGTTTACCAAAGTCTTATTGGATCTATATTTTTCGCAAGTGTATTTCTAATGAATAGATTGCCTAGCAAGGTGTTAGGAAATGTCAATATTTATGAGCTCCTTTATCATAAAAAAAGTCTAATTATAATTAGCTTAGACTTTTTGGCTACAATTGTTTTCCTCATTTGCATGATTATAATTCTCACAAGTTACAAAATAGGTCCATTGAGTGCATTGTTCCTCATTTTGCTTGATATCACAAAGGTTACTTATGTATGAATGTTTAAACTTAGAAGTTGTATATCATTAGACATGTCACCTTTAATGAACAATATTTTATTTTTACACAATTTTCCATCTCATTGCCTCTGGTACTACTTTATGGTTGTCTACATTATATATTCTTTATGTCATATGTCTTATAACTACTTTAAATATTGCACATATTTTGCCTTGAGTGTTTTATCCAGTGTTTGGTTCTTTACTTAGTTAATCTGTACCTATGCTTTATGGTGGGTCCCAACCAGAAGATACTCTTAATGTTTCACCATCTTCTTCTCCTTTACTTATATCTTTTGAACCATTATTTACTTCCACTTTCGTTATCATAAATAATCATCCCATGGTTATCAGGTCAAAAAATGGCATTCGAAAACTTAAGATTTTTCTATAATTTTGCTTTAGCCCTCACATTATAAAGAAGCTTTGAAGATACCTGCTTGAAAACATGCTATGGATACTCAGATTGCTTCTTTCATTAAGATTAATACTTAGGATATAATAAAACTTCCACCTGGTAAGAAAACCAATACATGCAAATGGGTTTTCAAATACAAATGGCTTTCTATTGATCTCTTGAAAAGGTATAAAGCTATACTTATTGCTTGTGGTTTTTTGCAAGCATTAGGGATTAACTATAAGGAAACATTTAGCTTAGTCATTAAAACCATTAGAATTCAAATTGTGCTAATTATTTACATTAGTAAAGGTTGGAAAATTTATCTAGACAATGTAAATAATGCTTTCTTGCATGGGATCCTTGATGAAAAGGTTTACATGAAAATGCCACAAGAAGTGCCTAGCCATATGTGTGGTCTTAAGAAGACTCTATATGAGCTTAAACAAGCACCATGTTCCTAGTTTGCTAAACTTAGCTCCTGTTTGTTAAAATTGGGCTTCACATGGTATAAGGTTGATCCTTCCTTATTTCTATTTAATTCCATTACAATTCATATCATGGTGTTGATTTACGTAGATGATATTCTAATCACTAATAACAATGACATTGTAGTTCAAGCTTTCGCTAATCATCTGAATGACTTATTTTTTCTCAAGGATCTTATGTCCTATTTCCTTGGCATTGAATTTCACACTTCTAAAATTGATGTGCATCTTAGCCAACATAAATATATGCATGATCTACTTAGTATGACATGTTTGCTTGATTCTAAGCCAACCTCTAGCCTTATGGTATCTAGAAAGGGGTTGAGTAAACTTAATGGTGTCTTTTTAGATGATCCTACCCAATATCACACTGTTATTGGAGCCTTACAATACCTTACCATCATAAGACCTTAAATTTCTTTTTCTATGAACAAATTATATCAATTCATGGCTGCACCTAATGATGTCTATTAGCTTGCTATTAAGAGAATCTTGAGGTATCTCAAAGGTTCTATCACACATGGTTTGTATCTGTTTAAGTGTGTCTTTCTCGATTTGTCTACAATCTTAGATGTAGACTGGGTTGGTTGTAGTAATGATAAGAAATCAACCAATACTTACTATGTTTCTGTGGTGACAACCTTGTGTCTTGGCATACTAGCAAGTAGAATATGGTGTCACGTTTTGGCACATAGTCAGAGTATCATATCTTAGCATTTGTAGCTATTGAACTTCTCTGGGTCAAGACCCTATTAGGTGAGATTGGCCTATCTATTTAGCATCCTCCTTTTATTTTATGTGATAATTTAAGCACCAAATAGCTCACTAACAACCATTTTTTTCATGCTTGTGCTAAACACATTAAAATTGACTTTTATTTTATGTGTGATCAAGTCTCCAAGAAAGAGTTGATGGTTGGTTACGTCCCTATTGAAGAACAATCGTTGCTTTTCTCACTAAAGTTGTTCCGATAGCTCGTTTCTTTCCCTGCATATCAAGCTCTTGGTCTTGCCAAAATCATATGCTTGATGGGGATTAGTAGACAATATATGATAATATAGTTGGTTAGGTGGATCTGATACGAGTTAATTATTAGATATTTTTTATTTTCTAGTTTCTCATTCTTTCCTTCTTTATATAAGAGCTTATTGTTTTTGTAATCTTTTAATGATAATATCAATTCTTCATTCTCTTCTTCTCAATTATCTCCTATGAAGTTCAAAATACTTATATGATATATTTTTTATATTTTAAGATTAAGAATATGATTGTCTAAATCGTTGTAACAGAATGATATAAAATCTTTTTATGAGGCACACAAACTAAAAATTAGAAGTACAAATGTGTGTAAATTGTATAATATTATATCAAAAATGAATAGATAATTTGATATTATTTTTACATCTACACCTAATTATTATTATAAAACTGTAGAGCATAATAACAATGTTGTATTTTATTTTTACTTAACATATAAATTTATTTGATATTTGTGTTATTTTTAAAATAAATATTGAATAAGTTGACTTTTTGAATAGAATAGAAGAGGTCCAAGTCTTTTGTTGTTATGAATGATTTCCCTGTAAGTGGTAGCCAAATCAAATCAGAATATGTAGAGTGAACTCTAGCCAAATCTTTTAAATTTTTTTAAATAATTTTGTGTTAGTTAATTGACAATTAATAATTTAGATAAAGTAAATATTTAAAAATTGTTACCTGTTATACACAATTTAAGGAGCAGTAACATACACATTTTATTAAAAAAAAATATTCCCTCACTTGAATTTGCATCAAAACATAAAAATTAACTATAGTTATTAAAATAATATTGAAATTCAAAATTTAATTATGTTAAAAAAGCAAAAGTAACGTTGAAAAAGACACTATAATAATTCTGAGTAATTTTATTATTCTAAAACTCTGGGATTTACCCAAATGTTAAGTTTTGGTAAGAATAATATAAATGAATTAAAATATTTTTATATTTGATTTAATTAATAATTTAGAATAAAATGTAAAACATTTTAATAATATCAAAAATGTTTATTTACTTACATAACTTAGAGATAAATTATAATATTATATATTTTTTAAATATTTATATAATTAATTTTACTTGATGTATAATTTTACAAATTTTATTTTAATATTTATAATTATTTTGATCTTATTTCGCAAACAAATATAATAATAGAAATATTATTTTCATTGAATTCAATTCATGTTACCATTCTTATTCACATTCCTTTTTATTATATGAACTAAATATAACTTAAGACATTATAACATGACACCCAAATTCAAAATGTCTCAACAAAATATAAAATGATTCATTTTATCTATAAGAAATACTTATATCACATAAATTTATATTTAAATTTATACTCCTATTAGTATGGTATAACAAGTCAAATTTTCTTGAAAAATAAATAATAATTATTATTTTCAAAGTTCTTTAAACATGTGTTACATCATAATTAATATAAGTATAAATTTATGTAATACTTTTTAACCTATTATTAAATAGAAGAAATATAATCAAAATTATCAATCAAATTAATATTTTAATATATTTTAGTCATCAACGCAAACACAATCCTAATAATTTTAATAAATCATTTTATATTATAATAACTTAGTTTTGTTTACTTTTTTCAAGTTTACAATATAACCTCAAAATAATTTAAACTTAAAGATGATCCGACATAATAATAAGAATATTTTTATTAATGAATGATCCAATGCTATTCATTCATCAAATTTGTCTAATTAATCCGATTTGCCACCCCTAGCTCCCTAAGTGTAATCAATTGAGATTAATTATGTGAAAAATAAGCATTCTACTTCAAATACACGAGACAAACATGTGCATTGTAAGTAACCAAAACTTGTATTCAAACAATCCAGAGAAAGACAAACATTCAATAACAATATAGTTCGTTTCTTCCTTCATTTGTCATTTTTTTGTTCTTTTTTTTTTTTGCCTTTTCTATTTTAGTGAGATGGCAAAGAAACTACTGTTTAATATTAGAAACAAATGCCTCAAGGTCTTTTAATTATGTCAATTAAAATAAATTAGTCATTTTGTTAAGAAAACATAACAGCCGAAAAACAAGTTTTTTAAATAAAAGATAAAATCATGTGAATTATAACTGTGTAATAGAAGAATTAGAGTAAAATTAATATAGAATTTAACTTAATATCTTGTTTTCTTCTTTTTATGATAATTCGATTAAAGCAATATGACTCATTAATCTTTCATTTTAACGTATTAAAATTTTACTAACATCATGTTTAGTTCCCATAATAAAAACATAAAGAAAATTATAATAGTAATAAGAATTAAACTCAATATAAACATTAATATTATTATTATGTTTGTTTGAGCAGTGAAATAGAAATAACTATAATATTAAAATAAAATGATTGAAAATTAAAAAAATTGACTTTTAAATGAGATAAAATAATAAAAATAATAAATAGTTATATAACTATGTGAAGAAAATAGATGATTCTAACTTATTCTTGTGTGAGAAATGAGAATTTATGTTATTATTAAAATATTTTATATTTAATTATAGGTTAATTGTTAAACCAAATAAAAATATTTATTGTTTGATATTAAATATGTAATTAATATACTACATAATAGGTGTAGGTATCGATAAGATGAGGTTACAAAGATGACTTAATAATGACTTGGATCCAAAGAGCTTGGTAAAATGTACACCCCGATTGACAGAGTACCTCGTTATCCAAGTGCGAGGTCATAAATGTTAAGACTTGGTAAAAGTATAATATCTCGATGTGATCATAGTCCTCCCTCTTTGTGAGTGACCTGATAAAATTACTTATGAACTTAGATCAACCTATGTATAAAAATCTTTCTTTATCAGTATGTAACGACCTAATAATGTAACATTTGTAGTTATCTATTTTGTGTCTAAATTAATTCGTGCCCCATTTTACCGCATGTAACAATGTTGTTATATATGTACCATGTCACGTACGTGAAATGTAATACACACATATATAACCCCTTAAACGAAGAAAATACATGATCTAATTTAATCATTTAAGTTTCTACTTCTTACTATAAATTATTAAAATCTTATACACTTAAATTCTCCATAACATTTATAATTATTTTCATTAATTTTTTTTATAAAATTATACTATTTACACAGTTAACTATAATCCAAAATCTAAATTTTATAATTATTTGAGTGAATTATATATTGTTTATTATTATTACTTTTTATTACCGTTAATTAAATACGTGTGCATGGCCTATTTACCTTTTGTTAAAAAAATAACAAATAGCACGGGTGCCGGGCGGTTCTAGGTTGACAGGGTCGAATATTCGTGCATAGGTCGGAACCAAATGTCTTGTGGGCCTTGTGGCTGGATTACTAGAAGAGAAATTCTAGTACCAGACGCAAATTACGACAAGTCAACCTTAGAAGTTAGAACAAACCAGAAAAAAATTATTGAAATAATAATATTAATAAAAATAGATAACAATTTTAAATTTATAAAAATAAAAAAAATATTAAATATTACTAATATGACGTAAACATTAAACATAAACCTAAATAATTATAGTTAAATTTATATAATATTTAATATATAATTATGTCTCAATTTTTTTTAATAAATATGTAAATTATATATAAAAAATATTATTTTATAATTTTTTTAACTATCCATTATTTAAAGAAAAAAAGATATATAACAATAATTTACAAGTCACAACTCTACCTTTTTTTTAGTTAATGATTTAATTCTAAAAATGCCCTTTATTCATTTTTGACTGCCTAATCAATAGTAATTGTTTTTATAGCAAATCAATAGAAACATCAAATAAATATAAATTTATATTCATTTATATATTAATATTATTTAAAAAATTAATTATTTTTCAAATTTTTGAAATAGTTCTCACATAATAAGATGAGCTGAGTTGGGAGTAAAAAAGTGGATGCCAATAATATTAGCATTTCTCCCTATCTCAATCCAGTCTCATGAATTTTCTTTTTTAAATATTAATGTTTGGGTATTTTTGAGTTTTGAGGAAAAATAAAAAGTTATTATAATAATTTATATACTGTGAATCGCACATCTCTTATAGTACTTACTCCGTCCATAGCAAAATACTTTTTTATTAATTATATTATTTAAGTGAGAAAATTTATAAATTTTTATTTTTATTAAATTGATCTCATTTCACATGTTTTACGGTACAACTATGATTATATATCACTGCTCTTCTACGTATCCATCCCCTCTCTAATCGTGGATTACTGAAGAAATTCTGAGTTTCATGGATATTTTAACCCCTAATTCATGAAGGATAAGAACGAAAAATCGGAAAAGCAAAACCAAGAAATAAATCAAAGCACATCGGTCAACTGTCCGAAAAACCCAAGTCGACTTTGCTCTTTCCGTTTTCAGTTTCAGCTCGAATCTGACCCCCAAATTCCAATTCTTCATCTAGGTTTTCAGATTAGATGCTTTGTTCGGTAGGATTTTGCTTCTCCAAAGCGAAACAGATGAAACCGGAAACTGGGTTTTGGTTCTTGGTGTTAGTATCTCTTTGCTTCAGAGTCAAAGCCAAGTGCAGCAAAGGTTGCGATTTAGCTTTAGCGTCGTACTACGTGCCACAGGGACCGAGTTTAACTTACATAAGCAACCTTTTTAATACAACCCCTGATACCATCGTCAATTATAACGAGGCAGAGGTGCCCAACAAGGACTTCGTTCGAGCGGGTATCAGAATCAATATTCCTTTTTCATGTGTATGTATTAATGGCGAGTTTCTCGGCCATATTTTCGATTATGATGTTATTACTGGCGATACATACCAAAAGATTACGTATAATTACTCCAATTTGACTACTCCCCAGTTGTTGGAACACTTCAACAGCTATAACCCCAATAATATACCGAATGTAAATGCGAAAGTGAATGTAACGGTGAATTGTTCGTGTGGTAATAGCTCAGTTTCGAAGAAGTATGGGTTGTTTATAACGTATCCACTTCGTCCAGAGGACAATTTGGATTCAATTTCTTCACGGTATACGGATCTTGACAAACAGTTGCTGCAGAGTTATAACATAGGCGTGAATTTTAGCGAAGGAAGCGGTTTGGTATTCATTCCGAGCAAAGGTACGAGTTTTTGTTGACGATGGTAAAGATTTTTTTTTTTTTGGCTAAGAGATGGTGAAGTTTGTTTGGTTTTGAGTAGAAATTTTTTTGAGTTCAGAGCTCAACAACATATAGCAGCATGTCTAAAGGTCAAGTAATAATGTTGGACTTGGGAAAGCAAGTATCTAGTTAAGTGGAATAACTAGTGTCAAGTTTGTTGTAATACAATCCGAATTACTTTTTATTATACCAATGTCTTTTTCTGATTCTCCTTGATGGCTGAACATATAATGTCATGATTGTAACCCAATGGTATTTTTTATAAGAACACGACTATTTTATCCCAGTGGGATGAAAAACCACTTAAGCGTATAGTGTTAGATATGATAATGATATTGACATAACATGAGGCAAAGAAAGTAGGATGTTGGGAATTTTTCTTTTTAGAAGGGTGGTGGTATTGCGTGACATTAAGCTATGTCTTATTCAGGAACTGGTAGTTAAAAGCACTGAAAAGGGAAGAAAATGTAAAGAAATAAAAGCTAGAAGTCACAATGAGTCTAATGTAAAATATTCAGTGTCAGTTATGATTTTAGTCCGATACCAAATTTTCTTTTTAGAAGGGTGGTGATATTGCGTGACATTAAGCTATGCCTTATTCAGAAACTTGTATTTAAAAGCACTGAAAACGGAAGAAAAAGTAAAGAAATAAAAGCTAGAAGTCACAATGAGTCTAATGTAAAATATTCAGTGTCAGTTATGATTTTAGTCCGATACCAAATTTTCTTTTTAGAAGGGTGGTGGTATTGCGTGACATTAAGCTATGCCTTATTAAGAAACTTGTATTTTAAAGCACTGAAAAGGGAAGAAAAAGTAAAGAAATAAAAGCTAGAAGTCACAATGAGTCTAATGTAAAATATTTAGTGTCAGTTATGATTCTAGTCCGAGACCACTTTTCAGTGGACCAAGTAACTCGAGTATGTTATGTGTTAGTATTAGTATTATGTCTAGAATCACAAATTATGTTGTTGTGAATGCAAGAGATGGGGGTTGAATTACTACGTGAAAAGTTTTGTTGTGTTATTTTTTTTAAATATGCTTCAGGAATGATATGCCTGCATTGGTGGCTTCATAAGTCTTTTTATTTCTTTCTAACATGCAGATCTAAATGGTAGCTATCGGCCTCTAAATTCAAGGTATCTCTCATTTCGACAGTAAGAATTGCTGTATTTCTTTTGATTTCTGAATCTTGTGAATTATTAACATTCATGTATCTTGCTACTTTTTGTATCCTTTTGCAGCTCAGGTGGGTTTGGCTCTCTCCACTAGTTGATTTGACATTTGGATGCAAAAGGACAGGGATTTATATCAGAACTTCAAGCTTATTCTTTTTTTTTATGTTCATAAGCAGAATTGGCAGGTGGAGTTATTGCTATCATAAGTGTCGCAGCAATTGCTGGGGTGCTAGCTTTGGCTGCCTGTGTATATCTCACATTTTGCAGGAAGAAGGCAGGAAAAAGATTGCTTCCAGCATCTGAAGACCATTCTTCTCATTTTGGACTTGGTTCGTCTCTTTTTCCTTCTTGTCCCCTCTCCCTTCCTCTGTTTTTAAGGCACACATGAACTAAGTGTAATTTTCAGCATGTTCTGTTTGTAACTTATCAATCAATTTCATCTGGTAGCACTGAGTTTGTCTCAGTTCTCAGCAAGAGAAGTCAGCTAATCAATTTGCTATAGCGATATCATGAATAATATTTCTACTTCATGTGTGTGTGTGCCATTTTCATTAAATGTTAATTTGATTTTTTACTTTCACTAGTGGCACTATGTGTTCTGTTGGTATCTTATCAATCAATTTCATTTAGCAGCACTGAGTTTGTTTTAATTCTCAGCAATAAAAGTTAGCTAATCAATTTTCTTTAGAGATCATGAAATAATATTTTACTTCATCCATATACCTATGACTGTCACTTTCATTAAATGTTGATTTGCATCTTTACATTCACTAGCTGCACTAAGTGATCTCTTCATCATTTTACCCATTAAATCTCTATCAAGTTGAATTTTGCAAATGTCATTTAAAAAGACAGACCTACAAGACTCAGTTCTCACAATGTATGTTTATCCTTTCCTTCAATAACTGGGAAACATTTTATCTGATGGTTTTGCATTCATTGTTTCAAGAATTTGAAAAGAAATGAACCGTTCCAATAATATTTCTCCGCTTTTTGGATCCAGCTGATGGGAGTACCTTGGATAAAGCTACAGAATCTGCTGCTCTTAATGAGGGTGCTGGAAGCATTACTGGCATTACTGTTGACAAATCTGTGGAGTTCTCATATGAAGAACTTGCCAAGGCTACAGATAACTTCAATTTGGCTTATAAGATTGGGCAAGGTGGTTTTGGGGCTGTTTTCTATGCAGAGCTGAGAGGCGAGGTTTGTGGCATGATTATTTTAGTATTTTAATGTGTTACATGGAGGGGTTGTGATAGAAAATTCTGATAATCTCACAAAACGCATTATATTTAAATTTGTGCTGGCTTTACAACTTCTCTCAATTTTCTGATACATTAAAGAGTCATATAGCCATGTGTTTATATCCACACTCTCATGTAGCTGTAGTAAGTTGTTAAGAAACAAGAAGAGAGGAAGAAGATAGAACCAAGGTTGCTTTTGATTTGATTTGGGGGAAACTGAGGAAGAATGAGTTTTCTTCACTCTAAAACATTTTCTCCCAAAATTTGAGAGAAAGGAGACTGACAGGATGGGCTGTAAAATTTTTACCGTTATTCTGTTATATGATGGGCCCTTTAGTCTGTTTTCAGGGCATGGTTTGCTGTTAAAACGTTCTCCTTTTTCTGAAAGGAGTTATGGTCTATCCATAATTGACCCCATCCTTATATCATAGAGAGAGAGAGAGAGATATAGGGGTCTTTTCTTGCTGTCTGACTCTTCATTGCAAACTCAACTAAAGATAGAAAGTCTGTCTGTCGCTCTCTCTGTTCCTCTTGTCAATCCCTTATTCCTTGTTCTCTAAACAAAGAGTGTGGAGGTTTATAATGCTAACAGTGTAAATCTATATATATTTTAAGGACAACTATGAAATTTTCTTGTTGTCATGTAATATTCTTGCTGAGAAGAGTTATAGGTGTGAAGCTAAGTCGGACAGGAAGGTTAAAAGGGCTAGAATTTCTACTACTACATTAAATGGTTTAATTGGAGTGGTTGAGTAATTGCAGCACATAACATGATGAAAGGAAGTTGATGAGAAAAGCTTTTCCTTTATATAGCTGCATCTGTCCTGTGGCACTTCGATTGTGCTTTTTATCTCTGTGAGAGGACAGGCAACTTTGATACAAATGCAAAGTGGTTTCTGTTTATGTGAAGCATGTTTTCCTTCTAACATTGCTCCCCCTATCCTACTTTCTGTGCAGAAAGCTGCAATCAAGAAGATGGAAATGCAAGCATCAAGAGAGTTTTTGGCAGAGTTGAAGGTTTTAACACGCGTCCATCATTTGAATCTGGTAAAGAAACTTGTCTTTTCCAACTATTTGATGAATGTTAATATTTGCCGAAGTACCTCCATTTCTTTTGGCTATAGAACTTATAGATAATCTAACATACCCCATAAATGGTTGGTATGCTCCTCACTATAATCTCAACAAATTGGCTCCCCTCTTATTGTGAAAGCAGTAGCTTAAATTGCATGCAAGATACTTGACCATCAATACCCAAAAAAAAAAAAAAAATAGAAGTTACTTGGCTGTCATATCATAGGAGATTAAGTAAGTGGGTCCATAAGTTTGAGTTCCATGAGGGTGCAATAACTTAAAGCATGTTATAGCTGAAGATTGGCTGCCAGGATCTATGGTTGGATACTAAGTGCTTTTCTACTTGTATTAAATGAAAAGATCTGATTTTTTGTCCTCAAAAGTTTCGAGTCCGCTACTGTTATTTGTGACTGTAAGGTTAAGGTGGTACGTAAGAGTTCTGAGTTGACTATCGTTAATCTTCTATAAGATGGATATATATATCTTGACAACTATTGCAGGTGCGCCTGATAGGATATTGTGTTGAGGGCTCTCTTTTCTTAGTCTATGAGTTCATTGAGAATGGAAACTTAAGTGAACATTTGCGTGGTTCAGGTGAGACAATGCATACTTGATTAGGGATTTGTGTGGTAATGCATTCTCAATAATTTTAATGGTTGGTTTTTGATATCCAGGGAGGGAACCTTTACCGTGGTCTACTAGGGTGCAGATTGCCCTGGATTCAGCAAGAGGTCTTGAATACATTCATGAGCATACCGTTCCTGTTTATATCCATCGTGATATAAAATCAGCCAATATATTGATAGACAAAAACTTCCATGGAAAGGTAGGTTTTCTTCCCTTTATTCATCATGAGCCATAATGATGCATGTTCTCTTAGTTTCACAAAAATTTACCATATTGCAGGTTGCAGATTTTGGATTAACAAAACTAACTGAAGTTGGAAGTGCATCACTCCCAACACGTCTTGTGGGAACCTTTGGATATATGCCGCCAGAGTAAGTAACTTGTTCTCAAATGAATAGAAAGCTCAAAGGTGATGGTCTTTGGTAATGCCTGTGTACCATAGCTTCTATATAGATAAGCATGTTAAGTGGTTATGTTGTGGTTGCCTAGATTTTTCCAGACGGCTTCTTTAGCTATCAGAATAGTGATTGGCTGAATTTGACTATTATTTTTATCAGCTGGTTGTTGGTGTAATTCGAATCTGCAACTTGAATCTAGATATTTTGTTTTTGTAAAAATATTACAAGAGTAGATTCATGTTATCAATCTGGACGGCTAATGTTTCCAATAATGCTTATTTCTTAGCACTTGCACCTGCTGACAGAAATGCAGTAGGACATATTGAGAACCTGTTGTTTCTCATTAAGTGATTCATTACAACTTTTTACTAGTAGGGAGCAAAAAAGCTCTGGCTATGTTATTATCTTTGTAGACAGAGATTACCTTGTATCATGCTTGTGCAGATATGCTCAATATGGCGATGTGTCTCCCAAAGTAGATGTATATGCTTTTGGGGTTGTTCTATATGAGCTTATATCTGCTAAGGAGGCAGTGGTGAAGGCAGATGGTTCTGTTGCTGAATCGAAAGGACTTGTTGCTTTGGTTAGTTTTCTTCCAATATCTCTATTTGCGTGAATTCCTTGTCAACTCAGAGGCTTTCCATCCCCTAGTAACTGCATGTATCTTTTTCCTAATCTTGAGCTACATCTATTTTGCTTTTGGGTTTTACAGTTTGAAGATGTTCTCAATAAATCTGATCCAAGAGATGACCTCCGCACACTAGTTGACTCTAGGCTTGGAGACAATTACCTGCTTGACTCAGTTCGCAAGGTTAAAAATTACTAAAAATATATTTATTAATCATTAGTTTCATGATTTTTTATTTTATTTTTTATTCTATAAATTATGAGTTTCATGATCTCTGTGATATAAGAAACCATCGTGTTTAATCTGGTTGCAGATGGCTCAACTTGCCAAGGCATGCACACATGAAAATCCACAACTACGACCAAGTATGAGATCTATTGTAGTTGCCCTAATGACCCTGTCATCATCTACAGAGGATTGGGATGTTGGCTCCTTCTATGAGAATCAAGGTCTTGTCAATCTTATGTCTGGGAGGTAGAATCTTTCCAAGCAAGTTAATTGCCTGCAGTGAGGATTTATCTTCTTTAAAATTATGGGTAGCTAAGTTAGAATATTTCAGGCATGTGTTTAAGGTTCGGGAGGTTTTTGTAAATTGTATTTATTGTAAGATGAATGCACCAAATATTCAAACAATCAACAGAAAGACAAAAATCTTTTTTTTTACAGAGAAGGCAAAGAAATTAGATAGAAGCTCCCTTATTATTTTAGTTATAGTAGTTTATTTTAGATAGAAGCTCCCTTATTATTTTAGTTATAGTAGTTTATTTTTTTTTTGTTATTTTAATTTAATATTTTTATTATGAAAAACATTACAGTAAAATGACAATTAATTAACATTTATAAGGTTTTTATTTTTATAATATTTTTTCATCAATTCTATAATCATTACTATCTATTACTAAAATAATATGTAAAAGTGATATACCAATAACGGTTAAAATGATATTAGAAAAAAAATAAAAACAAAATATAAATATTATTAACTTGTGTCTATGATTATATTTTTTAAAAATAAAAAATTAAATATTATAAAAATAATGAATAAGTTAATTTTTTTATTAATTAAGGATGTGTTTATACTGTATTAAAAATCTTGATTGTATAATTTTTGTATAGTTATATGTTAGATTGTAAAATGAGATCATATTATACAAAATAAAAGTTATACAATTATGTAAAATATTATTACTAATAGCAGGTGTGAGTTAAAATTATACTGGAAACTTTATTTAGTTTGTATGTAATTTTAATTATAAAATTATAGATTTTAACTTTTTTTTATTTTAAATTAAAAATAATTCTTTAATTTTTAAAATGTAAGAATATAAAAATAAATTAAAATTTATTTAAATAATTTTTTATGATAAAATTATTTTGACAAGTAATAACATAAAATAAAATAAATATTATTTTAAATATAAATTATTTATTGTTAATTTTATCAAATTATATTATACATATTTTTTTCTAAAATTATAGAATATAATTATATACAATTAAATATAATTCTGTTTAATATAATTATACTTAGCCTATTTAATAAGGTACAACATACACCAAACATGTCCCAAGGATATTATGTTCTCATCCACCCTTAATATTATTGTGATCGAAATAATCATATTTGAGAGGTTCATAAGTGTTGGGAATTTTGAGTACATAACTTTCATATCGTAATCTATTTGTTATTATGACTTCTCACAATAAGTATCAAGATCATATGTATTATATTATATTTACAATGTTCCAATAACTTACATTAAGATATTGTTGCATACATATTTAAGTGTATTTTATACATGTTTTTCGTTAAATCAATTATGATATTATAATTATAAGTCCTTTTAGTGCGAGGGATGAATCCACGTAGTAGACAGATCTATCCTACTTCAATCATTCCCTCTCTACTTAAAATTAAACACACCAATTTTAAATAAGAGATTAATCTTCTTTATAGATGAATTAATCTCTAATTAGAATGATCGATTTGATTTCGATCATTAACTAGTCATGCTCAATATGCATAACTTTTAAAAGGAGGTTTGAAAAAAGAGATCGATCTACACATATTTATCTCATTGGCATAACTTATTTTGAAAAGAATCAATCCTGATAGTGAAAGCTAATTGATTTCATCTTTCTTCATGTATTTTTTAATCTCAATCAATTATCAATTATTTATAAAATCGTGCAACATCATATGAGTGATGTTTTTCCCTCTAAGTGTTTTATAAATATATTATTTATCTCTCACAATCAATAAAATACATTTATTGAGTAATTTTAAGTATAACACAAAATTTTCATAGTTGAATCTCTTTATTATTTTTCTTATTTTTTATTTAGTTTAAGTTTTATTATTTCATCTAATATATCTATATGATTATACTAATATAGATCAATGTTTTTTCAATGATTTTAAATCTTTGATTTCATAGATTATGTTATTATATATCTTGAACATATTTATTAAAAAACTTATGTTTAATTAAATTTTTAGAATTTGATTTGATTTATTTAATATATATTTTTTTATTATTAAATTTTTTATTTGATTTTAGAAAATTAAATCCGAAAAGAATTAATCCGTTATCATTATCTCTCTCATATATAATATATTAGTAAATCTCCCTCTTATATATATATATATATATATATATATATATATATATATATATATATATTAGTAATGGAGTGGATGTCGAATGGAGTTAATAATATAAATAAATACTGATTTCGGATCAGAGGTGTTTAGTCGGAAGAAGAAGAAGAAATTTTGGATCAGAGGTATTTAGCTGGAAGAGGAAGAAGAAGAAGAAGAAGAAAAAAAAAAAACAACTTCAACGGTTGGATTAAGAAGGGTTCATATATATTAGCATTATCATCCCTTATCACTCATTAGGATAACAACGGCAACACTTGAAAAGTAGTGTACAAGGGATTCATGTATTAATGGGGTTAGTTGTTGAAAAAAAAAAATGAAATTTATTAAAAAATAGATGTTGGGAATTGTGCTTGTATCGCATTCTTTCTTTTATAATATTTTAAAAGTATAAATAGTGAAGAGTTTGTTATTGGGATTGGTACACGGCATTTTGTGGAAGGGGAGAGGGCCTGAAGCAAATGTGATACTGCAGCTGTATGTATCAAATGCAAGCCGACGGCCGTCTTAAGTCCATCGCGTGTGGTATTTTATTTTTTGGTAAAATATTCTTTTTAAGGAAATTTTTTCCAACACAAAATGGTTGTTATATATAATACTTAGTTATGTTCCTTTATTAAGAATATGGCCGTTGTCTTGCTTAATTGAGAAAAATAAAAAAGCGTTCTTTTATTCTAAAAATATCAGATTACTGTCTTTAATCTGGCGAAAATGGCCGTTACTTTTCATTACTCGAGAATGGCTGAATTACATTCTTAATTCTAGGACATTCTGGTTTTATTCATAATTGCTACGTTTTCTAAAGCACTATAAAAAAAACTTGACTCTTTCAACGCATCAATCAATGATATTCTCACTACGAAAAGCAATTCTCTGCAATTTTAAGTATTCTTTTAGTTTTCAGAACGACAAATTTTACGGTGTAGCATTTCGGTCTTATTCGATGCGGTGAAGTTGAGGCAATTACGATTAAGTTGACATTTTATCTGAGGGCGGCAATTTGTGTTTGCTTGCACAAATTAGGCGAGCCAGCGAAACGTCTTAAAGAGACGGACCTAGTCGACTCGGCAGATTACTTTGAAGTTATCGGTAATATTGTTCTCTACAACTTTTTTATAAACTTGCTTGACAATTTTAAGGCGATTCAATGCCAGTAATACTTGAAATGCTAGCTGTGATCTAAACAAACCATTAGTTTTGAAGGATTTACCTTTAAAAGATGGAGACAAAAATGTTGTTTTTCTTAACCGTGAAAAAAGTTGTTCTGCTCTTACTCTTGAAAAACCAACCGGTCCCAATCCTCTCTTGTTTGTAACTAAGGATTTAGACACCTGGATGAAAATGATTTTCTCTGCCAAAAATTATATTCTTAATGGTTTAGTGATGACTTGTATGATTATTATAAGCGTGATAAAGTACGCTAAAGAAATTTGGAAGCAACCAAAAAATACGACTTGAGGAAGCTGGAACTAAAAGTATCTTTGTCGGTAGATACATGAAGTTTTGAATGATTGATGGAAAAATCGATGGAAGCTGATCCATGAGCTGAGGAAGATAGCACAGAAATAACTTACGAAGGTATGACTTTAGATGAACAATTTCAAGTAAATTTGTTATAATAGATAAATTACCACTTCTTGGAAAGATTTTAAAGAATACACTTGGGCATAAAACAAAGGAATTTTCTTTAGAAAGTCTTATAACACGTTTAAGAATAGAAGAAGAAGCTAGAAAACAAGACGAAGAGATGAAGTACTTGTAGTCTCGAATAATAGTACCGATAAGAAACCTTATACACCTGATTAGAAACCTAAAGGTAGAAATATGAAAACTTCATGTCGTAGTAATAATCAAAACCGCCTTGTAAAATAGAAATAGAAGCTATCCTCCCGGAATGGACCTCGGCCCGCAGGAATAACACATTCATGTGTTATAGTTGTAATAGACCTGGCCAACTTGGCTGGAAGCTGAGCAGGAATCGATCACGCTGGTGAACCTTACAGAAAGATTAACTTATTGCTATGATATCTGAAGTCGATTTTGTTGGTGGATCAGGGGTGGTGGGTAGACACTTGGTGCTTCATACGTGTTTGCTATGATCGAGACATGTTCAAATCTATTCTGATTACGAGGATAAGAAAGTCTTTATTTGGGTGACTCACGGCTCTCATTCAAGTTCTTTGAAATCTTGGTGAAGGTGGTTTTGAAGTTTACCTCTGGAAAAGGCGTCATCTTGAAGGATGTCCTGCGTACTCGAGAAGATGAAGAACTTAGTTTGAGCTATCTTAACAAAGCTGGATTTTCGAACCATAGGCAAATTTGATTTATATCTTATAACTAAAAATAATATATTTGTTGGAAAGAAAGTCATGACATTGATGGCATGTTTAAATTAAATGTTGAAATCAATAAAACTTCTTCTTACGCTTACATGTTGAGTTCTTTTAATATTTGGCATGCTAGACTATGTCATGTTAATAACAGCATAATCAAGAATATGAGTAGTTTAGAACTAATTCCTAAACTATCTTTAAATGATTTGAAAAATGTGATTTTGTAGTCAAGCTAAAATAACCAGAAAACTTCCATGAAATCGGTAGTTAGAGAATCCAGAACCTTTAGAATTAATTCGATGCGATATATGTGAACTTGATGGAAATTTAACAAGAAATGAAACGCTATTTTATAACTTTTATAGATGACATTATTGGATTACAACATGTATATCTAATGAAAAATAAAAGTGAAGCGTTTGACATGTTTAAAATATTTATGGTAGAGATTGAAAATCAACTTAATAAAAAAATAAAGAGGTTTAGTGATAGAGGAATATGATTCCAATATCTTTAATGATTTTTATAAAACTGTGGAATCATTCATGAAAAAACTGCACCTTATTCTCTACGAAATGAATGGCAAAATTTGAAAGAAAAAATAGAACTTTTCTTGAATCGGTTGTTGCAATTTTATTAAACTCTGATGTACTCTTATAATTTGGTGGGAGAAATTTTATTAGCTATTTGCTATGTGCTAAATAGAGTGCCTAAATCTACAAATAAAATTTCACCATATGAAATTTTTGAAAAATAAGAAACCTAATTTAACTTATTTTAAAACTTGGAGTTGTTTAGCCTATGTTAGGATCCACTGATCCTAAAAAAATAAACTTGCAAGTAGACATATGAATGTGTATTCATAGGATCGCTTTGAATAGTAAAGCTTATAAATTCTATGACTTAAAAAATCAAGTAGTTATAGAATCAAATGATCTTGACTTTTATGAAATAGGTTTCCGCACAAAATT